>CM035225.1:128821115-129198650 GCA_020226215.1 Sindora glabra
CTAATCTCTCATCAAGATCAATGATATTTAACTTACAAGTGATGAGAAGGAAAGATGACTACAACCAAGGGACACCACATATTGTTAAAACCAATAAATATCTATATCCTTATTCTTCTTTTATAGATCCTAAATGTTTGGATTGCATTATACTCTTGGTCTAATAGCTCTTGGTTAGTTAGGATATGATTATGAGAAATATGCTTGTTCATGATAGCATAATGCTTAATTATTGTTGTTTTATGATCATTGTCATCACGATATGGAAAGCTTTATAGTCTTTATCTCTTTTATCTATATTGCATATTCATTCATAATTTGCTTGAGTTAAGTCTCTTGATTCCTTGAAACTTGGGTAATCATGCTCTTTCATAAAAGAAACCTATTATTAAGGAGATATGTATACATTAGATTATTTCAAATGATTTCTCTTTCTAATTAGCTTTGAAAATAAAAAGTCATTGATTTCAAATTGTTTAAATCTTTTATTATCATGATATATTGTTTTCAAATGACTATGTTTGAAAATTTTGGTTTCAACAAAGCATTTTGAAATGAGGAGTAATTCAAATGCTTTTTGTTAGATTAAAAAGGGATTATGTTTGCCATGCTTAGAAATATGATTATATACCTTGGTAGCCATACATGTCTTATTCTCTATGCTTTTTATATTTCCAATCCATTTTGTATCTTTTAAGAGGGAAGCATGTTTTTTAAAAGCTATGAGAAATTCAACATTGTTTCATTGAGGGGGAGTTTAAATAAAATTAATTGTATGATTAAGAGGGAGCTCATGCAAAATAAATAGCATTATTTGAAAGGGAGTGACGTGCACACCGCAATACAACATAATTAATTAAACTGATTGCGAAAATAATAATGCAATATAGTGACATAACCAGGTTGTACCCCTAGTGACCTCTTAATTTTATCTCTTCTAAATGTGTTTCTAATAATATTCACACAATTGTTGAATTACTTATGCAACAAAAATAGAAGAAATAGATGCACACAGAATGTAGAAGTAGGAAATAGAATGCTATAATAGAAACAGAATTAGAAACAATATTATATGTTGTATGTATGCTAAAATTATGCAAAATAGAATGTAGAATTAGGGGGGTTTGAATTTAAAACAAGAAGATATTAATAGTAAAAGATTAATAATGGAATCAATAAAATAGTAGTAAAGAAAATTAGAATACCAATGAACAAAGACAACCAATCCAAGAAATTTAAGGTTTTCTTTAGAGGATTAATCATAAATCACTATAAATTAGATTTTTATAATTAATTATTCAGTTTTGGTTATTTGGAATCCTTGCAATAATTCATGAAACCTAAGCTAGATAATCATCTAGGATTTGATTGATTAAGATTAGCTAAGTTAGGCAATCACCATAACTCTTAAGCTAGAATAAAAACTAATTTGAAAATAGAATTCAGCCAAATTAACTGAATTAATTCAGAATCCTAAATCATTCATTCCCCTTTTCTCTCATGAAAAATTATGATCAATCAACCAAAATTTACTACTAATTCATATTTAAAACATAATTTAAAGAATTGAACAAAGATTATATTAAATCAACATTCAAATTAAGCAATCACACAAATCAGAGAAGATAGATGGAAAAAAGAAAATTAATTGCAGTGACCACCATACAAATCAAGATCTCATAATCTCAAAGAAGAAGAAACTCAAATTTTCTTGAATTAACTTAAAGAATTAGCCTTCCATTAGAGAGAAAAATCCCAAGAAAAATAGAAAAACTCTCAACTCTCTCTCTGATTCCACTCACGTTCTGATTATACCCTCTATTTATTTATAACCTTAGAAGCATAATTAAACTGACCTAAAATATAAACTTGTAGCATAATATCTTAGGAAGCTACCCACAAAATTTCAGCCAATCAGACATTCTTAGCTCAAGTTATAGTTAAAATACTACAAGTAGTTCAATTTAGTTCGAGATAAAATAATGAACCATCAATCCATCTTCCTTGGCCTTCAAAACGACTAGTTTCTTAGAAGGGCTTTAGAAATTATTAATATGGATTTTAGGGAGTAAATGGACTTGACCTTGCATCAATTAGACACTTGGAGCTTAATATATGAATTAATCATTGCAACTAGGTCAGGTATGAGCTTGTATAGCAACTCTACTTCAATTTTAAACTAATATTTGACCTCCAAGATGGTAGAACTGGGTTTTTTAGTCAATATGAAAATTGCATTTATTCATCTTATCTTTCCAACGGTGTATAGATCATCTAAATCTGACATCCGAAGCTCAAGTTATGATCAAAATACTGAAACAGTATAAAAAATCCAGCATTAAACCCAAAATTCAATTAAGCCCAAATTAATGTAGTTAGTATCAAATTAATGTAAAATTGATCCAATTAAGTATCATCACCTCCTAAGGGACCTAAATATAAGAAAAAATATTAATAGAATATTGTTCATATTAGGAAGTTTTCTTTTATTTAATCTATATTATAGGTCACATTTCTCTTAACATGATGGGCTTCAAATGTTTGCACACATTACATGTCTTTTCATGCTTACCTAAAGAAGGAAGGTAAAGTATTATATCTTTTAACTCACTTATTTGATGAATATTTTCTTCATATGATCATAATATGCAATCCTTGATAATTTTGTTGACATCATATGACATGAATATGTTTTTGCTTACAAAAGATGAAAAGTATAGGTTCTAATGATGTTTATTTTTTAAGCTAATTTCATCTTTTTAAAAAAAGGAATAGAAAGAAATGATAATAACATTAATTGCTTCAATATGTCACTAGATTAGGCGAGAATAAAAAGAAAAGGAAAATATGCTATGTCATTTGTATAACATCATTTGTTTCAATATGATTACTTATCTTTTTTATTGATGTCAAATTAGGGGAGAAGGAAATGAAAAGAAAAATATGTTATGATATCTTCTTATGCCAATTAGCTTGAATCATTATTTCAAACATATTATTCTTAGGAATTTGTCATCATAAAAAAGGGGAAGAATGTTAATCTCAAAGTTATATATAATGAGTTTTGATGATGACAAATAGATGTTATAATAGCATTGTATGCCTTATACTAAAATGATATATATTATACAAGCTTTAATAAACATACTGTTAGGTTTCAGATCATCTCTATGTAGCAAAATTTAAAATTTTGATCCGAATTCTACCTAGGATCCATGGAAAATGGCATAAATCAATAGTTAGTTTTAATGATGACAAATAGATGTTATAATAGCATTGTATGCCTTATACTAAAATGATATATATTGTATAAGCTTTAATAAACATATTGTTAGGTTTTAGATCATCTCTATGCAATAGAATTTAAAATTTTGATCCGAATTACCTAGATCCATGCAAAAGGGCATAAATCAATGGTTAGGATTTTACCTTTTATGTGCTCGTGTTCCTTTCTGAACCAAAAACTTGAAAGAGTGGATGAATCAAATGCCGGTCGGAAGGTATAGTATCTCTACGATATCCACACGGAGTGAATAACTACTTTTTCCCTCCACGAAGCTGTTAGGATTCGTCTCTCTCACTAGGATTAGGATTAGGCATTTTCTTAAATGATTTAGGGTTTGATGAAATTTATGTATGTTTTTGTAAGTGCTGCTTTTAAGTTATTTTTATAGAACTAAGGCATATCATAATCCTAGTCTTACTAGGATAATGCTTCAAAAGAACCCTAATCATGCTTAACAATTATCACCTTATCCTTATCATAGAGAAAGTAAGGAGAGATAGGACTTATCTATTAATTATCTAATATTATATAATAGCATTATCTTATAATATAATTCTCTAATATTAAATTAGTATATAATTATCTTATATTAGATAATAATATTTTTTTATAATATAATTATCTAATATCTAATAACGTAATTATCTGATATTACTTTAATATTAAATAATATCACATAATATTATATATATTACGTGAAAAAATATATTATTATCTTAATAATAATAATATATATGCACGAAAATAAGTCCAATTAATTGAATTTTAGTCCAACTAAAGTCCAATTAATTATTGTCTCATTCCTACTCCTTTTGTATGACCTTGTAAGTTTTTACTACGTTAGTAATAGCCCATTTATGGATAATAGTTAGTGAGTGGCATCTAGCAATACATCACTACCACTAAGTAGTAAAAATTATATGTGACTCAATATCCACTTAATGTGTGAATAACACTTTGTAACATAATTCCTTTTATAACAATATCCAAATCGAACTGGAAGCATGAAGTTTGTCATTCTCGTTAATGTTCAATTATATTTCTTGATACTGAGTAAATTTAAAATAAATGATCAATATCATATATTGATCCAATTGAGCATGACCATGCATTTCTAAGTCTCACTCAATCAAGGAGTCCAAGGATATCTCTCTTTTATACAAGAGTAACAAAATCCCATCTACATCACTCACTTCCCTCTACATAATTCATGATACACCTAATCAATGCCTTACTCGTCATCCTAATTAAAGGTGACATATGACAACATCAAAGTGAGTAAATCCTCATGTAGGAAATTGTAGTGACTTCTGGTTAAAGAACTATATGCATTTGTGGTTATATGAGAATAACTAATGACACGTCTATTTATGCAGTATTCTCATAGTAGGTCAGTTCAGTACATTATTCACTAACAATGTACTCATGTATTGACTTGATATCACATATCCATGATTCATAATCATCAGTTACTATATATGCTAGTCTCGATGTATTATTACTATTCTTTTCATAACAATACTTGACTAGGGGCATTTTAGGAATAGCAAAGTTATTCCAAAGATAATTATTATATTTAAGTTATAATTACGTAGAATAATAAAAAATATAAAATAAAATATAATAATTTGAATTACCTAAAATAAAACATAATACATTATGCATTTATTATAATTATTTCTATGATTGGCTCCTAGGACACACACCAACACATACTATATTATGGTTGATGCATATATATGATATGATGATTATGTTTGTTCATGTATATGCATGATAAAAATAAGTGTTTACAATAGCATTACATATCTTTGTACCAAAATGCTATAAAATCTTCAGTAAACATGCTACACTATAGTTGAAATAGTGCTGCTTGATAATATGCTAAAAGAATGATATTTTATACAAGCATCACTAAGTATATGATTATTCAATATACATGATATGATGATTATACATGTTTTTGTACTAATTTGTTATATACATAAGTATTGCATATTAACATCTTAACATATTAGATTGAACTAACTCTATTGTTTGCAAAGTTTATGAACTTGTACATAAAAAAGTTCAAGATGAAGAAAAGTGAGCATTGAAATAAGAAAATGAAAGATCATATTATACTTAACTCTAGAATAAAGAAAAAAGACAAGAAAAGAAATGTGATCCAAGTATTGAAGGTTGAGAAAATTAAAGTGTTTTGAAAGCTTGAAAGTATCAAGAAAAGTCAAGGAACTTAATTAGTATAGTTTTTCTCCTTAAACTTAAACTTTTTTGTAAAATAGAGTATTTCATGATATAGAACTCAAACATGTTTTCATAATCTTAACTTGATCAAAATGTTTTAAAAAGATAGCCCACAATCATAACCTATAAAGACATTTCAAGAACTAATGAGATATGAGCTTTTGATCTTTTCAATTTTAACCTTTGGTTATTATTTTAACCATATCTCATAAAATACTTGTGTTTTATTGTCAAACTTTTTCCATATGAACATATACTCAAATAGCTTTCTATAGACATATCATTTGCTTAAAATGGTTAATGTATGAAGGATTTATGATCATTTCAAGTTAAGTCTAGGAATTAATTTTGTGCATTCTAGAATTTCTAATCTATTTGTTGTTTTGATCATATCTTGAAAAATACAAATGATATGAGTACAAAATTATCTTTACATGAAAATAAACTCAAAAATTTCTATGGATAGGTCATTTGCTTAAAATGACTGAGATATGAAAGAATTATGAATTATACAAGTTGAGTCTCAAAATCAAATTTTTATAGATTCACTGTTTCTGATCTTTGCTCATTATTTTAAACATATCTCAAAAACTACATTAGATATGAGCATGAAGCTAGTCCTAATTGAAAGTAAACTCAAATAACTTTCCAACGATAGGTTATTTGCCTAAAACAGATTTAAAATAAATAAGTTATGACTTTTTAAAGTTGCGTCTGTAATTTTATTTTGGTGAATCAATTCACTAATTGATTCCAACTATTCTAGTGTACGAACAACGGTTATTAATAGCTAGTTTTCATTTCTAACAACCCTAAATGACTACATTACTCCATAGGTTTAAATACAATTAAGAGAAAGCCTAAACTTCTTTTCTTAACATCATTTTACACTTTCTTTTATCAAATCATGATTTGAGCTTGAATTTGTGAAATTCTTCTATTCTTAATGCTTCATTTGTTTCATCCACTCTTTAAGAGAGTATATTTAAGTTGATATTCATCTAGTATCATATTAGAATTATAAAGGGTGAGATGTTTCTTAGAGAATCATTAAAAGAGTGAGGAATCCATTATAAAGAGTAAATTTGCTAAAAAAAAGTAAAAAATTGTAAAAAAGCTCTTCAAGTGCCCATTTAAATGTAAAAGGATAATAGATTAAAACATAAGTTTGAAAAGCTTTGAGAGTAGATGTACACTTTGGTGAGGATATCCAATGGGGGAACCATTATAAATCCTTTTATTTGATCTCTACTCTATCTTTTATTATTTTTGTATTTGCTCTATTTTTCTTTCTATATATACTCTATTTTGTTGTTGTCATTTGCTAATATATTGTGTTGTAATGCTCATATCATTGCTTAGATATTTATGTGGTTAAAAGAGAAATTCATATATATATTAGCTTCTTGATTATTTATCTATATATAGTTGATAATCACTTGCTCTATTTTTATTGACATTACATGTTAAATTATGTTTCAATGCTTATGTCGATGTATAAATGATTAAATGTTTAAAAGAAATTTATATCTATGCATTTGCTTATTAATTCTTTATCCATAGTTGAATAAGTTACTTTGCACAAGTATATTGAATTGTTAAATGTTGTATGTAAACCTCTTCATTGGATTATTTTGAATTTACTTCTTAATAATTTGTTTATGAATAGTTAAATGAGTAAATTTGCACTAATTCTTTGAATTGTCATATCTTAAGTGCAATAAGCATCTTTATAAGCTCTCTTGAAATAGTTTGAATTATAATTATCCTCGTGATTTCCTAAAGTTAAAGGTTTTTCAAAGGGGATTTCAAAAATGGCAAAAGTTGTCAAAATAACTACTTCACCCCCTCTTGGGTGTGGGTTACCAAGGCCAACATCTCTTTCTAGATCCGCTGATCCCTTAGGATATAGTTAATCTTTTGGAAAAACTAAAGCTTCTCCAAATGGATAGACTATCAATTGACTCATCCTTTAAATAATATTTTATATCCTTTGATGCCACTATTACGAATAAGCATATAGCCAACATTCTGCACACATAAGCAAGCCCTTTGTCATAAATGCTTATGCCTAATATACCAATCCATGGCTATTCGAATACATCATCTTCTTGCAAATAAGCTTTTCAGCTCGATCCAATCTCTTACACTTTCTAGTCAAGTTAACTCTTCTAAGTTTGAGAATGATAACTTTATATATCTCTCATGTAGCATTGGATAAACTGTATCTAAACTAATTATAGCCTACCTAATTTTAGCCTTCTAGCACAAACCAAACTCTGATACTATCTCTCACGAAGTAGTAACCTTGTAGCTGAAATTGTGCAGTAATGCTTGTCATTCTTGATGAACATGTCAACCTTTCCATTAAACCTACACGACACTCATGGAATAGATAATAGAACTCATAATTTCATAAACTATAATTGAATGTCATTAAAGCACTCGTACATATTAAGCTACAAGATCTCCTACGCTAGAAGCCTACTAGCATAACAAGTTTAAAAAAGGACAAATTGAATAGGGAGATAAACATTTTATTCTCTTGGTTATGTCTCATTTTATAGTTTTGAGTATGTAAGAGATGGTCATAAGCCAACATACTTAAATTCCTACCTTAGTGCCCAAGTACTCGTTGGCCAATTCAATATTTCATTCCTTAAAGAGCATTTTGAACAAAAACTCACTCAATACAAGTAGATATATTTTTTCTAAGTTATTATAAGTTTTTTTGTAATGTTCCAAGTATCTATTCATACCAAAATGCACCAGTATGATGATAAAAATGTGAAGATCACAAATACAACTTTTATAACTTTTTTGAATTTTCAAACTTTGCCAAAATTATCAAAATATTCCTAAAATTAGAAAAATAAAAAATAGTACATAAGTTAGATTGATCCTAAATTTCAACTGCAAGTTTATATAATATGCTTTATTTTTTTGATCTCATCTTAAATCGAGTATGTTTACCACTCCGACTATCACAACTACTAATTTGTAACGCCAAGCCAATTCTTGGACCATGTTCCTTTTTATTAGAAATATAAGAAACAACAAATTGAAATTTATGGCAAGGATGTAATATTTTATGTAGTGTACTTTTGATAGGAATTATGGTTCTTTTTTCATTATCTTGGAAACAAAAATAACTCGATGTTAGGTTCTTGAATATAAGGAGAAAGAATCAATCATATCGATTATCCGGATATTATGATACTTTGTTTGATCTTCATACCATAATGTTTGTTTAAATGATGAACACAGTGATACAATTTTTAAAATTTGATTACAATAATTATCTTGTAGGTTAAATAAAGATATGTGAATGTAGTTTTCCTTAAAAATTTTACTATCTAGTTGGCAATTTAACTTCCTATGTTTGAATTAAAAATTTCAAAAAAAAGTCTAGATATCTAACAAGGGTTATGCTTTGTACTACACTAAAGAAAGTCCTGGGCAAAATTAATGTGACACTTTCTAATCCCTCATTTGATGGGTTAAAGTATTTGATTTTTGGTCTTTACTAGTGGATTTCAATTGAATTTCTTCTTTATAATGCTAGGAATAAAACTTTAACAGAAATTATGGTAAGGAAAAACTACTGATAATTCTTTTTTTTTTTTAATTTTAGTTTTAAATTTAAGAAGACATATATGTTATTTTGCACTTAAATCATTATTTTTTTCAATTATTGAATTAAATGAGAATTAGAAAGAAAGGCGTGAATAGTAAAAAAAATGGATTGTTAAAAAATGACTTCCTTTTATTTTATTTAAATGCGTAGAGTTTAGAATTAAGATTTAAATTTGAGTATAAATCAGTTTTACATTATCACTCATTCATATATTATCATATTAATAGAAAATTATTAAATATTTTTAATCATTATTACTCTTTTAATGACATATTTTTTTATTTATTGATAGTATAAAATATTTTATATTAATAATAAATAAAATTCAAACTCTTAGAATTAATCATAATTTTTATTTTTTGCTTTAGTTTATTAAAACTCTCAAATAAAAAATGAAAGGTAAGAAAAAAAGGTTAAAAAATGACTTCCTCTTGCTTTAATTAAATGTTTAGTTTAGAATTAATCATAACTTTCTTTTAATTCATTAAAACCCTCTCATCATTAAATGAAAAAATTATTGAATACTTGCCTTATATTTTCTTAATTTAAATATATTTTTAGTCCTCTAATATATAAGTTGACCACATTTGATTCTCTTAAAATTACTATTCAATTTCGGTCTCATAATTTAAAAAATAAACTAATTTTGGTCTAAAAAACTAATTACCATTATTTCAGATGGAGATGCCAACATGGTAATCTCTTATCTAGTATGGGTTTGTTGTGATTAAAATTGGTAACTTAATTTGCCACATCACAACAAACCACATTGTGAACTTAAGCACTAATTCATTTCACTCCTTAAAACCTAAATTGCTCAAAATTATTTTACAACAAATTAACCTTAAGTTTTTAAATTTTTTCTCTATAACAAGTGAAAACATAAGTTTAAAGATCAAAATTCATTTAGCTTTCTTAGACAATATGGTAGTTTAATAAAAGTTAGAGAAGTAAACAAATCCCTTTTATTTAGTTATAAAATGCTAGACTATGACAAGAGATATAATATCCATATCATACTTTGATTTTCCCAAACAAATCACTAATGAAATGCACAAGAACCATTCATTAATTCTAAACAATAAAAAGGGTAAATCAGAAAGAATGAAGATGAGATAAAGTAAGGAAGAAAGAAAGAAAATTGTTACATCAAATACATTTCTAAAATCTACACAAATGTACCATAATAAATCTACTCCATGTGTAAATGCATCATTATTTGGAATCATAAAACCTACTAACAATGTGAGTAACAAACTAGACCACAACATATGTGGCATAAACATAAAAAAATTTCCTACACAACTAAACCTAAAATTAATGCTTCCAAAACAACTCATAAAGAAATCAAATATCAAAACAAGTGAAATTCTTGCAGAACAAAACCTTTAAACAACAAAACTCAAAATCACTTCCAAAATCAGAACAAACAAATATGGAATTGTAGTTAAGAGTAATGAAAAAACACTAGAACCTATCTCAAGGGTAAAAATAATTCCTAAATTCCAACGAATTATAAATTTTTAGTAATTTAATATTATTTTAAAAAATAAAAATTAATTAAAATATAATATTGTAGAATTTCTAAAAATATTTTTAGACAAATTAAATATGATGATGTCATATTTTTAATAAATAAATTTTTGTAAATGTTAAGATTTTAGAAATTATAAGATTTCACAAACCAAATGCTTAGAAAATTCCTAAACATATACTAAAAGGAATCATTATTTAAATTATTTATCTTTCTTTCTTCTTTTACCTTACTAATATATTTGGATGAGAAAATTATCATAACTCATTTGGGTGATTAATATAAAATTCATTTCTAAATTTCATTAGCCTAAGCTTAGCCTAAATTGGTATCATCACATAGATTGTAAAAAATAATGCAACTTATAATTAATTCTAAAGTATTTACAATAAGTTTTATTGTGACATATACAAAAACATTAACAAGGATTATCACTAATCTAACTAAATATTATCAAAATTATGGCTACACTATATATAAATTTTAGGGGGTTTTTATTTTTAAGCAATTGGTGAAGGTGGAGAAGTTCTTATAGGTCTATTTGTAAAACAAAAAATACTAAAATAATGAGTTATTGACTTAATAAGTAAATTATCTACTTAATAAAACAAACACATAACATATTTTTATTAAGTAATAACCCTTATATTCATAATAATTACACAAAATAGCATAATGCATTAAAAGTTAATATTAGAAAAATTATTAAACCACCATATAATCTTATTATATATATTATCATATATAATTTATTCTCAATCTCTAAAATTATTAGTTAACACAATCACTCACATTCATAAGGAAACCATATAACATAAATAATAATTAATATTAAAATTGAAAAAAAGATGATGTATAATATCAACTAACTTTAATGTTAGGAATCACTCTTATCTTATCTAGTTGGTTAGCCTGTTTATCATTCTTAGAGGTGTTAAATAAGTTAGCATCCTACGGATTAGTCCACTAAGCTCATAAGCTTAGTGAGCTTGCCGGACCAATTCACGAGCTTTTTGTAAATTGTTTGCCAAAAATAAGCCTACAAAAATATGAGCCCAATCAAGCTCAGCTCGTATGAACCACCTACAGGCTAAACTCACTTATAAGCCATAGCTTGTAAGCCTTGTAGGATTTTTTATAGATTGGATCGGCTTCCCATACACTCATATTTAGCAAAGCAAGCCTAAATAAGCCTAATTTTCATGGGACTTAGCTTAATTTGCCCCATTAAGCCTGTTTATCACCCTTAATTCATTTTCTCTATCTATTGCTTATGAGCTCCTGGGCGAGACATAAGGTATGATATGACAAAAGCACTTGGCATGAGATGTGAAGTGATAATCTCTAGCACCTACCAAAGCCACTTTAACCCTCATAAGAAGGAGCATTCAAGCAAAAAGTCCTATCTTTCCATTGTTCATAAATAAGAATTCCTTAGGCTTAGTTTTTTATACCTATACACAAAAAACCTAGGCACTGGTACCACACATCCATATAAATAAAAGCAGTTAAACCAACTTGTAACTTTCAGGTCTTATTTTATCCTCTCACAAATAATTTCTTATTTCAATTTAATATTGTTCCATCTTATTTCCATAACTGTTCCTCCATTTCATATTTCTATATAAAATAAACCCCTAATAGGATTTTAGTAATAATAACACCATCCACACATATACACATTCAAAAACTAACTATTTGCTTTTACAAATCATATTAACTTCATACATTAACATGTATAACAAAATTAGACAATTCCATTATACATGAGTGTTAATATATGTATGTGTGTGTATGTATGTATACATATAGACTCTTCATCATTTCATAATTTTCACATAACCATACATTTTCATTTAGAAATTAATATTTTAATCATTAATGGGTACATCTACAAATAAATTTTTTGTTAAAAACACTCACAATTTATTAATATCATGGTATATCACTGTACACTTAAACAAAAGGTTTAATAAGAATAATTGCCTATAGTAGTCAAATATATAGTTTTAAAAGGCTCATATTTGATTATTATAATTAAATATCCTGATATAAAAATAATCTAATTGCTTATATTTGACTATGGCAATTGATTATGACTTATGGTATGACTATAATTGATTACCATGCCTAAATATTCACCATCTAGAGACTAAGCTTTTTTGAAATATTCGAGTATAATACTCGAATATATCCCATTTCAAAGAGATATTCAAGTACTATACTCGAATATAATCTAGAAAATTTTCAATTTCCTATGAATTTCCAACCCAAATCCTAACCTTTAACCTTAACCTTTCAAATGTAAACTTATGCTCAATAATTATAAAAAAATTAACATTTACTATCAATTCCAAATTCTAGTAACACATAATATATGATAATAACAAAATTATTAGCTCAAAACATCAAATTATTATAAAAAGCCATTTATAACTTGATTAATTTAATAGTTCTCTGTAAATTAATAAATTAAGTAAATTATCTACTTACCATTGATGGAAAAGATGAGAGGAGCTAGATGGAAGATTGGCTTGCACTTCATTGAAGAAAAGAAGGTGACATTGCTTGAGATTTCTAATTCAATCCTTATTAAAATAATAATAACAAAAAGAAATTTGGTATTGAGAAGAAAAAAAGATGTTAACCAAAGCAAAGAAAAAAATAGGGTTTGATTGTGAATGAAATGGAGTTACAAAAGGGGTTAATATTTTAAAGGATATTTTCATAATTTTAATTGTTCTAAAGGTAAAAATGAAAAATTATTTCTTAATTCTTCTCCATACATTTCTACTGAAATCAAACTATATACTAGCTTTTATTAAATCCTATTCTTTATATCTTCATTATAAAACTCCATTTTCTTTGGATATAATCTCATCTTAAATATATGTACAACAATCATTGTAACTAGCACATATATGTAAATATTAATAAAATTTAATAAAAAAATTCTATTATATTAGGAATGTGACAAGGACAAGGAGAAAAAATGGAGAAGAGAATGTTATATTAAATTTTTTCTTTGTTTTTGAGTTTTGATTAAGTAGTGTGAAAATATTAGAGGTTTATGACTAATTCTCCAAAATCCTCTATTACTAGTTATTTTGTTTTCTTCAAATTTAGGAAATTTTTAAGTTTTTCCTAAACATCTAAATAAGAAGAAAATTTAATGTTACATTAGCACTAAAAATTCAGTATTACTCTTATACAAATATTGCCAAATGTATTATTTTTTCAATTCAAATGTCTATTTTTTTTCAAATACAACTAATTTCTTGCCAAAAATAAATAATTTTCTATCATATTAGATTATTGAGTTAGAAAGATAATACACTTAATA
Organism: Sindora glabra; assembly: GCA_020226215.1. Taxonomy (NCBI): domain Eukaryota; kingdom Viridiplantae; phylum Streptophyta; class Magnoliopsida; order Fabales; family Fabaceae; genus Sindora; species Sindora glabra. The sequence continues at coordinate 128,835,163 of CM035225.1, forward strand.
ACATTTGTATCGAAATAGTATTGAATTTTCAATATTAATGTAGCATTAGATGATTTTTCCCAAATAAATGAAGAGAAAGTCATAATTTAACTATTCTTTCTTTTCCCTTCCCTTTCTTTTGTTTTTCCCCTCTTCTTTCAACTTCTAAGCATACTATTCATCTTTTCTTATAAAATGTTTAGATGATGGAGAATAAAGAGGAAAGGGAGAGAAGAGAAGATTACATTATAATATTTTGATTATAAAAAAGAAAGGATTGAAGGTTTATGACTAATCTTCCAAAACTCTTTAATATTAATTATATTAAATCCTTTCAATTTGCAAAATTTCTTAAATATCTAAACAAAACAAGAAGGGAAGTCTTGAGTTAACATTTGATTTGAACTTATGTCTCACCAATTTGGCTTTTTTCATACACATGATGCCTAAAAAATTTATTTTCTTAACTAATGCCAAATTAATTCTATTTTTTAACAGTTGACCTTCAAATTCTAAATCTAGAAAAGAAGTTTATACTACCAAGATCTTTCCAAGCAAAGATGTTAGTAATGCAAGTGTTTCTCTACATAATTGTAGGTTGCCTACATTATCAAGAACATTGATAATGTTAAAGTTTTTTTCCTTAAAAAAAAGTTAGTAATGGCTACATTTTTTATTTGTATACAAAAGAAAGTTAAGAGGGATTGGAGTGGCCTTAGCCTTGAAACTTTTTACTTTCTAAATTATTATACATTTTAACCTTTTAAAATTTAGAATTTAGAATACTTATAGTTAAGTTATGATAAAAAAAAGTTATACATTCATATAATAAAGATAAGTTTGATGAAAGAAATAAAGATGCAAATGTAAATGTTATATCATAATTATTGTATAATTAAATATTGTATATAACCTATACTTTAATTTAAAATTTCCTTTCTTCTTATTAATCATGACCTTTTTTATTATATTGTACTTTAAAAATGCTTTCTAAAAATATATATTTAGTTGAAATAAAAAGTTTACATGTCTTATAAAATATTTTTCTAACTTCCTTGTCTAACATTAACTTTATTTTCAAAAAAATATTAAATGTCATAAAATCTACAGGCACTTATTCATGTTACATACATAATATAATTGTATAATAATTATTATTTACTTATTATCTATTTTGATTTTATCATACTAATTTTTTATGATAAAATCTTTATGCATATAAAAAAAAGTATGCATACATATAAATAATTTAAATTATTTGTTTTTACAAATTTTATATATTTTTAGTCATTTTTTTTATAAAAGTCCAAATAACTTATGTACTATAATCTTTATAAATATACTTCTATAATTTCTTTTAATGTTTAATGGTTTTATAAATAATTTTTTTAAAAATCACAATATCCTACATTAAAATTATAAAAAATATTACACTTTTAAAAAAATGATTGTAACTTTTTTTTACATATTTAAATAAAATTTCACTAGTTCATCATTGGCCTCAAATCAAAATTTTTAGTTTTACCATTATCATGTTTCTTTTTGTAGTGTTAAGATTTCTTCAAAACTAATAAAAGGGCAAATATTTATTATAAAAATATTTATCCAACCTTAAAAAATAATTTAATTTATTTTTATGAACAATGATAGTTATAGGATCAAAATTTTAGGAGCTTTATAAAAAAATCACAAAATTTAAGAAAAATGTGAAATTTTTTGAAAAAAAGTTGTATCATTTATGAAAAAATTGCAGAGGTTGCACCACAATTCTAAAAAATAAAATAAAATAAAATCATATAAAATTCTAATTACATAAAATTATATAATAAAATTCAAAAAATATGATACATTGTAAATAAAAAAATAATATTACATATAAGCGATTTAAATACAAAAATTTTAGTTAAACAAATAAAAAAATTAAAACAAGTTTTAAAATCTATTTTAACCTATAAAATTATCTCACAAAAATATTTCCTTTAAATGCATATTGCCATTATCTCTTAACAAGAGGTAATGAAAAAAATTTGAATGCTTAGAAGCATAAGAGTGAGGAGGAAGAAAAATGTAGCAATTAAATTAATAATTTTTAGGGAGAGGAAGGAAGGAAAATTTATAAGAAGAAAAAATCCTATCTTAATTATATTTTTCAAGCGAAAAGATGAAATATAATATAAAAAGATATTACATTATTTTTGAGGCGAGATAAATATTTTTGTAATAAATATTTATACTTAGATCATTCTCATGTGCTTCTTATAAAATATAGAATATTGGTATGACTTTTATAATTTTTTCATATATCATGCAATTTTTTTAAATGATCCTGCAATTTTTTCTTAGAACTTTTAAATTTTTCATGCTCCATCCATTATTATTCATGTTGCAAGATTGATAAAAAAAAAGTTATAAGATATTTTAAAAACATTACAAGACTTGTATAAATAGTTTTACTCTATAACTTAGGTCATTATGCAATAGTTGCAAACATGATGTGAAAAATTGCAAGTTTTATGAAAAAATCTCACAAAACTTGCATCTTTATTAAAGTAGTATTGAAACAAATCCTTTATATTTTTATTAATTTTGAAAATTTTCAATATAACAATAAGAAATGTACCTTGCAAATGCCAACCTTTTTTTAAAGAAAAAATGTTAATAGTGTTAATATCACCTTGAAACTATGAGCAACTTTAGTCGTATAGCAAAATATTTATTAGTTAAACTTTACTAAAAGTAGTGTTATTTGGTTAAATATGGTAGAGATTGTTAAAGAAAGATAACTCATCATTTGTAAGGAAGCCAAACAATGTGTGATGGTTCACATTTTGCCTCCAAAGCTTAAGTTAATGAGAATTAGAGTACATAGTAGTGAGTGAACATAGTAGAATGAGATTAGAAAGCGTATTTAGCTTAGGCAATCAGTATTTATAGAAGAGATTATATTTAAAGTAAACTAGTCATTTTATAGTGGCAAAAAATTGCTAAAAGGAATATTAAGTCTTTAAGTTAAGATAGAATATTGTGGAATTAATAATTATTTCTAGTTATTATAACCATCTTTAGTTATTCTAATGGCATCATTCAATTCCTTGTTCCTAGTTTAGTTAGTTTGCAAGGCACTTTTAAGAGCCAACAATTGTTAGGATGTGCCAATTAATAAGCTACTTTATTAAAAAAATGGGCCAATTTACCTTATTAGCTTGAGAGTAATCCAAGTCCAATAATTGATTTGATCTAGTTCGATGTGAATGTTTATCAATGCTTGTATTGACACCATCTTCACTAAGGAAGTTGTTAGAAATCCAAACTTCTTTTATATATTTAAAAGTTTTATTATTAATTGAGCATTATTTGGGAAAGGACTGGACTTAAATAGTTATAGGTTATGGATACCCTAAATACTAAAATAATAGCATTTAGGTGATAAAATGGTTTAAGTCTATTGATTTTTATAATATTACATAAAGTGAATGAAATTTAACGATTTTAAATCTAAAGAAGGTGTAATTTATGTCATTTATATCAACTTGTCTATTAAATAAATCAAAATAGATCAATACACTTAAGTTATTTAATAATTTTAATTAATAAAATTTATATTATAAAATTATTTATTAAATTTAATTACTTATTATTTTTCATATAAATATTTAGTTATTAATAAAATATTATTTTAAACTTTTATTATCATTTGAATAAAAATTTTATATATTTATTATATAAACTTATTTATAATTTAATTATAAATATTTTATAAATAATATTTTTAAAATTTAATACAAATTTTTAAATGAATTGACATATCAATTTGAACTTAAATAAGCGTATCGCATTTGTATCAATTTATCATGTCATATTAGCAATTATCACCTTCCATTGGTACATTATAAGGTGGTATTTCTTATTTTTTATATGATTTTAAAATATTAAATATATAAAAAAAATTAAAATACATTACTTTATGATGCACCAATTTAAAATTATTAAATTTTATTTATTTTGTATAATAGTATACAAAGTGATACATCTGAACTGTTCTATCATTCAAATGATATTATTTTAACATCTAAAATATCTATGGTATAAGGCTATTGAAGTCTAACTTTTTGGAAATAGAATTCATTTTGAAAATAATTTTTAGAGTAAACTATTAAATTGATTTTTGAAGGATATATATTACATTAAATTTCTTTCCAAAGTTTATTTTATATTAATTAACTATAATTTTTTTAAAAAATTGATATAATATCTATCTTTAAAAATAAACTTTATATAGAAATTAAATATTTATATATTCATATGATATGAAATAAATCTTTAAGGCCCTACTTGGATCAGGATAAAACACGAGAGAAAGAAATTCAGGGATAAAAAGTACTGAGAAATTCCCAAATTTTCCTACTTGGTTGGCTGCAGAAAATAAGAAGGAAGAGAATATTACAAAGATTTTGTAAAGTGGAGCCCATGCCTTTTTTTTTTCTCCTCAGATTTGAGAAGAAATTTGAAAAAAGAATTGCACAATGTATTGTCTCCTTCCTTATTGTTACGTGGCTCAACTAACAGTTGTTTCTGAACACACAGACCATCCTCATGAAGCCAAAATCAAACAAAAAAGTGAGAATTAGAGTTGCGGATATTCGAAGAAGTGAATCCACAAAAGCTCATTTCCATTACCAAAAGAGTCTAGCTAAGAAGCCCCATCTCCATTGTCTGAAGAAGCTACGTTTGCCATAGAAGCTAGAAGCTGTGCAAGTAAGCTATTCTTCTTCTCCTTTAGACTATGATGATGAGCAATTTGATATGTGTTTTCTGCCTGGTGCTTGTTTGCTATCATGCTTTCCCCTTTGCAGATTTGCTGGCCTTTGCCTTCACCTCTGCCTCGGCTTGCTACTTCTGGTGCTGACATTAAGATGCATATGCAAGAACCCGAACTCCGGTTGTTGAGTACACTGTGTTTTTGCTTCCGGGACTTGCTGCTAGAACTGCGTCCCTGTTGAGCTGGGTGCGCAGGCCTTTATTTGGAAGTCGGGTCATGTGGATTCGACTTGAATTCATGGTTGATATGACTTGTAGGCAAAAAATACGTGAGCCCTTTTTTAAAAATATAAATTATAATAAATATTGAAGATAATTACAAAATTATTAAATTATTTTTTTATTTTCTTCCTCTATTTTCTCTCCAACCAAATATATCTAAGAAAAATAACTACTTTCCGTTTTTCTTTCTTACTTCTTTTCTTTCTCTTCTATTTTCTTTCTCCTTTTTTTTTTCCTACCCAAGCAAAGCCTAAGGAAAATCTTAACGTTCAACTACTAATTAAATGATTTACTCTAATTATTTCCGCATCATGTGCGTCCGAAAGCCCACCAATCTACTCCATGCCTCGGGCTTGACAAGGGCCCATCCTATCTGCTCAACGGTGATGACATCACAACGTTCTTCGGGTAGCTAAGCGCTCCAAGCTGCAGCATCTACGTTCGTCACATATTTCTGTTCAGGAAAATTATGGATTCTGTCGTCGGATATAAGATTGCTGTCAGAATCTATCAACGGCGACCAGTTTTCCGAACGTTATCTCACAGAATTAATTCTGCGCAATGCTTCCTATATGTGTGTCAGAGTTGTAGAGCTCAGAATTTTAGTTGCAACTCTGAGCCAGTTCAGGAAGATTTTCCTGTGCGGAACGCGTATGAGCTTTTGGAAGTGTCGGAGACGAGCTCATTTGCTGAGATTAAAGCTTCATTCCACAGATTGGCCAAACAAACTCATCCCGATCTTTCCGACTCTAGGAATGATTCTGCTGCGTCCAGAAGATTTGTGCAAATCCTGGCCGCCTATGAGGTGTCTCTGGAGACAGAAACTACTGAATTTAATCAGAAAAATATGATTAATTTAATGCGAGGCGCACTGATTTCCTTATTCTGTGATAAATACGATGAGGCAACGAGAAATTTTATTGAACTAGATTCAATTCTTTAATTGTTCTGATCCTTGATACGTGGTGTTAATTAAACTATAATCTTACAGATGTGATGTGCAATATTTTACTTGTCACTACTGGCACTGTAATGTTCTACAGCAGATTGTTTTGTCTAATGAAGAATAGGAAGTTGTTTTGTAGCCTTCTGCCTGGTGATCTTCGCTAATTGCGATTCCTGAAGTTTAAACGCTGAGCATTCATATGTTATTCATTAAAAATTTGCAGCGCAGTTGTCTTGAAATTTTTTGCATCAGTTTGTGGTCCTATCAGTCATGCGGGCATTTCTTGAATTTTAGTATTGGCTACTAAATTATTAGCTACATGCTTCCTGTGAGCTAGATGAGCACCTACCTATTAATTTTCCCTGCTGAAATTTGTGCAGTTCATGATGTGGAGATCTGTCTTTGTAATTAGAATTGGGTTTTTCCTTTGGTATGCGGTGAAATACAAATTAACACGATATTATATTTTGCACTGCAGATTCTTTCAGATTCTGAAAAGAGGACCCATTATGACACATACTTGTTGTGCCAGAAAAAGCTTGTGCAGAAGCATGCTGGACAGAGTTCAAAATTGCACACTTATAAATCACATGCAACGACATTCAAGGAGATGGAAGTTGTTGAATGGTTAAAGTGGTACAGATTAGCTGTAAATGATATTCTGGCAGACAAGAAGGTGGTAATTGGAACTGGCTATTTTGACATACTGGAGAGAGATTTCTATTCTGCTCTGCATGCAGCATACTATGGCCCTGATATTGAGTCCATGGAACTTCTTCCGGACTGTTTTGAGGCAGAGGAGAGGTCCTCTCATGAAACTCCAGAGGTTTTGCACTTGGTTTCGGGCCGTGATCTTTTTGGGATGGTTTGCCTGGCCAAAAACATGCCAGAGATACCTTGTACTTGTAGTGAGAAGTTGATTTCATTCAGATCGTTCCGTCCAGGCCTGTGTCATTCTTCGAATGATGTGAACGTGCATGTGAATGCAGAAGCGCCAGATGATTTTGAAATCCCACCAGATCAGCCCTCTAAAATTAAAAATAATGTATTGGATGCATATAGAGATCTAGAATTGCATGTCTCTGAAAGGGTAGTTGCTGTGGCCACTAGGGTTCCGCCTAGAATTCATCCTGATGGCGTGCAACAAGAAGATTTAGAAGATCACATTCATATTTTTCTTAATTCAGATGAAGAGCTTTGGCGTAATAGCAGTGACTTTTCTCAAAATTGCTTTGCAAGTGGGGCAAATGGAACAAGAATTCATTTAGGAACCATAGCTGGACTTGGGACCAGTCCAGAAGAAGGTTCTTGTTTTGTCTACAACAGCAGTGGTACAAAGACCCATGTGATAATGAAACATAGGACGTTGCTGGTTTGTATGCTTGGTTATAGTTTACAACCTTGGAAACAGATATTTATCTTTGCATGAGCACTAAAAATTATTTGTTTCCATTTCCATTTTCTTCTCTAACTGAGAATTTAACATAGTATTAAATTGTTGCTAGAAGTAACAGTTTAGATATAGGTCTTGTACTCATTAAATGTTATTTTTGAGATAGATCTCCAAATTTTCAGGTGAAACATTTGCACTGGTATCAAGTGAGAGACAATGTTTCAGTTTGTGAATGTAGATGCACTAGAGCCCGTTTGCCACCTAGCAAGTAAGCTCTATCATCTGTAAATTTTTTTTTTAATATCTGGGTAAAATGTACATTAAAATCTTGTTGTAATTCTTTGGGGTTTGCAAACGAATATACTCTGATGCTGTCTGCTCTGTGATCATTAAGAATTGGCAATATTATTATTATCTAGATCCTAGCCTATGCTAGTAACAAGTGACGTTATTTTTTTTTTTTGAACATTTTATGGTCTTTGCATGCATGTTGGTCCTCTTCGACCATGTTGGGTGGTCTGTAGTGTTAAGTTCTGAATTTAATGGCTGATAAATTTTAATTTTTAAAAAATAAGTTAAATGTTCTAAACAAATTTGTTATGGGTTCTTTTCCTATTGTCATTCTCTACTATCTATCTTCTGGAAAATGTTTGATAAGTTCTGTGGTGAAAGTGCTACATTGTCATTCTCTACTATCTATCTTCTGGAAAATGGTCTTTATATGCATGTTGGTCCTCTTCGAACATGTTGGGTGGTCTGTAATGTTAAGTTCTGATGTTAATGGCTGATAAATTTTAATTTTTAAAAGATAAGTTAAATGTTCTAAAAAAATTTGTTATGGGGTTCTTTTCCTATTGTCATTCTCTACTATCTGTCTTCTGGAAAATGTTTGATAAGTTCTCTGGTGAAGTACTAAATTGCTGGCTCATCGGTGGACATTGCTGACACTGTGGTATGTCCTTGTTCTGTAGTAGCTGGTAATAGACATCTCCAGTATATATGCATTCCTTGAGTTGATGGAATTACAACGTAAGCATTGCCTTGAACTTCTTTCTCTGCAATCCTCCTGACTCTGCATATACCCAAAAAAGAAAAAAAAAAGGGAAAAAGCTTAATTTATTCTGAAGTTTATGTCTTATTTTTTGCATGTTTAGGACAATCCAGTTTATTATTCATAAAGATTGTATATGTGTGCTGATTCTTTTTTTAGAACCGTATGGAATTAACCCAATAGAATTTCCCTTTGTGATACTTGATTTTCTAAACCCCTTGATCCGACAGATTCTGGCTATTTGAGCCTCGTTGTGGATTGCATGACATAGGGGGTTGGTATGTCGAAACATATGGCAAAGATAAGAAGGGTCGAACTATCCCATCCCCTAGGTTCTGGGATGGGTTAGATGCTAGTGAGCAGACCGACAGGTGAGTTTATTGCTTTAGGAAAGAACAAATCGCAGCTTCTTTTTATCATCGAATCATTGGCTTGGGCTAAGATTCTTCTTCCAAAACTTTTTATCACTGAATCATTAACATAGATAATTTTTATTAAATATTGATCTAGATGATACACCATGGTAATCCTGGGACAAAAAATCTAAGTTCTGGCATATCACTTTGTATTCCACCGGTCTTTTTCTTTGTCAATTTAAAATGTGTGACACCATTTGTTTGAAACGCTAGACTGTCTTGGTAAGATGATCATAGCCACACTGAATAAGATTTATTGTTGAAACCATCCGTTAGATTCTTGACTGTAATGGTGTACATATAATTAAACCCACAATAATAAACTTCAGCTTAGCTCAGGGTATCTTTAGTTGTGCTATTTTCTGAACATATTGGCCCCTGACAAGGGTGATTGAAAAATGTCATCTATATCCAACACAACACTGTTTGACTCATTTTAGATTTTCCAAAGGTATGGAAGCTGATCAAATTTTTAGAGTTGTTTTGAGTATCCTGACTGTCTTATTTGTACCATATGCAGAAAGACTTCATCCAGCAATGTATATGCTCGCTCTTGCATATAGAACACTTGATCTTGAACAAGCCAAAGTAAGAAAACAAACATTTAGGAAAACTGTGGAAGGACAACTGTATAAAATCCTTCACTGGTGTAAGAAACTTATTTAACAGGGATATCCTTCAGGCTTCTGCCACTGCCCGTGAATTTATTCCCCATCATTGCTAGGCTGTTTTGGCCTGATTAATAGATTCTTTACTGTTCTCCATTTTGTGAGTTCACAAGGGCTACTTTATGCAGCAGTGTATTGTATGCTGTTTGTTATTGTTACAAATTGACTCTTGGAGCCATGGAGGCTCATAAGTACCGGAAGTTAAATCAAGAGAGCATCAATCTATGCAGTGATGAGCATAATTTTTATCTACCAGATGCTTGCATAGGTTTACTATGCCATGCGCTTCACAGGAACAGGGGATTAGTTGCAGGCGCTGCTTTACTGTTTATACGAACCAAGGTATTCTATAGAAACTCGCAGTATCTGCAATAATATTAATCACTGCCGCTACTGTATTCAATCTAATGCTGGAACCAGAATATTTATAAAGACATATTAATCTGTACCAGGAGCTGCACTGAAGTTGCCTATCAGTAGCTGAAACATAGTTTATGCTTTATATTGCTCATTACAATGGAAGCTACTCTAAGAATTTGGCTCTTGGAGCCAGGAAGCAGAGTCCCTTGCTAAGTTGGCCACAGAGCCAAACACTTTAAGGCAAACCCTTTTTTTTTTTTTAAATCTTTCTTTTAAATTAAATTTCCTTTTTGGTTTTTCCCACGGACTCACATGCAAGCTGCCAATATGACATGCATTGGTTCTACATAATCACTTAACTGGTTGTAGGGTAATCTGACGATTCTTGATTATTTTCTTTCTTTAAGGATCTGCTTATATGATATTAATCAATGCAATAAAACCAGGGCATTCGGATCTCTACATGTTATTAAGAACTTTGACGAAATGAAACTAATTGTGTGCTTTTATGCTTTTCTCTACTGGAGCAGATCCTCCCATTTGCAGTACTGACCCCCTGCTAATGCCCGATAATACCTATCCCTGCAGTATACCGGTTCTTCCCTCAGCAGCCTCGGCTGCAGCCGCTGCTAGATCATCATCGGATGTCACCTCTACAGGCAATTTTAAGCAACTCCTCTTTTCTACAGTATTTATTAGAAATTGTAAGTCACTGTGGAAATATTCTGGAAGATTGTTTAGGATTTCCGTATATCATCCCTTACCTTATGTTGTACTTTGTGTTGACCTTTGAAGCTTGAGCAACTGATGTATTTTCTTTTGTCCCAAGGGTGGTCTGTAGAAAATCCTCCACAGGCGTAGCAAAGATGAATAACGTGACTCCTGTAACTAGTAACGCCCCTGTCCCAACTAGTGTTTGCTTCAGCAGTTTGAATAACTGGTTTGACCTGAAATACATGGACTATCCAAATAAATATCATAGTTTCTTTTGAAACCTCTGAGACATCTGAAGTAGGCACTGACTGAAAGTCCTACACAATTGTAATCATATACGATATACAATTACAATTCATTCTTAAAATAAGTTAATAAGTTCATCATTATCCCTCGTTCCCCTTTCTCCCTCTCGTGTGCGTGTGCACGTATATACTTGTACACTTTGCACGTTGGCATACTCCAAAATTTTTAAATAATAAGTGAATTAACTGCAGTGATAATTTCCATTTTCAGTACCTTGTAAGAGCCCAACAGTCTATCACGAGCCAGGATCTACAAAAAAAAAATAAATAAATAAATAAAATAGGCATATTCTCAGTTTGCAATGTTTGAAATTTTAGAATGACAAACGTCAGTTAGGGTGTTTTTTTTCGTCAATTCTTTTATTTGAACAGATTGTTCAATTACGAGGGATATATTATATCTGAAAGACGGTAACAGTTACGACTCATTACTTGTTCAGCTTAACCACGTCCACACTATTATTTGGCTTCATTTGAAATTTGATGCATTTTGGCATACTACGCTGACATCTGGATTCCTTTTTCGCTTCAAAGCCTCCTGTTGGTATGCCTAACGTCAAATATCCTCTTACCGACGGGGCCAATACTTTATGCGTTTGAAATTTTGACATTTCTTGTTGTCTTCTTAGACTACATTCTTGAATTTGTTTTGCTGAAGCGGTTATTTCTTATTCTGTTCTGACTAATCTCCGTAAGAAGGATGCATAAAAGTAGCTAACCTCAGGTGGCTTTACCCACATACTGTCCATCATACCATCCACTTTCTTCATATGGAATGACCGCTGATAGAAGTCTATCACCCACATAACTCCATCCCTGCAGTTGCATAATCCCATTATCTTGAGAGCTCTGCACTTGATAATCTAAGGGTGCAGTATAGACACAATATACGGCTGCATAGCTACTCTTAACTGGGAACAGATATTACATTAAGTGGAAAAATCAGTGATATTACAAAGTAGCATCAACACAAAAGTTCCTGTACATACACTGACTCTGATAGATAGCTCTGGTTAATAGTTAATAGTTCGTTTTTACCAGCATATCATTGGAAACTAGTTTTTCATATCTGCACCCCGACAGAAACATTAATTTCTCAGAGAATTGTGCAAAAAAGTAGTCTACTCCATTTATGTTCCTTTGTCATAATTTATATGTAACACGTTTTTGTAACTATATTTTTGTTTAGTTTCAATTTCCTATAGTTGTACTACGATTCACCGATCAGTTCTAAAATATGATGTGTGGATATATATATATATATATTTTCAGTTTTTAGGTTAATGATGATGCAGATTACATGCAAGGAAGGGAATTTTTTAGTATACAGTTGGTTAAAAAAACAGACAGTTCAAACAAAACTTCAATAGACCAGAGTTAATATGGTTGCATGATGAATAGTAAGAGGATGGAAGCTACCAGATAAATTCTCAGAACAATAATGACACAATGAAGAGAGTTCCGGTTCCAGCAGCTAGTACAAATTTTAGAGGCTCCTGCAAAGTGGTAAACGTAACTAAAGGCAGAAAGAAATGTTAACTGCTGTTTCATATCTTCTGTTTCTGTTTGCTTGTATGACAGAGCTGCTGATGTACCAGTGTGTGCATCAGATTTCATGTTTGATTATTATAGAAAAAATTACTCCCACTTCTCCCTTACCCTTGAAGGATTAAAGCTCGCAGCTGCAATGGTATCCCAAGAGTTATGAACAACGCCATCCATAGACCTCCAAGACGTAGGAAGAAGGACACTGGGCCCCAGCATCAACCCATGAATACAAGATCCATCCTTCAGAGCTGAGTACTCATTCACCTATCACACAGTGAGATGAGCAAGAGGTCAGAATAAATCTATCAAATTTTGATATTTGCTAAGCACAACAATTAATCCGGGGGGTTTAGTAATTTCAACAACCTGATATGAACTAATTATTCAAAGAAAACAATTTTGAACAAAACACACTGCTAATTGATGTGGTGATTTTCTGGGGCATCTAAAGGCATATATTGCCGGAAGAAAACCACATGGTTGATTTTTGCTTGTGCTAGATACTTACTGGCCTTTGCTCAAAAGGGACCTCAATTTCTATCCCTGGATTCCAGCTCCGGCCTGGAGACTGCTTGTTTCCCCATCCATTTCATCTTTTACGGCCTTGATGGAGGAAACCTCGAGGAGGTTTTGAAGCTCTCAAATTGTGGACAATAAAAGAGCCATTGCTGCTTCCTGCTCTGACTTGTCTTGGACTGGGAATTAAGAGCAGGAGACGTTTAGTCTGAGCATTTGTATCATGAGTTTGAGCTATTGCCAGTTCAACAGAACTGTGTTAAGTTTAAAATCTTGGTTCAACTCTTCGTGGAACAAAGGAGGAGGAGGAAGAAGATGATGTTAAGTTCACCAATAATAGTGGTAGTTTTTGGTGTTCTCTTCTGGGACCATATATAATTTACGTGGACGAGGAGAGCACCTTCAAATAAAGTTTGGACATAGTTCACCCATTTTGATTTACTTTTTATTTATCGTACATCTGTTAATAGATGAATAAATGAAATAAGTGAATAAATCGATTGATTCAACTAATCCGAAGTTTAGTTCTTTTAAGTAAAATTTTAAATTCAAATTTTATAAATTAAAAAATTATTATTAAGAGAAATGTGCTTTTTAAAATGGATATCCGATTCGACCCTAAATTAATCTAGAGCCCAAACATACATACGAAGGAGTGAATCAAAACAGGAGTAGCTTGCAATACCATATTATACGTGTTCCGGATTCTGAGATGAAAGACCCTAAATGGATATCACGCTGTGTAGGACCCGAACAAGAAAGGCGCAGCCATTTAATAACTGGTCGGAAGATTTGTTATATGGACAAGCTGCTCGTCCACGTGGGCTTCTTCCGTTCAGTCAATATCGTGCTTGGGACTAAGATTATCCAATTAGCGCTTTTTATATTTTTGTGGTTTGAGAATAGGAACGGGGTCCTGCTGCTTGAGGAACGTGGCAGCTGTTCCCTTGCACGCAAATTAGAACGTCGTTCCAGCTGCCTGCACGCACTAGGAACGAGCACGATCCACCGTCAAAGCACAAGCAATAGAATGCTACTGTCATGCGTCAATTTTTTGGATTCATTTGCATCTCCAACACAGTACTTGGACTGTAGGTACGCGCCGTTGACACGTATTAAAATTTTCTCTCGATAGTATTTTGTTATGAGAAAAAAAAGAGGAGTAGAAGTTTATATTCACATTTACACAGCGGTAGATTTAAAAAATTTTCAAGAGGGGACACTTCGGGGAAAATTTTCCCAATCGGCTTAATTTTTTTTCTTAAATTGTCTAGTGAGAAGTTATGTTTTTATGGTTGACAAGGAACTTCTCCTAATTTTATCATAATTTTTAGGATGATATATAATATATAATTTGTACTATTGAATGCATAAATTAATGGATACAGAATATTTTAACTTAAATAGATGTTTTGAGTTCAAATCCTTAAAAATATAGTTGCTTTAAAATTTGATTGGAACATTTTGTTGTCCAAAGTGATCATATTCAATTTAAATTCAAATTAATCAGTATCTAATATGATATTTAAATATTGAATAGTTATTATAAAAAAAATACATAATTTCTAATATTTTAGCATAGTAAATAGATGAGTCTTTTAAATTAACTTGTAAGAATTTTCCTTAGGGAGTCCACAAAAATTATAAACTCATCCAATTTAATTCATTTATCACCTATTTACTTGAATAATATGGGATATATATATATCATTTCTTATTATCTAAATACAAATAGTTAACATGATATTTAACTACCAGATAATTATTATACGAAAAAATACATATTTTATAATATTTTCGCATAATAAATAGATGAGTCTTTCAAATTAACTTGTAGCATTTTTCTTAGGAAGCCTGCAAAAATTATAAACTCATCCAATTTAATTCATTTATCACCTATTTACATAAATAATATGGATTCATTTAATAGGTGATATATATATATATATCATTTTTTATTATTACGCTTGCTAATATTTTCTAAAAATAATCTACTAGTTAATTATTTTCAAGAGCAATTGAAAATTACTTTATATTATTAATAACAATATGAATTAAAATAATATTTATAAAAAATTACAATTATGTACGGATGTATGGTGGAAGTCATAAGTTTAAACTTCTTTGTTGTCAATATATCAAAAAAAATATTTATTATAACTTTTTAAAGATACCCAATATTAGTCATCAGCCTAATTCCATTTGATTTTTTAACAAAAATACTTTTATGATATCAGATTTGGCATTACATGATCCATATAAATAATGTTTTCATATTCTTACAAGATACTTTTTGTTTCGTAATTTTTATTACAATTTCAATCTTATTTTAAATTTTATTTAAAATAAATTTACTTTATAACCTCTCTTTTTCATAACGACGCAGGTATCCTATTTCTCGCACTCATAGTTTATTTCTAACTCCATTCCATTATCCTTGTTTTTTTCATTATCATTTTACCTAAATTTTCCGTCAGTTTCTAGCTTTATTTTTTGTGTAATATTTCCTTTTATGGGCAACTCATTCCTTGGACCAATTTGATGAAAAGATTCGGTTGGCACTTGTACAAAAGGTGATTTAACTGCTCCTTTGTCTTACATTTCCTCTTCTATATAATTCAAGGGTATTTTGGATGCATTGTCTTCCTCCTCGAATTCAAAAATTTTTTAATCAACATTCTTATTATCTGTGAAAAGTTAGATAGCAAATTTATTTTCAAGAAAATTTAAGAAATAAAAATGAGGCTTTAATAAAAGTTAAAGAATCGAAAATATTTTTTATTATAAAAATATAAAAAATACAATTTATGTGAATTATGTAAGAACTTTCATTAAAAAAATTAATAAAATTAAACTATTGGGTAATATTGTGTACTTTTTAGAAGTCAAAGAATAAATTTACTTTAAAAAAATTAAGGTATAAAATTAAAATTTTAGTTAAAAATAAAGGACAAAAATATCATTTTAATTTTAAAAAAATAAAACAAAAGATGGAGGAGTGCAACAAAGTTTGATTTGATCATTTTTTTTTTAAATTACGAGAAACTTAGAGGAAAGACATTATATTAATGCAATGTTGAGACTTTGGAGGCAAAGAACAAATGAGAAAGAGAAGAAAGAAAATGTTGAATTATATTTGTATTATCCTAAGCTGGATGATTTTTTAAAAAAAAAAAAAATTCCAACCATCCATCTTCCCCCTACCCTCCCACTCCCTGGTGCCAGAATGTTAAGAGGCAGAAGTGTACGTCATTTGATCGAAATCCCAAGTGGCGATCTCCTAAGAAAACGTTTAAATAATTGAATAAGTAACTGTTGCTCTCATAGCTAAATATATTGGAAAATATAATGGTCACGAGCTATATTGTCACTTATTTTCTAATAATTTATAATTTTTTAATCAGTGCAGTGATCTTTGATACATTGTTTACAAAGACCTCTTTATTTTTATTTAAATACACACATAATATTTATATATTTATTTTTTAAAATAATATGATCATTACCCCATGGCCTTTTTATGGCGCCTATTGAAGCTTATGAAGACAAATATCATGGGCAGACCTACATTTGAGGGGGCACTTGCCCCCCAATCAAATTTTTACCTCTTTTTATTGGTAAATGGATGGATTGATTTTGTAATTTACAATTAAATTTTAAAAGGGATTATTTTATTGCATCCAGTCAATTTTAAAATTACGTCCTTATTAACTTAATTTCAAAATCAATAAATTGGTAAAGTTATCATTTAAAATAATAAATTATAATTTTATATTTATCCTAAACAGTCAATATATCATTTAAGAGCCCATACCAATTCCATGATTTGTATTTTCATATCATTGATACAAAACTGGTCAAATTTAAATATCTCACTCACGTTGCAAATCACTTGTTTCACTAGAATAATCGTATCACCTAAAAATATTTATATATTTTATACATATATCTCAATAGAAATACATAATTTTTTATACATATTTTAATGAGTGAGTTTTAGCTTATTTGTAAATTTGTTTTGGTAATTTTGGATATATTAATTTTATAGAAACATACTATTGCACATAATTTTTTCATTAAAGTAATATATATATATACGTGTGTGTGTGTGTTTGTAATATATATATATATATATGTGTGTGTGTGTGTGTGAAATTTTGAAATAATTTTTTCACATTCTATTATGCATAAATATTGATTCCACGAACGTTCAAATCTTGACTTTCTATTGACAGATATATAAGATTCCAGTTTGTACTAATATGGATTAAAATCTTTTTAACACTTAAAATTATTCCAGGTTTAATTAGACTTACCTATATATACATATATATATATATATATATTATGTTATTTACAAGTATATTAATAATAAAATAAATTAAATTAATGGACCTATAAGTCATATTTAAAGAAAATAATTTAATCTATTTATTAACTTTATCTAATTTATTTAAATAAATAATTCAAGATAGACCGTAGTCTTTAATAAGCTACCTATTCTAGTTACACCTTACCCAGGATATATAGGCTAATAACGTATTGCAAACCACCCATTGAATCTTGCTTTAACTCGTAAAAGTTAGTTTAATGTGGGAGGTGCACCTAAAATTTTAGAGATAAATAACATGTAAAAGATGTCATTTTTTAATATATTGTTAGTGGGAATGTTTGAATCCAGAAGCTACAGTAAATTATTTAAATCCCACGCTACTAACTCATTATTTAATAATTTAATAATTTTGTAAATATTAAATTTATATAATTATATAATATCAATATTTAATTTTAAAATTATAAAAGGATCAAGGTTCCTTATATTCTTTCTAAACACCGCATTTAGTTTAGACTATCAAAGTCATAAAATTTCACGATCTTGATCACTATTATGCCGCCTGTTAATTGCGATGGCCTTACAACGCTGGCATTTTGATCACTATACGGCCCTAATGACGATTTAGAACTGAAGTAGTTGAAAGTCTAAACCATTTAGTCATGTCACCATTGAATTTAGATTTCGATTATTTTAGCGGAAAGTATTCTTATAAAAATGATTATAAAATATTAAAATAAAAAAAATTTATTTAATTTTAATTATAAAATATTTGTAAAAAGTAAATTTTGAGGAAAAAAATTATTTTCTTCTATTATTAATGTTTTAAATATCATTTTTTAATAAGATATATAAATGGCATATTAATCATTGATCAATATACATGTAAATAATTTTTTTCCACAGAGGAAAAAATAATTTTTGTAAATATTTTCATAAAATAATAAAATGAGTGAAAATATTTTATTTATTTAATATTAAATATAATAATTTTTTTCTAAATATTAATAATTTTTTACATAACAAAAATATTTTTTTTATAAAATATTGTTATAAAATTGATAAGATAAGTAAAAATATTTTATTTATTTAATGTTAAATATGAAAAATTTTAAAAATATTTTTTTCTCAGAGATGAATTTACTTTTCTTCATTATTATATTTTAAATATTTTTAAAATTTTAAATATAGATAATATATCATTTTCTTATTAATATACACATAAATAATTTTTTAAAAAAGCAAGTGAAGCTCTGAAATATATTTTTCCTTTATAAAATATCTCCCGGGGCAACGCTTCCGTTGGCACTAAACATTAGCATGCAAGTAGGCGTTGGTCATGCATGGCTAACTTTTACTAGCAAAGCGTCACCGTTACTTATTCTAACATTTAAGTATTACTGGAAGAGTCAAACTTCCCAGATTGAAAATTTTCAGATAAACATTAACTGGCGTAACCTCTTTCTAGTATGTTTTTCATCGCTTCACTAATGCTTAATTTACATTTTTTTAGACAAAAAAACAGGGCGACGTTATTTATAAAAATACTTCCAAAATTGCATCATATCCAGAAGTATTTTTCTCCGTGGCATCACTGGAGTTAAAAGCCTAAAAATTCACGATTACCTAATAATTGATTATTAGAATACTTAATTTGAAAATAGTTAATTATAATTAATTTTTGTATTATATATTACCCATAATGTTCCTTATCCCTATTATGCCATTTAGTCACTACTATAATTTAGCGTATAGTAAATTCATTTGTCATATCTTAATTTATCATTCTTCAATGAATATTGTACTACAATGATCACTACTCTCACAATTAATGTAAAGGAATTGGATCTTTTATTTATATATAATAATTTATATTAAATTAAAAAAAATTTAATTTATTTTTTATTTATTATATTTTATAATCTCTCTAATTTCTTTCCTTGATTTATATAATTTTTTAATTTTCGTACATTTTCTTCCTCTTTGGAATAATTTCCTTCATCTTTTTTCCTTGTTTATTGTATTTTCGGAATTACTTTAATTTCTTTCCCTTATTTATTACTTTTTTAAGGTTAAATTTCTCATTTATATATAGTATTTTATATTAAATTAAGAAAAAAAACTCTTTAATTTTTTTCTTATTTATTGTATTTTTATAATTTCATAATCTCTCTAATTTTTTTCAATTTACTAATTTATCTAATTTTCATGCATTATTTTTTTCCTTATATAGCACCAATTGATTTCTATGAGGACCAATTGATCATTAACAATTAATTAATTTATTTTGATAAAAATTATGCTTTCATCTCTAATTAATTTTCATTTTTATTTTTTGTATTTCTATTGACATTATCAAAAAAATATTCAAAGTCTTACTATTTATATATATTGTCATTGATTTTTGTTTCAAATAAACATCAATATTTTGTTTGCCTCATCTTTTCCTTTTAACTGATCTTCCTTTATCTCATCTCTCTTCCTTTTATATTTCTCAATCCCAACTTAAACTTATATAAGTCACAACTTCAATTATACAAGTTATTTAGTTTATGAATGATATTATTTTACTATTAATAATATCCACCCATTGAATCATTATAATGTTAACTTTGTTAGGTGATGATTAGTTGCCTTCAATAATTCCTTCCGAGACCTTGCTTCACTATGGTTAATAATTAGTGAGTATTATCTTCTTAGAAATAATTCTCCATTTCTTTAATTTTCTTTTACTAATATTATTTTTTTTTGTAGTTTTTACCAATTTTTTATATAAAATAAATTTATTATATATGACTTACTTTATCATATAAGATAAATTATTGTTTTTATAATTTTAGATATAACATGAAGTTAATGTGCATTTATCTTTCTATTGCAGGTTGATAAGATGAAAAAGTCTTACATATTTTGCATTAAAAAAAAAGCATGTAATGCAATTTTTTTAATCAAAAATTGAAATATACAGATGTATATATATGTTTCGAATTTTTATCAAAGGCTAATATACATTCATCTTTTTATTATAGGTTGAATTTCAATCTTTATTTCTATTTAGCATATATATATTTACATTACAGTGTGTAACTTTTGAAGAGACTAATATAGTTAATCAAATAAATATCCTTTATTTAAAAAGTTTGGAAATATACATAATTCTTTAGTAAATTAGATAATATTTATTTTTTATTATTTATCATAATTTATATTTATATAAAATTAAGGATGAATATATACACATTTCATTTCATATAAATAAATATTATTTCTTATATATGTAATTTTATGTTTTTTAAATTTAATTTATTTTAATATTTAAATGCATATATATTTCTAATTATTTTAATGATCACTATTAATATAATATTACAATAAAATAACTATTTTATTTATTGTCAATGAGTTATATAGTACATTCTTTTATTTAATTTCGAATATAATTATATCAATTTTATAATATTTAATTGATATAAACATAATAACATATTTTATATGAATCATTTGAATATTTTAAAATTTAAAAATTACAATATCTATTATAAATTATTATCAATTAAAATTAATTAAACTTGTGTGATACACAAGTTACAAGACAGTTTTTTTTTTATATATTTGATGAAATCAGTTGATAATTGATTATTAGAAAATGAAAATAATGAAGAAAGATAAAGAAAATTGATTTTTTTTTAATCATTAGAAGAAAGGAAATGAAGACAGACGGATAAAAAATATGTTATCCTGAATAGATTATTTTTTAATTAGCACTATTGCCTTTTTTAAAAATTTTCTCTCTACAATTTTGATTATAATAAAATCTGTTCATTGTAATTTTTTTGTTTAATCAAAATTATCATTTATAAGTTAATTATAAATATAATTGATTGATTATAAACATAATTATTATTAATTATAAATTTAAAATAATCAATTGTATATAATTCATTTATGATTGATAACATCGTTTGATAATTGATTATATAAAATATTTTTTCTTTTAATAATGTATGTAAAAATCACTTTTCGGTATAAAATTACAAAAAGAAAATAGATTTCCGGATATTATATTGTTAAAATAAGAACATTGATACAAAAGAAAAGAAAGGTGATGATAATATGAATATTTTGAAAGAATGTTTCTATTTTTATAATCCAATTATCATAAAAACTACTCAAAGTATTTTTTATTTAATTGACAATCTTGTCTATAATTAATTATCAAAATATTTCAAAAGTAAAACAAATATTTCTAAAATGAGATATAATCAATTATTGAACTTATAGTTAATTATTGAAAATTTTAATTATTGCACCAAATAAGTCCTAATAATTATTTGACCGATATCTGATTATTGATATTTTTAGCAACTATACCAGAGACGCACTTGGTTGGACGGAATAAAAAAATAATTAAAATTTTTTTTTGGTATTATTATGGAATATAAATGTCCATTTTTTAGGAAATTATTATTTTATCAAATGATGAAATTTTAATTTCATCAGGAACTTTTTTATCCCTTATTTTTTATATTTTTATATTATAATATTACTCTTAATTAATACAAATAAAATAATATTAATTTTGAATATTTTTATTAAAATATTTTAATAACCATATTTTTAATATTAAAATTTAAAATATAATAATTTTATTTTATCTTCAAAAAATATTTAATATAAAAATTAAATAAATTAAAATTTTAACATTTCAATTATAAATTTTTTATTAATATAAATTATTAAATAATATATTTATTTTTTAATAAAAATATTTTTATTATTACCATTTTTTATTTCATTTCTATTATTTTAATATATTAAATATAAAAATAAAATAATCAATATATTTTTATCATATCAAATATAATTATAAAATAATAATTTCATTTCATTCCATTCCTCTACTTTTATCAGTTTCTATTCCATAGTCGATTCAATTCTATTTTATCTTAACGAACGTGACATTAGCGTGTCGTAAGGTTCCAACCAAAATCCCGCTAAGGCAATCAGCTCGGGAATTCCAAACTGTGGTTGTGGACCAGTGAGTCTATCGTCAGAGCACGTTAATTGCCAAATTCACTGAACAAGAACAATTAGTTTTGAGACCACTGAATAATGAATAGTCTTGGAGAAAGACTGAAGTTGCAAGTTCATTTGCCGCCCACAGAAAAAGTAAGCCACTCCGAAATTCATTTCATAATGACCCTCCATTAGAGAGAAGCGATCATTGACTTGCCAGTTTCAGAAAGAAACGAGCTGCTTGATAATTCCATTTGCAAGAAGTAAATTTCTCCGGAATCCAAATGAAAGAGAAAACGATGAAAGGACATTGGAACTCGAGTGCAAAGAAATTGGAATTACCTTCTGTATTCTTCATATGCATTTTCTTCTTTATTGCCGGATTCTTCGGTTCTAGTCTCTTCTTTCGGCCTCAGGTCTTCCTTTTAATTCCTCGATCATATTCTGCGAAACTTTCCCCCTTTTTGTCCGGTCCTCATTTCATGATATCGAAATTTTCAATCGCTAAGAATTTGCAGGATGGTGAATACGTTATGAAGCCGAGACCGAGATTGCTTGAATTGACGGAGAAGGAGACGGAGTACAAATTGTTGCATTCTGGAGAGTCTGGAGATGATTCTATGACATCGATTCCTTTTCAGGTGCGCGATTTTGTTGCCGGAGCATTCTTCAGTTCTTCGCAGAATGATAGTGATAGCTTAGCTGTTGGCATTCGTTGCTAATTGCGTTCTTTATTTGAAATTTGAAATTCATGACTTGACTTTGCGCTGCATTTTAGAATTTACCCGGTTTAAATTCATGCCTGGATTAGCGCAGAAGAATATGACATCGGATGGCAGAATCACTGAGTTTAGGTTATATTTTGTTAATATTTGATTTCATTAACGTTAATATGAAGGTTAAGAAATCGTAAGTTTGTCCTTGCATTATTAATGAAGAAGATCATTGTTAAACACAATGGTTCAAGGAGAATTGACTTCATAAAATGTAGACAAATATGAAACTCGTTAGCAGAAATGCAGAATCTTTGAATTAGTGTGAATACCGCTTATGATTGCATAGTAGACGTTATTACGACGAGCTGAATTCTCAAATTTGTAATTTAATTGTTACCTAAGATCAGTGCAGCTATTCTTATAGAGAATTGACTTGAATTAACCAAGCCGATGATGAAGATGTTGATTTATATTCTAGTCTGCGTCACATGGGAGTAGTTTTGACCGATGTTTCTGCATATTTTGGTTCTTAGGTTCTGAGCTGGAGACCCCGTGCTCTGTATTTTCCAAATTTTGCAAGTGCAGGACAATGCAAAAGCATAATTAATATAGCAAAGGATCGCCTGAAACCATCATCTGTGGCACTCCGCAAGGGAGATACAGATGAAAGTACAAAGGGAATTAGAACAAGGTAATATGTTTGTGTCTCTAAAATAGTTAACTGTGGGGCTTTACCACAACTGGACTTGTTATCCTCAAATGTCACTATTGTAAGTGCAGGTGTAAGTTAAACAAGTATGAATTGATTCCTATTATATATTCATGTCTCCGTGTAACAATGAAGTTGCCAAACTGGTGAAATTAATGGTCTGACCTGCAATGGGCGAACCAGGTTGAAGTTTTGCTGAAGATCGTTGTATTGTTTAAAATTATATTCTGAATGGTGTTATGCTGAATGTGATTAAGATTTCAGCATATCATAAGCCAAGATACCAAAATTTCATTTTGTTTGATTCTCTAATTTTTGTTCGTCTATCACTAGCCTTTTACTTTGATTATTAAACTTATAATGAAGGTTCGAGCTCTATTATCATTTGACTTGCCTTAAACGAAACCGTCTAAACCATGTTAAGATTGTGATAATGGTTACTGGTTCCCTTGAAATTCTGAATGGTGTTATGTTGAATGTGATTAAGATTTCAGCATATCATAAGCCAAGATATCAAAATTTCATTTTGTTTGATTCTCTAATTTTTGTTCATCTATCACTAGCCTTTTACTTTGATTATTAAACTTATAATGAAGGTTCGAGCTCTATTATCATTTGACTTGCCTTAAACGAAACCATCTAGACCATGTTAAGATTGTGATAATGGTTACTGGTTCCCTTGAAATTCTGAATGGTGTTATGCTGAATGTGATTAAGATTTCAGCATATCATAAGCCAAGATACCAAAATTTCATTTTGTTTGATTCTCTAATTTTTGTTCGTCTATCACTAGCCTTTTACTTTGATTATTAAACTTATAATGAAGGTTCGAGCTCTATTATCATTTGACTTGCCTTAAACAAAACCGTCTAGACCATGTTAAAATTGTGACAATGGTTACTGGTTCCCTTGAAATTCTGAATGCATCTTACGATATTGTGTCAGAGAGTTCAACATTCAACAATCAAATCATAAGCTTATATTTTCTTTTCTTCACCAGCTTTGGCATGTTTCTTCATCCTTCTGAGGATAAGACTGGGAGTTTAGATGCCATTGACGAAAAAATTGCGAGAGCATCAATGATTCCCAGATCTCATGGAGAGGTAACATCCCTTTTGACAAAACTTGTCAGTTTTAACTTCCTTGCATGCTTTATCTAGGCTCTCCTTATTTTTCCAAGATGTTTTTTTAAAAGAAAATTTCATTCCTTTATATATAAATGAGGGGTATTATATGTTTTTATATTTTGAGATTAAAAAAAAAAAATCTTTAAAATTATGGTAGCGGTAAAAAATTATCTTTTGTCAAATTAATTAATTTAACATTTAATGTATATACCATTTTTCTTTATTTTCATAATTTATAATTATATCCTTAAAAAATTCAAAAAAACAAAAAAACAAAAGAAAGCTTAGCCATTGAATGTTTGACTAGCAACATAGTACTTGGGTGGAGTTGTGCGATACTAATGCCAAGCCATGAGACTTAGGGCATTTGGTTAAGGAATCGACAAAGGAAACAGAGGAAAAGGGAATGGAAATATCATAATTATCCATTTTATTTGGTTTAAATAAAAAAAATTAAATATTTTTAATTTATTTTATTAATAATTATTATATTAAAAATAATTTACTTATAATTATTATTAAAATAATTATTATTTTATTACTTTTATTTTATTTACTAATATTATAATTTTTTAATTATTTAATATTAATTATTAATATCTTATTAATATTATTTTAATCATTACTTTTATTATTTCAATAATATTAATTATTACTTATTTATTTATTATTTTTAATAGTTATTATATTAATATTTTATTTTTATTTTTATTATTTTATTTATTACTATATTATTTATTTATTATTTTTTGTAACTATGATAGTTATTATTTATTATTATGATTAAATTATTAATATTATTAATTTTTATATTATTAAATACTTTATTATAATAATTGTTTTTAATTATTATATTTATTATTTTATTATTAACATTTATTATTATTTTATTAATATTATTAATTATTTTTAGGTTATTAAATATTTTATATAACTAATCTTATCATTTTCAAAATTATCTAAATTTAATTATTAATATTTTATTTATTATTATATTATTTATTTATTATCATTTTGTTATTATGATTAAATTATTAATATTATTAATTTTTATATTATTAAATAGTTTATTATAATAATTATTATCTGATTATTTATTTAATTAATTTTATTATATTTTATTATTAAATTTTATTTAATAATTATTTTATTTTTATTATATTATTATTTGATAATAAATTATTATATTGAGGATGACCAATTTAAAACTCAAAATGAGGGGATAAGATTTCCTAAGAAATTAGGGAGAATTAACCATTCTCTCATTTGGGGTAATTCCATTAAGAGAAAATAAGAAAAGAAAATGAGTTTTTGTTGAATCAAATAAAAATAAAAGGAATAAAATTTCATTATTCTCTTTTTTTTTAAATTACCTCTAACCAAACAATCTCTTAATCTCATTGTGTAATAAAAGCATGGAATTCACTATTCCATTATTTAAAAATAACCTTTTCACATTATTATCTTTTACATGTTTTACACATTTTAATATTTTTATTAATAAATAATAAAAATATCAATTTATTTAATATTTTTACTAAAAAATATTTTTATAGTTATATATTTAATGAAAAATGAAAAAATTATTGTTAATAAAAAATTTTGTAATATAAAAATTATTAATTTATAATTATTATATTTTTATTATAAAATTTATGTTAATTATGATTTGAATAATAGAATTTAAAATTTGACTATTATATTTTATAAAGAATTGGGCAATTGTTTTATTACCGATCCTGTACAATATTTTTACTATATTAAATTATTTAATAAGACCTTCAATTTGGATTCTTAAATTGAATAGATATATATTGTTTTTATGATAAGGATATTATCATTATTAATTATTCTTCCATTTGATTCTTGTATTATTTTGATGTGATAAATATAAAAATAAAATGAAACTTGATAATACCAAATATAATTATAGGAAGAGTATACTATTCCATTCCCTTCCATACTTCACCCATTTCAACCTACCAAACATTGCATTATTTTTCAATTTTCCACGTTTTCCACTCTGCTTTTGCTAAGCCTAATAAATACATACTCGAAGGAGATTTGTATTGAGAAATTTTTCTACTTGTTAGGCTTATTTTTATAATTTGCCAACTTTGAATTTTATATATATGGGTGCAAATGAGCATTTTCAGGTCATGAGAAATTCAATTCAAATTTTACTTTAAATGAGTTAATTTTAATTAATATATAAATCAAGTTTAAATTTTATATTATTCAACTTGAATAATTTATAAGATTAAATAAGCTTAATATTAAAAAATATATGATTTATATTATTGTATTATATATTATTTATATATAATACAGAAATAATAGATAATTCATAAAAAATTTAATTACATCATTATTCGCTAAGATTACATGACAAAATTGATGCTTTAATTGAAATAATTAACTTAGAGTAAAATATACAAACTTCTTAGCAATTTAGTTAAAGTTACACAAATCTTTCTTCTAAATTCAAAATATGCGCAGGCATCCACTTAATTTTACAGAGGTATTACTACCAAACTCATTTTAAAAATTTTCATTAAATGACTGTCAACTTTAATTATTAAATCATAATCAATGGATAAAATGATTATTTTATGATCAAACTTCCCTTTTATTTCATAGGTTTGTAATTGTATTTTAACATAATTTTTTTTGGGCTACTAGTAGGAATATTTAAGTGAGAAAGAAGAAATTTGGTTAACTTTTAACATAAATGACTTATTCTAAATATTTTATCAATTTAGTCTATATTTTGAGATATAAAAAACTCTTGTCCGGACTAAGTTTGCTAAATGTTTCATTTTAATAGATGCGGTAATGATACCAAACAAATCTTATTTCTTGTTTATGGTGATGTCCTAGGTTCCAACTAATTCATTTTTATTGGTAAAGGACTGACCTCTCTTCCATGAATCAAATGTTATTGTTTTTACTTTCCTTTTACAATTTTGCAGATTAGATTAATAAATTTATCTTCAAATTTATAAATATGTACTTTTATTTTATTCATAAAAAATTGCATAATTTTTTTGATAAATTATAACTTGCTGCATAGTTTCTTTATTGTATGATGCAACAAAAATGCTAATATCACATTTTTGCATAACTATCTAATACTAATATAATTACAAAAACTTTGACATGGTAATTAAATTTCACATATGTTGTACTACTTTATTATTGTGATTTAGTTATACTCCAAACCTTAATTCAACCTGCATTATGTACATATTAAATCTATTTGTAACAAGAACATGATATAGATTAAGTAGTAAATGCGTCCAAAAGGATTAAAATATCATAATTAAAGGAATGAAAATATAACATATCATCCATATTATATTATCCAATCTTTGAACACAAAGCACCAAATGTTGTACGCGATATATTAATTTTTTTTCTAATATTTATGAGTATTTTGATAAAATGATAATCAATAAGTTGAAATTTTTTAAGTAAAATTAAATAAAAGAGTATCTAATCACTTTTTAGAGAATATTCTTAATGGAGGGGACTCTTATATATATTTTTTAAAATTAGAGAGGAAATCTGTATAAATTTAATTAAATTTAAGGCAAGTTTGTATAAATTGTTCTTAACTTAATATTATATATTACTTTTTACTGAGTGTAATTGTTGATGTTATGTGATAATTATGTAGATACTTTTAATAAATTTAATTATTGTAAAAAAATATATTGATAAGTAAAATAAGATAAAAAAAATTGGTGTCCTATTTATTTGTCAAATATAATTAAGTTTTCATATGCTTAAATTTAGATAAAATTACAAATTATTCTAGTAAAATTTATGTTAATCACAAGCTCATGTTTAATTGTGAATCTTGCTAGTTTAATGAGAAAATTGAGACAAATACCTTATTCCAAGTAGAGTGTGTTGGCTTTGGCAACCCACACCCAAGAGGGGGTGAATTGAGTTTTTTTAAAACTTTTCTTATTTTTTAAATTCTTTTTGAGAAATTTTTTATTTTGGGAAACTATAAGAATAATTTTGATTTAAATAATTTCAAGAAAGTTTTATGAATATGTTTGCACTTAAGATATAACAATTCAATTCACTTGTACAAAGTAATTTACTATGCATAGATGAATAATCAAAAAGCACATGCATAGATGAATTTTATTTTCAATCATTTAATTCAACCTTTCAATCATTTAATTCAACCTAGATTATCAATAGTAAGAATAAAGCATTCAGCACAATATCTCAACAAATAACAATAACAGAATAGAGATGAATTTCTCTTTCAATCATTCAAATATCCAAGCAACAACATAAACATTACAACACAAATTTATCCAACAAATAGCAACAGCAAAATAAAATGTATATAGTAGAAAAATAGAGCAATGTTGCAGAAAAATAAAAGGATAAGGAAGAGAGATCAAACATAAGAATTTATAGTGGTTCTTCCTGTGGATATCCTCACCAAGGTGTACATCTACTCTCCAAGCTCTCCGAGCTTGTGTTAATCCATTATCCTTCAAATTTCAATAGCACTTGAAGAAACTTTATAATTCCTTGCTCTTCCTTGAGCAAAAATCTCTCTTACAAAGGATGCTTCACCCTCACAAAGAATTTCTAAGGGATACATCACCCTTTCTAAGTTTTTCCAAGGGATACCTCACCCTTTACAATTAAGAAATGATAAAAGATGAAGAACAATTCATAGAAACTCTCTTAAAGAGTGGATGAAATAAATGAAGTCCTAGAATAGAGAATTTTCATAAAGATAAGCTCAAATCATGATTTGGATTAAGAAGGATGTAAAATGATGTTTACAATTGATGTTCAGGCTCTTTCTACATTGTATTTTGTGTTTCTTACCTTATATATGAAGCCCATGGAGTATTATAGCCATTTAGGGTTGTTAGGAATGAAAACTAGCCATTATTCATGCGCTAAAATAGCTGGAATCGAGTGATGAATCAATTCAGGATGTTTAAGACGCTCTCTAAATGTCTGAAATCAATTAGCCAATTAATTCATTTAGATAAAAACACAGACTCAGTTTTAAAAGGTCATAACTTCTTCATTTTAAGTCCATTTTAAGCAAATGACCTATCGTTGGAAAGCTAATTGAGTCTACTTTCAAATGAGATTAGTTTCATGCTCATATCATTTGTATTTTTCAATATATGATCAAAATAATAAGCACACATAAAAAATGGCTAGAATGCAGAAGGCTAATTTTTAGACTCAACTTGAAGAGATCATAACTCTTTCATATATTGATCATTTTAAGCAAATGATATGTCCATGAAAATATCATTGAGTCTATTTTCATATAAAAAAGGTTTAACAATCAAATCATGAGTATTTTATGAGATATGATTAAAAGAATGACTAAAAATCAATAGTGAAAAGATTAAAACGTCATATCTCATTAGTTTTTGAAATGTCCCCATGATTATCTTATTAAAATATGATTGTGGGCTATCTTTTAAAGCATTTTGATTAAGCTAAGATTATAAAAATATGTTTGAACTCTATATCATGAAATACTCTATTTTACAAGAAAGACTAAGCCTAAAATGAAAAATTATACCATTGAAGTGTTTAAGCTCTTCTTAATCCTTCCAAGCTTTCATACACTTTAATCCTTTCATCTTTTCTTCCTTGTTCTAGAGTTAAGCACAATATGATCTTCCATTTGCTTGCTTCAATGCTCACTCTTCTTCATCTTGGGCTTTTCTATATATAAGTTCATAAACTTTACAAATCATATAGTTAGTCTAATCTCATATATCTTATATTGATACGCATGATTCATATAAAACCAATTAGTACAAGAACATGCATAATCATCTTTTTATATATCTTGATTAATGCTTAGTAATGCTTGTATAAAATATCATTCTTTAAGCATATTATCAAGCACTGTTATTTTAACCATAATATAGCATATCTATTGAGGATTTTATATCATTTTAGTATAAAGGCATGCAATTCTATTATGACATTCATTTATCATCATGCATATATAAAAGCAAGCATAATCATCATATCATTATATATATGCATCAATTATAACATAGTATGTCTATTAAAGCTTATACAATATATCACTTTAGCATAAGACATACAATGCTATTGTAATATTTATTTGTCATCATCAAAACTCATCATATATAATCTTAAGGCTAATAGAGTCGTGTAAATTCATTTAACTCATATTCAAGTTAGGTTGAAGTTTGGATTTGAATTATTAAAATTTGATAAGTTCAATTTCAAACTCAAATTTATTTATTTTTGTGAATTCAATTAAGTATATGTATGTTCAGTTTAACATGTTTATATCCCTATATATAATATTCAAAAAGATTTTTTACTTAACTTTTTAAAGTACTTGATTATACAATTTATTTTGTGTCAATGCTAGTTGA
Organism: Sindora glabra; assembly: GCA_020226215.1. Classification (NCBI taxonomy): domain Eukaryota; kingdom Viridiplantae; phylum Streptophyta; class Magnoliopsida; order Fabales; family Fabaceae; genus Sindora; species Sindora glabra. The sequence goes on from CM035225.1 coordinate 128,866,425, forward strand.
ATCTGTTCTCCTAAAAGTCCATTTGCGGGTAAGTGCATAGATTTATGTTGCATTTTGTACAATAAAATTAGAATGATCACTCTATAGTTATGGTTGAGAATAATTATTTCATTCTACTTTTATATTTGTTACATCAAAATAATGTAAGAATAATATGGAAATGAAATCTTTTAATGATAAAAATATCATTATTATAAAATAGTAAGTATTTATTCTCAAGTTGAATATCTTATTAAATAATTTAGTACAATAAAAATATATGATACAATTAATAATAATTTTTTTCCTATTTTAAATTCTATTATCAAAATTTAATTGATGAAAATTTCTTAGAGTAAAAGCATAAAAAATTTAATTTATTAAAATTTTATATTAAATATTTTTTATAAATAAGACAAAAATATCATATTTTAAATTTTATTATTAAAAATATAACTATCAAATTATTTTTATAGTAAAAATATTAAAAAAATGTTGTTTGATTATTTATTAGTAAATGATTATCTTATGATATAAGGAACAATAGTGTAAAAATGTCATAAAAATTGAAATAATCTATTTCATCATTTTTATTATAAAATGGAGTTTCAATTTGGTGGAATGAGAAAGAAAAGACATTTTTACTCTATAATGCCTTCCATTTGCCAACCACAATATTTGATCTTTGAGCTATTGTCTTCACTTATGACCATAACCATATTTTCTATTTAATGGAAAAGATCTATAATGATACTCAGTTTGAACTGTGTTTTCTTATAAGTTGTGTCCTTTGTTTTTGTTGAGTACGCAAATTTTATATTTTTTGAGTATTCAACCGTGTTTCAGATGTTCAACGTTTTGCGTTATGAGGTCGGACAGAAGTACAGTGCTCACTATGATGTGTTCAATCCTGCCGAATATGGTCCACAGAAGAGCAATAGGGTAAGTGTGATCGGAACCATTCATGCAATGCCTCAACTATCTCATGATTTTTCACGTAATTGGCAAGGTTTGCCTTATTGTTTAGGTCATATCTTAATTAAAAGAATCAGAATTTCGTAAATTTGGAATTGGATTTATAAACAAATTTTACATAAAATTAATCTTAAATTAGTTGAATTCTAAATTTATTATGGATGCAAATGAGAAGCAAATAATTTCCATCTTTGAACTGAGTCTAAGAGACAGATTGAATAATTCTTAATTAAAATCCTATTTTGTTTTCAAAGTATTAAATTTCTTTTAATTTCGTTTCTAAAGCAAGTTTATGTCAATTTAGTTCTTGAAAATTTAAGTTCAAACAAAATTTTAATTTCTTTAACAAATATTAATCATTTAGGACATAGATTAAAATTTGACTTGAATTTAAATTTTCAAAGACTAGATTGATAAAAATCTTACTTTATAAATGAAATTGATAGAAATCTAATATTCGGATGACTAAGATAAGATTTTAGTCTTAGTTCCTTTTTCTATCATGTTAGAGGGTAGTTTTGTTTTCTTTTAATTACAGTAATGATTAAATTTCTAAATACATATATGCAAAGGTCAAAAATTAAATTTTAAATGTAATAAAAGATATAAATTTTTTTAAAATATCAGATATTACTTGAATCAGATAATTATGTTAATTATGTGTCAGCTTATGCATAAGTATAAAATCATAACTCATTTAAATTAATCTAGAAGGGCATACTCGAAAACAAGAATAATCTCTCAATATAAATTTTCAAATTCTTGCAACTCTAAAATCAACTATATTTGCTGAAATCAATCGTTGTTTGATTGTTTTTTAAACTTGCTTTCTTCACTGCTTTGCTCTTGAATTTGTGATGCACAATTTGGTTGACCATGCAGATGTGTACTTTTTTGTTGTATTTAACTGACGTTGAGGAAGGTGGGGAGACCACTTTTCCATTTGAGGTGAAGTAGGCTTGTCATTTCATCTAGATTCAGATGCTTTCCGATTTTACTTAATGGCTAAGTTTCGTCACACATTGTTTACTTACTCATAGAATGGTCTGAATATGGGGGATGGCTTCGATTACGAGGAGTGCATAGGTTTAAAAGTGAAGCCACGTCAAGGGGATGGCGTTCTATTTTATTCATTGCTTCCCAACGGTACAATTGATCCGGTTAGTTTCTTCCTTATCGTTATTTTTATTAACTCAGGACGATTATTTCCTCATGAGTGCAAATATGGATGCTATGACCTCGTCACCTAGAGTGATTTGGAAAATGCTATTTCTCCGACTTACTCAATTGCATCTTCCACCTCTGTACAATCTATAGAAACCTGCCCACATCACCTTGAAATGCGTGTGCTAAATAGATTATACCAAATCATGTGAAAGATATGAGAAAACTGTTAGAAAATTAACCGCAGAAGTTGAGAAGTGAGTCGCTACATAATATAATTCTGTATCAACACTTTCCTTATAGTATTTCTACAAAATAATTCATATATTCATAACATATTTATAAAAATAAGATATCAAGAGTTTTTAACTTAAATGATATTTAATATTTTTTAAAAATTTTGTATCTTCAATTGTATTCAAATTTGATTCTTGATTTTTGCACACGTGTTCAGTTTCTCTACTATTAAAAAAAATGTTTTCTTTTGTAAAATTGGAAAATTGTAAAAGCCTTGGGTACAGTAATATTAGACCTTGCAGTTACAATTTTACGGACATTACAAAAGGTATAATTTTTTATAAAAATAGAACAATTTTTTTAGCGAAAAAAGAGAGGCTATAATATATATCCATATTACTAATAAATGCAGTCTTTTGAAAGTCCTTTTTGTAGGTCTTCTCTGGTAGCTTCATATCGGCCTTATTTCTGGTTAAGTTATATCAAGATTCATGAAAAATAAATTTAAATTTTGTCAACACTTAAATAAAGTTCCTAAGATATTTACTGTAGGATTTTCCGTTCAGATTATAACGTATATTAATTATTCTATTAATTATTAAAAACTTCAATTTAATAATTATAATAATTATTAATATTATATTATAATTATAATAAATAATTAATACACATGATGTAATTCGAACAAAAAATTTTACCTAAATTTTATCCTTTAAATTTTATTGCTTATTTTTTTTATTTTTTATAATTTTTTAAAAACTATAAGAGAAAATTTTAAATATGAAATCCTAATTAAGTTACTACCATCATCCCCATCCTTAGATTTTACAATGGCTTCATCTTTCTTGTTGACTTTGAGTATTAAAAAATTTAAATTGAAAAAATAACATCCTAATTAATTAATCCACCAAAGCTATGTTTCTTCATCTTCACGGGTTGATACTCTTCCATTGCTTGAAATCTATAATATCACAAGGCTGCCACTAACAAAATTTATCAGCAAAAGAAGAAGAAAATAAGAAACTACCACATTTCTCAACGAATATTTGTGCAAATCAAATTTTGAATGTTTACTTTCGCTTAATTATCTTTCTGTATGTTTTTGGCAGACATCACTCCATGGGAGCTGCCCTGTGATTAAAGGAGAGAAGTGGGTGATTACAAAATGGATAAGAGATCAAACATTTTATTGACAGTTTAATACAAAATACCTGCATTAGATATACAGAGTTATTTCCTTAATGATTAGATACATTATATTGTACAGTATAATATATATTAAGCGGTTAAAATATCAAAATACGGCTATTTCGTAAACTATTTTTCGCTTTACCGCAGTTTCAAAAGTATTTACCAAAATACGCAGGGCGCCATACTATATGGCGTCATCGGCCGCTGAAGGCGTGGCGCCTTCACGCACCTGCGTAGTGCATGAATTCGCAGCACGAAGGCTGGGAGGCGCCATTTCACTTGGCGCCTCCCCAGCCATTTCATAGACTTAAGTTTCATAAACTTAAGTTGGGGCTGGGAGGCGCCAAGTGAAATGGTGCCTCCCCAGCCTCATTTTATAAATTAATTAATTTTTATAAATTTATATATTTATTTATATAATTTTTATTTTATTATTATTTATAATAAAATTATAATTTTTAAAATATAATTAATTATATTTTATGATATTATTTATATATATTATAATTTAAAATTAAGATATAATTATATTAAAATTAAATTAATTATATTTTATAAAAAATATTTAGATTTATATATATAAATAGTGTAGATTGTAAATTAATAAAAATATAAGGATAAATTTGAAAAAAATTTGAAAAGATAGTAATTTATATATATATATAAAATATTTAGATTTATATATATAAATTACTATCTTTTCAATTTTTTTATAAAATATAATTATAATATATATAAACAATATCATAAAATATAATTAATTATATTTTAAAAATTATAATTTTATTATAAATAATAATAAAATAAAAATTATATAAATAAATATATAAATTTATAAAATTTAATTAATTTATAAAATGGGGCTGGGGAGGCGCCATTTCACTTGGCGCCTCCTCAGCCATTTCATAAACTTAAGTTTCATAAACTTAAGTTGGGGCTGGGAGGCGCCAAGTGAAATGGTGCCTCCCAGCCCTTCGCGCTGCGAATTCATGCACTACGCAGCGCAGCATGAATGCGCAGTGAAGGCGCCACGTTGAAAGGCGCCTTCAGCGGCCCTTCAGCGGCCAATGACGCCATACAGTGTAGCGCCCTGCGTATTTTGGTAAATACTTTTGAAACTGCGGTAAAGCAGAAAATAGCTTACGAAATAGCCATATTTTGGTATTTTAACCTATATTAAGCTCAAACGAATTACACCCAATTAATAAATAAGCAAAGCTTAAGTTTAATATTATACAATTTAAATTATTTGACGACGACGACGGCGGCGGCGGCGGCGACGACGACAACAACAACAATAATAATAAATATGTTTTTATTTTTATATTATATATAAATAATATAATACAAAAATTTTACGCTAATAATTGTTAAAATTACATTAAAAAGCATAAAACTCTAGTCGAAGGAGTTATTTGTTTACTATTTTAAAAAATATTTTTTATTTTTATATTTTTAAAAGGAAAAGGTCTATATGGATATATCTTTATTTTTTATTTTCAAAAATTATTCTCAAAATTTATTTTTTATTATAAAAAACTTTTTAAATTTAAAGAAAATGAAAAATAAAAGATGTTTGCATAAGTGAATAAGAAAATATTTCATTTAATTATAAAACTAACATGCAAAACAAAAGAACAAGTTAACAAAATAATCAAAATATGGAAAACTTGATTTTAATTTCCTATTTTTGAGCTACACATTTGGAGTTACAGTTTTTAACAAAATGTAAAAATATTTTGCCAAAAATGAACTTTATTTTCAAAAATAAAAAAATAATTCTAAAAATAATAAAAAAATCCAAAAGTTTCTATTTTTGGAACCTATTTTTTAGAACTATAATTCAAGAATGAGCAAAGCTGAATTGAACTAACCTTACTTGACTTGCTTTAAATTTTTCTAACTCATGACTTAGCTCCTCAATTCAAGTTAATTTTCTTAGTTCAAACTGGACTTGAATTAAATTCAAAAACAATTTAGCTTAATTCATTAATTCAAATCAATTATGAATTATTATTAATATAATTTTTTTATATTTTTACATAAAATAATAATTAAAGAGCTTATAAACAATATTCAAGTTATATATTTAGCAATACATACACACACAAACATCAACGTGTGTATATGTTTATGCAAGTGGGGGTGGAATTACTTGGAAGGTTTAGGGCCATGACCTCCCAAACCTTCACCTAATATCATATATTACATTATAAATTATTAAACTAATTCTAAAAAAACTATACATCTACCCCTTTAAATACTGTATACTTTTTAGAAAACATACTTAATTCCATGCATTTAAGGTTTTAGTATTAAACTAATTATTTTTTTGTTTCATATGTTAAAGGTTTTAGCATTAAACTAATTATTTTCTTGTTTCATATGTTAAAATATTACTATAAGTTATTACTATTCATTTTTAAGTGAAAAAACAAATAGAAAGATTAATACACTTTATCAAAACATATAAGTTGATAAGAACACATTATACTTGTAAAAATATATAACAAAGCAAAGTTCTTATCATATTTGACTTTTAGTTATTTTCCTAGCTAAAACACAGTAACATTTTTAAACAAAGACACTAATTCTATCTTTAATGCTCCTATTGTTTAAAAGTTATTTTTTAATTAAATTTAAATTATATTACTATGTTATTCTTATAATTTTTATCTACTTTCGAGTTAGATACTTATATCTAAGTTTTAAACTAGATAGTTATATTTACATATGATTAATTTAAATTTTTTAAAGTAAAAATATCTAATGAATAATTGAATAAAACTATCTACAATATTAAAATGAGTTAATTTCAAATATTTATTGTATAAACTTCTACAATATAATTTCATTTTGAGTAAAAAAATTCTTTATACTTATATGTGTGTAATTTTGACTCCTTCAACACCAATTTTCTAATTCTACCCCTATATATAGAAAATATATTAGGTGAGATTATTGTTTTTATATGAGTAAAATAAGTAAATTGTAATCATTGAATCTTATATTTATACGCAAAGAATTAAAGCACAAAATCATATATTTTTTTATGTGATTACATGATCTTCAGTTATATTTTAATCCTAGTCATTAATGAAAAATCTATTAGTCACACTCCTATCACTCTCATCTTAGAACAATCCTCTCATTTTCATATAAGACCAATGCTTTTACTTGATATGCCCCATGTTTATATTTATATATTTATTTTTTATTTTGTATGTCTATATATTAAATTAACTCATGATACAAATGAATTAAACTTTTATCAACTACAATTCAACTTATTTAAATCATAAATTAAATAATTTAACTCATTTATTTATTCGATGAACTTAACTTATAAAATCAAAATTCAAATTAACATGCAAGACACTTGTGAGCTATCTTGACCCACTCTTAACACTATAAAAAAATATAAAAATAATTTTTTGATATTTTTCTAATTTATTTATTTTTTGTTCTTGATAATTTTATAATTAAACAAAATTTTTTTACTTATTGTACTAAACACCTTTTATTTTTTATTTTTCTCAAATTTGAAAATAATTTTTGACAATAAAAAATTAAATTTAAAAGAAATTTTTAAGAATAATTTTTTAAATAAAAAATAAAAATAAATTCAAATATATCTAAAGTAATTACTTTCTTGTGTTTGTTATTTTATTTTTATATAAAGTGTAATTGTTAATATGATGTGCTAATTATTATTGATAAATTAGAAAAGTTGTAAAAAAAATTAGCGATTAGTAAACTGAGAGAAAAATATTTGATGTTTATTTTATTTATAAAAGATAAATTTTATATACATAAATCCAAGTGAAAAAATTATTTACATAAAATTATATAAATTCATCTAAACTCGTATTCATTTTATTATAAACTTGAGTATAAATTCAAATATTTTAAATTCAATTCAAAGAGAAACTTAGCTCAAGCAATGTATTACATGTAAGTAGATTTAAACTAAAAATAATGTTATAACAAGCTCAACCTTCTAAAAGATTAAATATTTCGCTATTGGATTGTCATTTTTTAACCTTAAAATAAATGAATTAAAATTAAAAATATAAAATTTAATATATTAAATATAATCTAATAATAAAAATACTTAATTTATTAACAGGTCAAGATCTTCCCAATTTAATTGGTTTGCATAGCTATGTATGACATACAAAAACTTCAATATAATTGATCTCATATAATTTATGGTGCACCACTATTTTAATAGTGTAAATTTACACCATTAAATTAATGATTATGATTGAATCAATTTTAAGTAATGTCCATTACTTAAAATTGATTCAATCATAATCATTAATTTAGTGATGTAAATTTATACCACTAAAAAAGTGATGCACCATAAAATTTTCTTATATTATATTTATGTAAAACAATATAAAAATGGATATTAAAAGAAAATTTTCTAGCCTGCAATTAACAATTCTTAAGTATTTTAATCATGATCATGAGAAATTAATTACTTTTCTTCCTCTTTCTAAAATTAATAGCTACACGCCGATTGGTTCATTCCTTTCCCTTTATCAGTGTCATTTTAAGAGAAGAATCGGAGCACATTAACTGATTTAGCCTCGTGAAACTTTGGAATCAATTTTCAATAATTAAATCCAATTCAACTTAATAGAAAAGATTTCAATTAATTTGCAAAGAAATTCTAATGTTTAAAAACATTGCCAAAACAAATTAATTCAATTGATTTAAAATGAATTTTTTTTTTATTTGAACTAATCTATAAATGAACCAAATTCAATTAAAAGGTAAATTTTAATGGTACCATGGTAAATAAAATATTATGATGATAGTAAAATTTTGATACATCATATTTTTTATGCCGTTAAAAATGAATTCTAGCAAAAAGACTCAATAAAATTGACATATTTTATAACGACAGATCTAATCAAAAGAAATATTGTAAATGAGATCCATTTTTTAACTTAAACACCATTCGAAAGAGAATTATTCTAAAATGAAATGAGTTCCAAACAGGTATATCTCAGCGTCTCAGATCTTTTAAACGTAACTGTCTATGTTTCTAATTAGTTCAAAATGGCAAAGATAAGGAGTTCAAAACAACAATAAATCTAATTTCATTAAAAGATATTACACGTTTTTTCAGCTTAAATTTCAGTTATACTAGCCACTTTTATGATCTAAATGGCAGAAATACAAGCAAATTTGTTAGTTAAATTGTGTAGTTGTCAAAGTAGCACATCACTAAAGCTTCAGATGTATTTGCTGCAACTATATTAAACTAGTTTAAGAGAAGTTGCCACCTTCTGATCTTTAGCTGCTCTTTTGGAACAAATGAAATCCCTCCGCGGGTACCAATTATGATAGCAGCTTTAGATGCTTGTGTTTGGCTAGATCATAGTTATTTATGGCGCACGGTGCACAATGGCGATGAAGGCCCTTGGCGCTATGGCGCACTACACACTGCACACTGCATGGAAATTTCATTTTTGGTGCATAGTAATAAAATATTAAATTGAAACATAAAACACAATATTTGAAACAAACAACATGCAATCATATTATCATAAAGTGATATTAAATATAAATCAAGTAATTTATAAAAAAAGCATCAAACAAGCATATCTAAGGACTAGCACTACAAGATTCCTCTTTATCTTCCTCTTCCTCATCAAGATGTGCTTTATCTTCACTAGTATCATTTTCCAATCTCTTAATTTCTTCCTCTTCTTCACTTGTTTCCCTTGATTCAGCCTCTTCCTCTTCTTCTTCTTCTTGAATGGCATGCATCCCAACTTTCTCTTTCTCTTTCCCTTTTGTCACTTGAGTGGAAGTGAATGTTCTAATAGTACGAGCAGCTTCTTCAGCTCCAGAAGCTAAAGCTACATCACCCCAAGTTAGATTATCATCTTCAAACACAAGATCATTTGCTGCATCAAATTCTTCTTCCAATTTACCAAGTATCCACTCGTTACAATCATCAATTTTTTTCAATGAGATTGGATCAATGGAATCACGTTCATTGAATCTTCGCATCAAGGCCCTATTGTACTTGACATAAACCAAGTCATTTAATTTTGATTGAGCAAACCTATTCCTCCTTTGTATGGAGATTTTCAAACACACTCCAATTTCTTTCACATCCGAAAGCACTACAAGTAAGGCTAAGAACTTTAATAGCAAATAGCCTTAAATTAGGAGCTGAATGACCATTAGCAGCCCACCAATCAGCCGCTGTCCTCAATTTTCTGTTTCTAATGGCCAAATGAGTCCTAAAAGTGCCTAAAACATCTCTATATCTTGACAATTCCTCAGAAATTTTATCTTGAATTGCAATATCAAGAACTAGCCTCTGAATGCAATGAATTAAACCAAGATTCGCGTCTTCATCATTGTCAATGTTAGAATTGTCATAAAAGAACTCCGGATTCAAGAAGTATCCAACAGCATGCAAAGGCCGATGGAGTTGCACTTCCCATTTTCTATCAATAATTTTGAAAATCTCCTTATATCTATCTTCATTGTTACCAAAGGCCTTGGCAATGGCTTCTTTTACTCTATCCATGGCTTCATAAATGTATCCTATTGGAGGTTTCCTTTCACCATCAACCAACCTAAGTATTTCGACTATTGGAGCACCCACTTTAAGAGAATAATTCACATTGTTCCAAAATAAAGTACTTTACACAATTAGAGTTACTCTTTTGCTTCCTTCATCCTTTACCCATTTGCTATTATTCCATTCATCCGAACCAAACATCTTCCTCAAATTTCTTTGTTTGTTGTGCATGCTAGAAAGTATGATCATAGCAGTAGTGAATCTAATTTTTGCTGGCCTAAGTAATTCTCTTTCTTTAGTGAATTTTCTCATCATTCAACACTCTAGCATGGTTATAAATATAACCACTAACTGCTATAGCCTTTTTCAACATTGAAGCAAGAAGGGGGATCTTCCATATGTCTTCTAAAATTAAATCCAAACAATGGGCAGCACATGGAGTCTAATATAAATTTGGATAAGTTGCTTTCAACAATTTTCCTATTAAAGTTAAAGTAAGAAAGCAAGTTAAAACCTAATAGTTTGTTAAAGGAAGAAAAAGTTATTCAACAAGAACAAGAACAAGAACAAGAACAAAATTTTTACTAGCATAAACATTGTTTGAAACACTATCGATCACAACCTGAATAACATTGGATAGTCCAATCTTCTTCACAAATTTATCAGTAATTCAAACATCTTTACTCCACTCTTCACATAAGATGAAGCATCAACTGATTCAACGAAGACGGAACCTTTTGGACTATTCACCAAGAAATTAATCAATGTTCTTCTCCTTCTATCCATCCAACCATCTGCCATAATGGAGCATCCTTTTTTTGCCCACTCCTCCCTATATTATTTTAACAACAAATTTGTATGCTCCAACTCCTTCTTAAGTAAAGGAACTCCCACCTCATAATAGGTGAGTGGCTTCATGTTTGGATCATATTGTCCAACACTTTCAATGAAAGATGCAAAGCTATCATAATTCGCAGCATTAAAAGGAATCCTTGCATCATACATCCACCTTGCAAATAATTGGCAAGTTTCTTCCCTTTTCTCCTTTTTATATGCATCAAGCATGGTTGTTTGTCTTGAACTAGATTCTTTTCTTTGCCGTACAACCTTTTCTGAATTTGGAGTGAAGTAAGCATCTATTACCCCCCTTGACCTTGGAATAGGTGCTTTACTACTTCCTCTTTGAGAATATATTGTTGCTTGTGCACTACTTGAACTTGAAGACACTTTTCTTTTAGTGCCACTGCTGCCACCTCTAATTGGACATGGTTGAAGGTCTTCCTCTCCCTCATCTTCCATTAGATCAACATCTTCATAACTAGGGAAATGGCCGGCCAAGTTTCTTCGATCTTTTAATGATTTTTTCTCATCAACAAGCTTCCTAATCTCCTCCCTCATATGTTCTGGGCAGCTTTGGCATGCTGTTGTATTTCTAAAACCTCCGGCCAAATACTACTTTGCTCGTGTAATCCTTCCACTTGTCACTTTACCACAAAAGTTGTATGTCACAGAATTTTTGTTTTTAGGATTAGCCAATGAACAATATGCTCAAGTTGGATCCTTACCTATCTTACTAGCCATTTAGAAAGAACTAAGAAATCAAAGAACCTAACAAGAAAAAATTCTGCATAAGAAACCAATAAAGAAAGTAACAGCATGTCAGCAACCAGCAAAGAAATAAGAAACAACAAACAGCAAAGAAATGAGAAACAACAAACATACGGCAAACGGCAAACGGCAAACAGCAAACAGCAACAAGATAAATAAGATAAGACAGAACTGAATATTAAGGGATGAATATACCTAAATATTAAGAAAATAAGTAATCAATAATGATATGATTGATTGACAATTTGACATGCTAATACTTCATATCTCCAAAATGGTATAACTGTGCCAAATGCAAGCATGCAGAGAAACTGAAAAAATCATCTTATTCTCTATCAAATAATACTTTTCCATCAAAACTCAAAAGGCAATCATTTTCAATATATTTTTCTGATTTTATCTGATCATAAAATAACATATGCCTGAAAAATAAAACTACAATAACCAACAAGCATGAAAGGGTAGATAGCAAACACCAAATACAAAGCAAAAAAAAAAACACCATATAGGAAACAGCATAAACCAGACAGCAAACACCAAATACACAACAAACAGCAAAGAGCATTTCACCTTCCCAACCCAACAACATAAAAATAGAGCAACAAAGAATAGAAAAAGGAAAAGGAAAAACAGAGCTGCTAAATCAAAACAAAAGCAGGAAAAAATCAGAAAAGAGAAGAAAGAATAAAAACAAGATAGAGAATATCTACTCATTACAATAGAAAGGGCAGAAAAAAATTTAGAGGAAACGGCGCCACAAAATGCTAAAAAAAAAAAAGAAGAATCAGAGAGAAGAAACAGAGTAGCGTCACCAAAGCCTAGTCACCAGAAAGTTGTCGAAAAGCCAATTGCCAGTAATCGTGCGCACAATAGAAGCTGAGAGTCTGTCCTTGCCACGCCCACTCGTTTGTTCTACTTGGGTGTCGTATGCAAAGTGCCCTAATTTATTTAAAGGGTGGGTAAAACTGAAATGGCGCACACGGCACAGGTGGTGCAAATGGCGCACGCCAATGAGGAGCCAACCCATCCTCGCCACGCCATGTTCATTGCGTGGCACAGCTCTCCCTGGCACTGCGCAATGCGCCATGGCGCAAGCAATGGCACACCATTGATAACACTGGGCTAGATACCCATAAGCAAAACCCAAACATCAATTTAAGGCAAAAGGATGCAACAATATTATACAAGCACAATTACTAACCTGTTAGTCCCAAATTACCTCCGATGCATGTCATACTCAAATTAGAAGACAGCTTGATCCCATGGACTAAACTTGGAGAAATAATTGAAATGAGCGACAAGTTGTTAGTTTCCTTGTACAGCATTTTCGTTGTTCCTAATAAAATTTTGCTACAATGTCATTTGACCTGCACTCACTGTAAGTGTCATGTGGTTTTCTGAAATTTACTTGCTCGGTTGGCATCATCCAAGTTCTTTGTCGCTCTACTCTACTCCACTTCAGTCAACAAGGTAGACAGAAATCCGCCACCGCAACCAAGTATGACAAAGGGGTATGCCTTCACTATTTATGCCAGTTCTAACATGGTTGCTTCCCCAATTGCTTTAAGGCATGCATGGAACCACTTGCAGTGAATAATCCAAGTGCACCAAATGCCATTAATGTTGCATTCCTAACATTCGGATAGTAGCCTCCTTGCAATGATAACAAGGCAATGACTGTATTACACCATGCACACGAGAGGCAGTTGAAATACATGTACATTCTATACAACAACAACAATAACAACAAAGTCTTATCCCACTAATGTACATTCTATACATATATGAAAAATTTCATCATAACATTTGAATGGACCTTATGGCTTTGATATCAAACTCCATTTAGTTACATTTCTCCAAGATCTATTGAAACCCTGAAATTTCAATGCTATTATCTAATTATATTTTGACAAGTCAACTACTTAGACATCATTGTTGAGTAGATTCTAAAATTAAGAAGGTAATTTTCTGACTCATCAAAAATTAATAGATAGTAGTACTAAAAATCTCAATATTACAAAAGGACTAGAAATATTTCTATGGCATACAATCCCACTCACTCATACCTAATCAACTATGGGAAAAGCTAGCAATATTCAGAAACAAAATTCAACTCCTCTCGTTGGCAAATCAAATGTGAATAATGTTTTAAATGAGTTTGTGATCAGACATGCACTTGCACCAGAAAAAGCAGAATGGCTGCATTTGCAGGGGCACGGAAAAGACTCATCATTCCTCCACACAACTCAGTAGGCACATACCTGCAAACAAAGTTGAACAACTGTCACACCAATCAAATTTAAAAAAAAAAAAGGAAAAAAATGCAACAAGTATTTGAAAATTCTTGTTTAATGAGTTAACACACATGGTCCTTAATCTGGCAAGTGATGGTAAAATGAAGCCAACACCAACGTGAAACAAGCAAAAGAACATCACCAGAACCCCAATTTCCTGCATATCATAAACAAACAGCATAGACTCCGAATTCCAGCTCTATAACCTGACAAGAAAGTATATTTTACCACTTTTATATGAATTAAAAACTGCACCTGATAATCATAAGGCCATAATAGACAGAAAAATGCCACTATGATGTATGCATATACTAGGCAGTCCTCATGACGATAATCCACTTGTCAGCCAAGGATATGTTGTGCTTCCCAGCATCCTTGAACCCAAAAGGCATGGATATATCAATCCTAGATGCACTTCCCCCCCCCATCAGCCTAAAAGCATATTCATTAGAAATAGAATAAAAAGTAACTTAACCAGCCATATTAAAGGTTTCATAACTTGAAGCCTATCTTTCGGGAAGCAAAACTCAATCATGTAAGGAAAGAAGGGGAAATACAGGCATTTTCATTCTCAACTTAATAGCCTCAGATAATTCTCCAACACATTTTAGATTTTCTCTCATTTATTGATTTCTAAAATTATTGTCATACCACCACTGTAGTTGCCTACAGGACCCAAAGAACTCCAATGGAAAAGTTAAGGCAAGATTATGCCCATGCTAACAGCAATACCCTTTTATCTGGAAATTATAATCATAGTCAGCATGTTGTTCTCAGTAGACTTTGCATGATGTTAGTGGAAAATATAATAACGATCAAATGTTCAAGCAAGCATTTATAAAAAGTTTGATTTCTCAACTTAAATGAAAAAAGAGCATATAAGAAAGAAGCGAGTCCTACCCCCATATATATATGCATAAAAGGACGTACTATACACCTTAAAGGATGCTGCATTAGGAATTTCTGCCCATCCTCTAGTGATAAAAGCCATGCATATTATTGCTAAGAAGATGGCTGTGGTGGAAGGAAGTACAAGGTTTCTCTCTGCATGATTTCCAATGAGCCAATTTGAAAATATTTGGCTGACAATCAAACATGCTGACTCAAAGAAAGTCATTAACCAAAATGTGTCATTAGGCGAGTCCAGCCTGTGCCCTTGTTGCCCATACCAAAAACAAATTGAAATTAAATTTCATGTATCAAAAATAGCTTTATTTAACGTGATAAGAAACGTGCTCCAGACATCAAGTAACAAAACTCAGGACCAAGTCAATCAAGAAGTAACCAACTCGGCCACTCCATGTGGCATAATTTTGTTTTTGGATCCCTAGACGACCTGTGCTTATATTATGATAAATGGAGAAAAATGTCTTGATCACTGTTAGGTTAGCTTCGAAATCAGTAGAACTTGAGAAAGAAAGAAGAAAGAATGAATCTTTAATTGCAGAAACTATAACCCTGTCAGCAGGAAACTATACTGAGCAGGACATACATGTACATTCCCCAGGTTCTTCGAGAGACCTGACCTCTCCACTTTCCCTCCTCTATGTTTTTGTCCTCCCCTCCCCTCTCTGGCTCTCCTCTATTTATAACGGGGCTTGCCTCCCTTTTCCTACATTCGGTTGGGCTCCTAACAGAATGCCCAACCGTTATTCTGTTTCTGGTCCTAACTGAATGTTTGTTATTTCTGTTTCTCTTGCCTCTCCTCCTAACCACTGCCTCTACTCCTATTTATCTTCCTATGATATGCTGTTATTATTCCTTTATTACCCTTCTATTCCTTCTAACATAAACTTTTCTGATTTGGGGTCTACTAACAATACTCCTCCCCAAAAGTTCCACCTTGTCCTCAAGGTGGAAGTCTGGAAATGTGTCCTGGATAGTGGCAGCAGATTCCCAGCTGTTATCGCACTCCGGTGAGTTGAGCCACTTGATAAGAACTTCGAGCTCTCCATGGGGTCCCTCTCGTGTTTGTAGAATCTGTTCCGGTAGGACTTGTAATTCCCCTTCATCTGAGAGTATAGGAGGTACAAGTTGAGGTGTCGTTTGAGGTGGTAGAGCCTTCTTTAGCAGTGAGATATGAAAGACCGGATGTATTTGGCTGGTTGTTGGGAGTTGTAAATGATAGGCGACTTTTCCAATTCGGTGTAGGACTTGAAAGGGGCCATAAAACCTTGGACTAAGCTTCTCATTTGGGCGCTTAGCTAATGATTTAAGGCGATATGGTTGAAGCTTGAGATAAACCCAGTCCCCTACTTGGAATTCGACCTCCCTACGATGTTGATTGACTTGGGCTCGCATGCGGTCTTGAGCTTTGAGTAGGTTAGCTCTGAGTTCTGATATAATATTGTCTCTTTTAGCAAATAGCTGGTTAACTTCTTCAACTGAGGAGGGGACAGTGGTTCCTTTCAGCAGTATAGGAGGGTCTCTACCATATAGGGCTTTGAAAGGAGTCATTTTGGTTGAGCTGTTGTAGTTGGTGTTAAACCAAAATTCTGCCCAACTTAGCCAGTCAGCCCACTGTTTAGGTTTCGTCCCTGTCAAGCAACGTAGATATGTCTCTAGACAGCGATTGACCACCTCTGTTTGGCCGTCAGTTTGGGGATGGTATGCTGTACTAAACTTAAGTTGAGTGCCTGTCAAGCGGAACATTTCCTTCCAGAATTTGCTGAGAAAGAGTTGATCTCTATCAGAGACAATGGATGTAGGAAATCCATGGAGTTTGACTATTTCTTTCAAAAAGATAGAGGCAACATCCTTAGCTGTAAAAGGATGGCTGAGGGCTAAAAAGTGTGCATACTTAGTGAGTCTGTCCACTATTACCATTATAGTATCCTTTCCTCTTGCTTTAGGTAGGCCAGTGATGAAATCCATGGAAATGTCAGTCCAGCTGTGTTGTGGGATGGGTAGGGGTTATAATAAACTCGCTGGTGCCAAAGTTTCATATTTGTTTCTTTGGCAGACCTCATAGGTGGAGACGTATTGCTGAACATCCTTCCGCATTCCTTCCCAATATAGTACTGCAGCTAGGCGTTTGTAGGTTCTGAAAAACCCTGAATGACCCCCCATGGGAGAACTATGGAACTCGGATAGTAGGGTAGGAATGTGGAGAGAATTTTTGGGTAATACTAGTTTCCCTTTGAAAAGCAATCGATTTCCTTGAAGATGATATCCAAGGTGAGAATCAGTCTTGATTAGCAAGTCTCTAATGATCTTACTGAGTTTCTCATCTTTGTGTGCTTCTTCTACCCAACTTTCTAGTTCTGGCCATTGTAGGACTGTAATAGCTTTGAATGTCATTCTCCTGGAAAGGGCATCAGCTGCAGAGTTGTCTCTCCCTGGTTTGTATTGGATTTCAAAATCAAATCCAAGTAGTTTAGAGGCCCATTTAAAGTGTTCCTCGCCTAATAAGCGTTGTTCATTGAAAAATTTCAGACTTCTCTGATCCGTGCGTATGATAAAATGTGTCCCCATTAGATAATGTCGCCATTTTTGGACTGCCATCACTATGGCCATCAGTTCTCTTTCATAAACTGATTTAGTTTGAGCTTTGTCTGATAATCCCTGGCTTAGGAAGGCAATTGGTCTGTTCTCTTGCAGTAAGACAGCACCTATTCCCTTGCTAGAGGCGTCAGTCTCTACCACAAATGGTTTGGAGAAGTCTGGAACATTTAAGACTGGAAGTGCTGTCATAGTTGTTCTCAACTTGTCAAAGGCTTACTGTGCTTCCTTATTCCACTGGAAGTTGTCTTTTTTCAATAGCTGAGTCAGGAGTTTGGCAATTTTCCCATAATCTTTAACAAACCGTCTATAGTATCCTGTGATTTCTAGAAATCCTCTTAACCCTTTTATATCTTTTGGAACGGGCCATAACCACATGGCTTCTATCTTTTTAGGATCAGCAGCCACTCCTTCTGCAGAAATAATATGTCCTAAGTACTCCAAGCTAGGTTGGCCGAATGCACACTTCTTTTTGTTAATGAACAAGCTATGTTCCTTGAGTGTTTGTAGAACGGACTTTAAATGGGATAAATGAGCTTTCTCATTAGGACTATAGACTAGAATATCATCAAAAAATACTAACGCAAACTTCCTCAAGTATGGTTTCAAAATTTCATTCATCAATGATTGAAATGTAGAGGGTGCATTGGTTAACCCAAAGGGCATTACCAGAAATTCGTAGTGTCCCTCATGAGTACGAAATGCTATTTTTTTGATGTCCCCTTCTCTCATACGAATCTGGTGGTATCCCGCCTTTAGATCTATTTTACAAAAAATTGTAGCCTTTCCCAGCTCATCCAGGAGTTCATCTATGACTGGGATAGGAAATTTATCAGGGACTGTACACTTGTTTAGAGCTCTGTAATCCACACAAAATCTCCATCCACCATCCTTCTTTCTGACTAATATAATTGGACTGGAATAGGGACTAGTGTTGGGTCTAATAATTCCAACCCTAAGCATCTCATTTACCAACTTTTCTATCTCAGATTTCTGGTAATGAGGGTACCTATAAGGTCGGATATTAGGGATAGTGCTTCCTCCCTTCAAGTGTATGGCATGATCATGTGTTCTGTTGGGTGGCAGACCTTGGGGTTCTTGAAATACCTCTTTGAAATCATGTAGAATGGCTTCTACTGCTGTCGGGATGGGTTGTGCTTCTGTTTCAGCATCGGTTAACAACTTGTATTCTAACAGAAACCCTTGTCCCTCATTTTTCAAGGTTTTTTCTAATGATTTGAAGGAGACTTGGGTTTTTGACAATGTGGGATCTCCTTTCACTACTTGTATGTCCTCACCTACCTTGACCTTGAGTAACAATTTGCCAAAGTCAGCCCTTATTTCCCCCAATCCAGCTAACCATTCTAATCCTAACACTATGTCAACCCCTTTTAGATTGAATAGGTAGAATTCTTGCTGGATTATCATATCTTGTACTTGTAAAGTGAGGTCTTTGCATTTGCCTTGACACTTCACCTTGCGTCCATCTCCTACTTCCACTGCATAAGTAGCTGTGTTCTCCACCTTTAGTTGAAGTTCCTGCACCAACTCCTTAGATATAAAATTGTGAGAGGCTCCACAATCAATTAGAATGATGACTCTTTTCCCTTTGATTGTACCCCATAATTTCTAGGACTTCTTTGAAGTAAAACCGGCCATTGAATAGAGGGAGAGTTGTAGAGCCTTGTTTTGGATCTTCTTTTTCTTCTGTTCCTTCTACCTCTTCCAGTTCGGGTTGTTCCTCCATGAGCATCACCCTGTATTGCTTATTCTTGCATACATGCTCTGGCCCATATTTTTCATCACATCTGAAACATAACCCCTTTCTTATCTTTTCTTGTAATTCTGCATCTGTTAAGCGCTTAAACCCTCCAACCCTGCTTCTTGCTGTCCCAGCGGGTCGATTGTTATAGCTAGTAGAGTAGGTTACTTTATCTCCTCCAGTAGATCCTATCTGAGAAGGCTCTTTGTTTCCTTTTTCATAGGAAACTGTCTTGGCTGGTAAGAATCCTTTAGATTCAGGTTTGTCATAACCCCTCTTTACTAGTCCACCTCGGATTAATGCTTGGTTCTTTTCATCAATCATTTGCGCTACATTCATCATGTCTGCCAATGTGGTTACTGGGTGTAACTTGAGCTCTGTTTTAATTTCTTCTCTTAACCCATTCAAGAAAATCCCTTTAAGGTACTCGGGTTCTGTCCCCCTTAAAGGGCCTGCATAAAGTTCAAACTTCTCTCTGAATTCTTCTACGGTGTTGGTCTGTTTAAGGCTGAGTAGTAGCTCATAGGGGTTTTGCATCATGGCTGGTTGGAATCACCTGATTACAGCTGTCTTGAATCCCTCCCATGTGGGTCTTGGAGAGCTGGCTTCCCACCATTGGTACCAGCTGAGGGCCTTGCCTTCCATTGCTACTAATACCGCTTGCAGCCTTTCTTTTTCATTCACTTTTCTGATCTGGAAATATCTTTCTAACCGGCTCACCCATCCATACGCATCTTCCCCAGAGAATAACGGAATTTCTAACCTCCTCCATCTGTCTTCGCTAGTTGCTACCATTCTCCTTCCTGCCTCCTCTTCTTCTGGATCGATATTTCTGTCTCCTCCAAAATGAGCGATCGACTCTGGAGTAGGTCCCCTGTTTGTTTGAGTTACAAGAGCCTCCAACAGCTCCTCTACCCTTTTTAATCTGGCGTCACTCAATTCCTTTCTAACCTCCCCGCTTCTTGTTCTCTTGCCCAATGCTGCCTCCATTCTTCGAAGGTCTTCTCCAGAGATTCCAATCTGGCCTCCATCTTTGATCGAACCATGAAAGAAGCTACAAGATTCTATCTTTTGCTCCCAAGATCGTGGGAGCTCTGATACCACTTGTTAGGTTAGCTTCGAAATCAGTAGAACTTGAGAGAGAAAGAAGAAAGAAAGAAGAAAGAATGAATCTTTAATTGCAGAAACTATAACCCTGTCAGCAGGAAACTATACTGAGCAGGACATACATGTACATTCCCCAGGTTCTTCGAGAGACCTGACCTCTCCACTTTCCCTCCTCTATGTTTTTGTCCTCCCCTCCCCTCTCTGGCTCTCCTCTATTTATAACGGGGCTTGCCTCCCTTTTCCTAAATTCGGTTGGGCTCCTAACAGAATGCCCAACCGTTATTCTGTTTCTGGTCCTAACTGAATGTTTGTTATTTTTGTTTCTCTTGCCTCTCCTCCTAACCACTGCCTCTAATCCTATTTATCTTCCTATGATATGCTGTTGTTATTCCTTTATTACCCTTCTATTCCTTCTAACATAAACTTTTCTGATTGGGGGTCTACTAACAATCACCTTTTCCTGTTGAGAGACCATCCAAGTCTAAAAAATGAATGAATATATTGTATTTGCAATAGAGAGACAGATGCCTGTATGGAAAATATTTGAACCCTTTGGAATCCTCTTCCATGTGCCAATGAATAAGTGCAGAGCACAAAAGATTAAACAAACTTTCTTGCGGCTGCTGTAAAAATACTAAATAAGTTAGCCTCCAAATATCACAACACAACACCTGTTCCTGAAAAAGTGAAAAGTATTTGCTCTAGAGAATGAAAAATATTGCAGAAACACTCCTGGAATAACAAGAACGATTCAGATCTACCATAGTGAGTAATAATCTATAGTTCAAACGACACAAAAATAGCAAGACCGTGCCATATGTGTGAAAACTAGAGCTAGATATAACAAAATCTAAAAGAATAATGATTAGATTCAGAATCTGTTTTAACAGTTGACAATGTAAGGGCCCCAGCAGAAGGGATCCAATCCAAGCTCCAAAATAAGCCTTTTTTCCCACTTAATACCATCAGAATGAAGAACCACTATAACAATATAATTCTACTGGCTTCAGCAAATTGAACATAATTTTCCAGAATGCTAGTAATTATTCCAAACAAGAGGCCATT
Organism: Sindora glabra; assembly: GCA_020226215.1. Lineage (NCBI taxonomy): Eukaryota > Viridiplantae > Streptophyta > Magnoliopsida > Fabales > Fabaceae > Sindora > Sindora glabra. The sequence continues at coordinate 128,887,861 of CM035225.1, forward strand.
GAATTTTTTCAGTATATATGAATGGCACATTATTAAAGAATCATATTCACTGCCGAAAATTTCATAATTAATCATTAAGTCCATTATCAAAACATACAGAATTTAATACTTAAATACTGAATGTTGAAGTACAGAGAAGGAGAAATAACTAGAAGCATGTGATCTAGCAACAACCACGATGGAAATTAGGGGCCTACATTAAATCTGAAAGCATGCCAAAGAAAGGATGAGCAAACAGAGCAGCTGCATATCCATAGCAGAGAGAGATAACCATTTGCTCCCTGCTGATGCGATTAGAAGCTAACTCAAACTCTCCGTATACTCACCAAAGACCTTCCACCACTGACAAGAAAAAGAAGAGAAGATTAGCGTTACATCACAGACACAACTAAACTGACAATCTACAACTAAAACTACAAAACGAATACCAGATTTAGCAATCATAGGAAGAGAAAGAACAAAAATCTACAGAAAATTTAGGAATCTCTAATAAGACAAAAGTGACTGCCGTCTGCTCAGCTAAGCATATATTTTAATCCATTTGCAAAGGAAAACTTCTAAATTCAAATATTTTACTTCCCTTTTCTGTTAGCACAGTTTTCTCAGAAACCAAACATCATTCTAAGAAAATGTAGATATTAACGACTAGAAGCGAGAGAATATAAGAGGAGGAAGCTTCGTTGGAAGCGAAGAAAAGAACAGACCCCATGGCCGTAGAGCGTAGATGTCCGGTTGCAGTTAGAGGCATAAGGAAAAACAAAAATCGACAAGCAACAACAGAAGAAAAGGAAGAGATATAACGATGGATTTGGTTCCCAAATTGAGCTGTCAATCACCACTCCCATTGATGTTTATCTCGGAATCAAGACACCCAGATAATATGTGAAAATCTACATCCTCTTTGGATCTCAGATAAACCCCAGATCGCGATGAATAGATGAGAATCCGGAAACAAAAGAAGTGCTGGGAGCGGAGCAGGGTGCGAGCGAGGGGAAATGATTCCGTTAACTGAGGGGTCGTTTGGTTCATGCAGGAAGTAACTTCCCATGGGAAGTTGAATTTCTTAGGAAGTTATTTACTGTGTACACTTCCTAGGAAATCTCTAAATGTTGTTTGGTTGACATAAAGGAAATCACATATCCCAAGAAATAAATTCCTATGTTTTGTTTGGTTCAACTTTGAATTTCCTAGGAAATAACAATGAAATGACTACAATATCCTCAATAATAACTTAATATATATTAATAGATATTAATTGATTTTAAAGAGGTGATAGCGCCATATTTTTTTTAAAATAGGTTTCAATTTTATGATTTATGAATATTATATACTGAAATTATTTTTTTTAACTGTGTGAATGCGGTGATAAATTAAAAATTTTTAAAAATCATAAATTCTTTATTAGTTAACCAATTTTTGCATGACCACTTATTTTCAATCTTTTTCATTTGCTCTTTCAACAGAAAATAAGAAAATGTGGGTTTGACGAAGTTTACTTGGTTAAAAACGTATAAATTGAGTTCAAAACTTTGAATGATCATAACTTTGTGCTCGATTGTCCGTTTTAAGTGAATTTTTTTTTGATTTCATGTAACTTTTCGAGATCTACGTGCTTGCAAAACACCATAGGTGTTTTGCCCACTTTGATTTGGCAAAAAAGGCCTTTTTTAATGACTTTTTTAATTTTCTTTAATTTTTTGTTATTTTTTTTAACTTTGATTTTATTTTTATCAATTTAAATTCATTCGAATTTTATATTAAAATTTTTCTTCCTAATTCTTTTGGTATCTAGTAGTGTTATAATAATTTTTTTAACAAATAAAATTACTAAAAAATAATTTATTACTATTTATAAATTAAATAGTAATATGTTACTGTTTCGTTCCAAGACAGTAACATGTTACTGTTTCGCTCGAAAACAGTAAAACCAACTAAAAACCTCAAATAAATGAATAAATCATGTCTAATTAACAATCAAACTGCCAAATAATAGCATGTTACTGTTTCGTTCCAAGACAGTAACATATTACTGTTTCGTTCGAAAACAGTAACACCAACTAAAAACCTCAAATAAATGAATAAATCATGTCTAATTAACAACCAAACTGCTAAATAATAGCATGTTACTGTTTCGTTCCAAGACAGTAACATGTTACTGTTTCGCTCGAAAACAGTAACACCAACTAAAAATCTCAAATAAATGAATAAATCATGTCTAATTAACAACCAAACTGCCAAATAATAGCATGTTGCTGTTTCGTTCCAAGACAGTAACATGTTACTGTTTCGTTCTAAAACAGTAACACCAACTAAAAATCTCAAATAAATGAATAAATCATGTCTAATTAACAACCAAACTGCCAAATAATAGCATGTTGCTGTTTCGTTCCAAGACAGTAACATGTTACTGTTTCGTTCGAAAACAGTAACACCAACTAAAAATCTCAAATAAATGAATAAATCATGTCTAATTAACAACCAAACTGCCAAATAATAGCATGTTGTTGTTTCGTTCCAAGACAGTAACATGTTACTGTTTCGTTCTAAAACAGTAACATCAACTAAAAACCTCAAATAAATGAAAAAATCATGTCTAATTAACAACCAAACTGCCAAATAATAGCATGTTGCTGTTTCGTTCCAAGACAGTAACATGTTACTGTTTCGTTCGAAAACAGTAACACCAATTAAAAACCTCAAATAAATGAATAAATCATGTCTAATTAACAACCAAACTGCCAAATAATAGCATGTTGCTGTTTCGTTCCAAGACAGTAACATGTTACTGTTTCGTTCAAAAACAGTAACACCAACTAAAAACCTCAAATAAATGAATAAATCATGTCTAATTAACAACCAAACAATAGCATGTTGTTGTTTCGTTCCAAGACAGTAACACGTTACTGTTTCGTTCTAAAACAGTAACATCAACTAAAAACCTCAAATAAATGAATAAATCATGTCTAATTAACAACCAAACTGCCAAATAATAGCATGTTACTGTTTCGTTCCAAGACAGTAACATGTTACTGTTTCGTTCGAAAACAGTAACACCAATTAAAAACCTCAAATAAATGAATAAATCATGTCTAATTAATAACCAAACTGCCAAATAATAGCATGTTACTGTTTCGTTCCAAGACAGTAACATGTTACTGTTTCGTTCGAAAACAGTAACACCAACTAAAAATCTCAAATAAATGAATAAATCATGTCTAATTAACAACCAAACTGCCAAATAATAGCATGTTACTGTTTCGTTCCAAGACAGTAACATGTTACTGTTTTGTTCGAAAACAGTAACACCAACTAAAAATCTCAAATAAATGAATAAATCATGTCTAATTAACAACCAAACTGCCAAATAATAGCATGTTACTGTTTCATTCCAAGACAGTAACACTAACTAAAAATCTCAAATAAATGAATAAATCATGTCTAATTAATAATCAAATTGCTAAATAATAGTGTGTTACTATTTTTTCTCTAGACAGTAATAAGTTACTGTTACGTTTCAAGATAATAACATCAATTAAAAATCTTAAATAAATAGATAATAGCATATTATTATTTTTTCTCTAGACAGTAACATGTTACTGTTACGTTCCAAGACAGTAACATCAATTGAAAACTTCAAATAAATAGATAAATTAAGTTTAATTGAAAATTAAATTATCAAATAATAACATATTACTTTTGTTCTCTAAACATTAACTAATTAAAAAAATTTTAATTCTAATTGATGTCTGTGTGTGTGTGTATATATATATTTAATTTGAATTATAGGGCTTGAAATTTAAAGAAAATTTATTTTAATATTCAAATAATTTCAATCAACAAATATAATATATAATTATATAATGAAATTAATATAATATATATTAAAATTTTAATTTATTCAAAATATTTATATAATCAAATTAAATATATCATATTATATTTATATTATTTAATAATTATAATCTAACTTTCAAATAATAGCAATAGATAAAATAAAAAAGAAGTAAAAGAAAATTATGCAATAAAATAAATAAAAAAATAAAATAATAAGTGGGTTATAAAATAACATAGGAATTAAATAAAAATATGCTGTTAATTAATTTATTTAAATTAAATATTTAAATTTTTTTATAAAATAATAATAATAAAATATGTCATGTAATATATATATAAGCAAACTGTAAAATAATGGTAACACTAATTAAAATGGACATTCACAAAGTAAAATCTGATAATCAATTAAAAGGGTAAAATTGGTATTAATTAATTTTAGTAAGGATATTTTTGTCTATAAATTAGTTAAACATACAGGAAATAGAACTTACCTAGGGGGGAGTGGGTAAGTGATTTCCCGTGTTTTATGGGAAACACAAGTTCCCAGGAAGATTTATTTCCTCTCATTTGTGCAAACCAAACAACTTTACTGTAGTTTATATCCTGGGAAATACAATTTCCTATGTTTTTGCTACAAACCAAACGACCCCTGAAACGGATGGTGCAAATACGAAGAATCAAACGGCGTCGTTGTTTGAAGTGAAAATCTAATTTAATTTTACAAAAAAACAGAAATTAAAAAATAAAATTCTATATCCATCCCTCATGCCCATTTTCAATCCACTCCCACTCTCCTCAAAACAATATGGGTTTGACAAAACTGTTAATTTTAGTGAATTCTTCTTGTTATTAAACTCTTTAATCCATTTTTATGTTACGCGTCGAACAAATTCGAGAAGAAGCCTCTCATAAGAAACCTGAATATAGTACTACCTATAAAAGTGAAAAACAAGATAAATAACAACATAATACTTGATTAAGTGGTAAACAAATATCTAGGAAATCAGATAGTTTGTCATATTGTGCAGGCTCCTCCCAAAAATATTCGTATTCGTGGATAGATCTCTTTAAGAGAAATTGTTATTTTGAAACTTTTATGATATATCCCCAGACCCCACAATAATTTTTATAATGCAAACTTTTAGAAATACCAATTGAACTCTGGGCTTTTAATGGATTTAATTTCTTCAAATTCCATATGAATTTTCATTTTATATTCATGATGTACTGAAAATTGTTCTTCATTATAGTTTAGTGAGTCGAGATGTTACATTATCGTTGTCTATGAAGACTTCAATTTAAAGGAAGGAATATTTAAATTAAAGAGTAAAATGAGAGTATTGAGTTGAAGAAGACTTCGAAAATAAGAAAAAAGGAATGGCAACCCTAAATATCAATAATATGCTTGTTGTTGGAGCAATGTCTTCATCAATGAAGTAGAAAGTGTCCTCGCTAACTATAATCAATACAAAATTCAATTATCCGCTCTTTTTTTAACTATAATAATTAAGTATTATCTTTTTATATAAGTACAAAAACTCCAAAATGACTATTAATAATAAATTTATGTAACATTTCAGTAATAGGCTAGCAAGTACCTCGATGTTAAACAACCATTGTAGGTGTTATTTTAAAGTGTGCAACTCAGTTTTCAAAAAGTTTATTGGAAAACTAATACACAATTTTTTCTTTTTAATGTCTCGCTATTAACAATACAAGGGTAAAGAGAAAAATTGCTACACCTGTGTATATAACCTGCAACAACACATTCACAATTTATTACCTAGAAGTTTAAAATTATCCATCCCATTCCAAAATTGCCAACAGTTTGGCAATATAAGTATATAAATGTGAATATCAAATAAATAAATATTTTTTTAAAAGGCTAGTTGATAATAACATCATAAATATATAAATTGAAACTACATTTATTTATGTTCCTCTATAAAATTGAAAGGATCACAAAGAATTACCTTACATAGGATAGCTACCACAACCTAAAAATAGAGCAAGATAAACAAAACAAAAAAAAAATACAAAAATTCATACAAATTTAGTAAGCGATCTTGGCTCCCATTGTGACTTCAAATCACATTGAGTGGCATGGATGATAAACTTATCCTAACAATGAAATATGTTATAAGAGCTTTAATGTTATAATATTTCCTTATAATAGGCCTTTTACATATTTGATTTCTTGAATGCTTGGTAACAAGCCCTTAATGCTTCCCAGTAATGTTTTTTATGATACACATTTAAGGGTAGAATAATATCATCAACCATGTCAATAACATGGAATCTCTAAACAGCCAACTCCATATATGATTCAGTCTGACATTTCACTAGACCTTGTTGTGCACTCTTTATGTCTTTTACTTCATCAAACTCTTTGTATTCCAACTTGGTATAAAGTGTCTAACAAAGAGATTCAATAGACGATGTTAATCTACCTAACCTATATGGTGCTATGGCAATGTGATTAGCTTAAGAGTCAATTGAATAGGGTTAAGCCACCTTACTAAAGGGTTCCTTGGGATTTTGTACATAAAAAGGATAACATCAAACCTTAGTAGCTATGTTTTTGTTGGAAGTAGGATGCATACATTGAGCTTCAAAGTGTCTTAACTAACTATATTTAATGAAGAATTTCTTCACTTTTTCTTTTTTTGAAAAAAAAAATCCTAATTTCATCTGTATTAGTAGGAATGAAAACTTCAAACAATTCAACATCTAGTAATTCCTTCAAATTATCTCCAAATGGATTTTAAGTACATTGTTGCTTGAGGACCTTTACTTGATGGTGAAGTTCTATCTTTTAAAATTCTAGTGTTTGAATTCTTTAGTAATTTGACTCAAGTTGATATTTAATGTATCTACTTGTTGACTCAAATCCTCATTTCAAACCTTTAAATTTTACACCTAAGCCTTCAATGCAACAAGCTGCTTGGCTACACTTTGACCTTTTCTAAATTCAATATCACTGGTCATAGTATAATAATATCTTTATTGAATACAATTTTCAAAATAATAAATAACACTAATTCACCATGAGAAACATCAACACCATTTTAACAATAAATCAAATTCATCAAGACATTTATTTTCCAATTGCTTTAATCTTGAAACTAATTGTAACACAACAATTTCCAGATTAATGCAAATGGATTGTTTAAGCTCAAACTCCATTGACTATTTCAATTTCTACTTTTGTTGTAATATGTTTTCTTTACCATCCTATTTGCTAAAATTTCTTGATAAGAAATCTTTTTTTTATTCCAAAGTTGATTTGTTCACTTGTCATTCTCAAATTCCATAGCCAACCAAACAAAGAGAGAATTATATAATTAGCCAACCAATCAAATTGAAAATACAATTAATTAGTATTAAAATGATATAAATTGAAACTACAATTAAACTACATTCATAAAATATTTTAGTTACTCTTAACAAATTTTAAAGGTTAAATTTTAATATATAAACTAAAGTTGTAATGAAACTCCAAAGTCAACTTAAATCATAACATTAAAATAGGTAAATGAAAAGAATTATTTTAAAATATATTCAAAATAAAAAATAGGATAACTAAAATTTTATAAAATAAAAAGGTTTACTCAAGTAATTTTAAGGGGTTATAATAATTAAGGTAGAAAATCATGAGAAAAAATAAAAAAATATTTACAAAACTAATGACTAACAATACTTATGAATACTAGTGCTTTATGTGATTAAAAGGAATACAATTTAAATAAAATATTTCATGTGATTTTGAATAAAAATTTTGATAAGGAGATATTTAAAGCAATTAGAAATATTTTATTTAAATAAAATATTTAATTGTAACTTCATTTGAAGTATAAACTATAATTGGAGACGAAATGGATGTTTAAGGTAATAACTTAAGAGAACTAGGGGTGTAACGTAGAGTGAGGCAAGATAAATGAATCAAACCCACATGGGCTATGAATACTCATGGATAGATTACTTTTTTTATTTTTTTAAATAGATGTTTAAGGTAATAACTTAAATGAATCAAACACATATATGCAAAAATCAAAAATCAAATTTTAGATGAGGTGGACATTATAAAACCTTCAAAAAGATATTAAATTAGATTAGATTAAAAAATATTAATTTTTTTATAAATTATAATTGATCAATTAAATTTTTTTATTTGTATAATGAGTTAATTAAGTAAAATTAATATATATATTAGATCATCGAATATTAGAGTGAATTTGATTAAAAGTCTCTAAAATACTTAAAAAATTAATAAAAAAAGAATTAGACTCATGAGTGTCCATGAGCTTACCTACCTAAGTCCGCATGAAAAATAGGTTACACAAGTAAATTTCAAACCTATTTTACATGTTTAAAGGAAACAGTGTGAATAAATAAGATGTAATTATTGGATAATAAATTTTAGCTCCAAATTGATTTAAATTAAAAATTTTAATAATTTTAAATACCTAGTCAACTATAAAAAAATAAATGAGTCAAATTTAAGTAATTTTAAAGAGTTATACAAATCAAGATAAAAAATTATAGGAAAAATAAAAAATATTTTCAAGACTAATAATAAGGGATAATTATGAATGGAAATGAAATACTCTTAATCCATATAATTAAGAGATATAAATAAGATATTTTATATGGTTAGAGAGAAATAATTTTATCAAGATTTTTAATATAAATAGAAAGAAATAGGATTTATTAAAAGGAAATGAAATATAACAAAAATTACAAAAGACAACATTTAAATAACTCTTTAATATCATGAAAATAAAAGATAAAAGAAGAGAAGATACGGTAAATAAAAAAATTGATAACATAAGAGGCGGTTAGGAAACTAACATGTAAAAGAAATTAAAATATTATTTTAATAGTGAGATAGTTGCTATATTATATACGTAAACAACGGGAGTAGATAAATAAGAATATATATATAATAAAGTAGATAAAAATTAGAGAAATAATTTATGTTATAAAATAATATAAAAATAAAAAGCATATATGTGGGAGATGAAAGCACAAGTCTCATGTAAATTTGGAAGAGGGAAAAGAGCAAATGAAAAAAAATGAGTTTGGGAAGAAAAAATTAATAGTTGGTGAATAAAGATAGAAAGGACACGAGGTGAAGCAAATTTGCAATAACACATGTATTAAGAAAGCATGGATTATTATTAACAGTATTGATGCTAATGTTATTAAAAAATAGCAAAAAAAATTGCAGGAAATAAAAATTCAAAGCGGAAATTTCAAATAAAAACTTATCATAGTTTACTTTCTTCTAACAATTATATGAAGAAGAAAGCAAATTTTGATAAGTTTGGCAAACGGAGAACTCTAATGCAAAAGATAAAATAAAATCTAGAGGAAATAATTTCGTCGTTAATTTCCACCTTTCATATACAAAATCACCAAATAAAAAGGGAGAACCTTAAAGTAATATAATGCGGCATTGATAGGAGAAGAAGAAAAAAATTAAAAAATGAAAAGAGGAGGAATGGAGATAGTGACCAATAGGGAAAGACTTAATTTCAAAGGGGTCAAAACTTCCTTGAAAATAAAAAATAATGGGTTAAAACAATCATGTTCAATGCATTGTGAAGAGTGAAGTAATTTTCACTTGCCTACTTACTATTTAGGCGGCAACAGTACCAATGTACCGTTATTTTGAAAACATATTTTTGTTTTATTGTAATTTTGAAACAATTTATCAAAATGTGCACGCAACTGAAGGCGCCAGATTGAATGGCGTTTTTAGTGGTGGGCCTGCTTCAAAGGCGCCACCTTGAATGACGCCCTTGCCGTGAAGATGCCAAGTTGAATGGTGCCCTTGGCGAGCGTTGAATTCACGGAGCCACCAAATGAAATGGCACCTCTCAATTGAAATTTTCCAAAAGCGCCAAATGGAGTGGCACCTCTAGGGAGATTCGAATTTCAAGGCACCATATGCAATGGCGTTCCCATTAAACCCTCTCTATATATGGCCTCCGACCTTTCCCCCCCGAAACCAAACCTTCCAACGCCATCCGCAACTCTTTGTCTTCCCCCCCGAAACCAAACTTTCCAACGCCGCAACTCTTCATCTTCGGACCGCATTTCATCAGCATTTCCTCATTCTCCCACTCAAAATTCTTCAAGTCTTTGGACCACATTTCATCAGCATTCCCTACATTTCATCAACACCAAATATGCAAGTCTTTTTGCACCTTCTTCTTCTTATCGATTAGTATTTTTATAATTTTTATATTTGTATGATAATTTTTATTAGTTATTATGAAAATATATTTTATAGTGGTAAAAAAATTTTTTTAGGGTATAGAGTATGATATAAATAATAAGATTATTTTTATTTTATATTGATTATTATGATTTATGATGTGAAATTATGATTTTTGATATGAAAAATTTGTAGAAATTTATATGTACTGTGATAATTTGTGGTGGAAAAAAAGAAAAATAAATGGGATAAAGAAAGGTGTCTTAAAATAGGATTTAGGTAAAAATTATGTTTAGAGATTTTTTAAATGTAAAATTTTGATATATAATAAGAGAAGTAATAAAAATAAATTTTTAAAATATATTGAAGTAAAAAGAAGCTTTAAAAGTTAGAATAATATTATTAAAATAATGAATAATTTTTTACTTAAATAATAGATATGAAAAATGTAAGAATAATAATTATAGCAAAAAAATTATGTTGTACATAAGTTTAATGTAAAAATATTAAAATATATAAAGAGATATTGTAATATAATATTAAACAAACTTAGTGTATGTAGAAAAGAATTCATAATTTTAATCATAAAAATATGTATAGTAATGTATTAATATTTTTGTTTGCTAGTTATTAATAAGTGTGAAGGGTTTAAAATTATTATGAAATGTTAAATGTAGTGTATTAAAACAGTTAACCAATTTAATAAAAATAATTTATAACCAATAAATCAAAAAAATAACACTTGGAGAAGATAAATTAAAATATAAATAAAATTATATAACCAAACATTATATAGGATAAAAAAATAATAACATTTAATTGGCAGGAAAAAATTATTACATTATATGGTATGTCTATTATATATTTAAAATTATTATGAAATGTTAAATATAGTGTATTAAAACAGTTAACCAATTTAATAAAAATAATTTGTAACCAATAAACAAAAAAAATAACACTTGGAGAAGATAAATTAAAATATAAATAAAATTATATAGCCAAACATTATATAGGATAAACAATAATAACATTTAATTGGTAGGAAAAAATTATTACATTATATGGTATGTCTGTTATATATTTAAAATTATTATGAAATATTAAATATAGTGTATTAAAATAGTTAACTAATTTAATAAAAATAATTTTAAAAGAAGGAATCTAGACTTGAACATAATATATAAAACAAGCAGAAATAAATTATATTGCCATAATTGATAATTTAATCATAATGCAAAAAATACACATAGGTAATCATATTTAAAAATTAATCATATCTCAATTGTGTTCAAGTAAGTTAAAATTGAAATTATTAATTCAAATATAAAATTAAAATTTTTGTAATAATTTATTTATATTACAATCAAAATTATGTTAAAAAAATAGGTTTAGAATTTGATTATTTATATCACACTTGCAACTGAAAATTAAAAATATGTGTTATATGAAAAATTACAATTAGTATAAAAATAGCAACATGTATGAGGGGAAAAACGTGGGCTTGTGCAGGTCGGAATCGATTTGACCTATGTGGGCAGATTATTATATACCATTAAAATATATATCATATAAAAATAATAATACATATTATTATTTTTTACTTATAATATTAAATACTAGTTGATTGATTGATAAATACAACAATTGTATAGGACAATGTATGTGTCAATTGTGAGGATGCAGTGAATGTATTACAGTTGAAAGTAACAAGATGAAGAAAAGTTTGATTGCTTTTGTACATTCGAATTGTACAATGATTGATGGACCAATGGGGGTAATGTACGATGGACCTCCCCCAAAGGTATTGAAGCTGAACTATTTATTTTAAATTAAATTGTAATGCTAGAATTATCATTATAACAAATTTTGCCCCGAAGTGTTTATTTAAATCCGTTTGTAATGTTGAAATTATCATTATAACAATTTTTTATTTAAAAATTGATTATTGGTGTATTTAATTTTTAACCATTATTTATTTTATCTTATAATGAAATTTTTTAATATATAATAGAATTATTGAAAAAGAGAAAGAGAAATGAAAAGGAATTTTTATAAAGGATAAAGGGTTAGATTTAATTTTAATTGCTATATAATATGTTATGAATTAAAACCTGATTAATTGTTTTTCTATAATATTATTGTAGTGATTGGTCATGAGTAATCCTTATGATTAATTAATTTTGAAATGTCAAATATGAATATTGTATGTGTGAAGTATTATGTTTAGGAGTCTTACTCCATCTTAAACACTTCACTAATTTTTCTTATTTATGGGAATGAAAATTTTAATTGTTAGATTATGAAAACCTTCTTTGGTACCATTACATTTTTACTAGTGGTAGTTTTGGGATAAATATAGGTGGAAGAATGTGATACTTGAATTGTTTGTGAGTTAAAAAAGTCAAGGTATGCAATTCGGTAAATTTTTCACCTATTAATTAGTAAAATTTTTGAACTATACCTTAGTTAATAATTTAACCATATTGTTGGTAGATATATACTAATTAAGTTTACAAAACTCATGCTTTCTTTTATTTTTAACATTTTTCAGGATTAATTGAAATTATAAAATTGAGATGTTTCTACACAGGCCTAAGGGAATTAATAGCTGAGGAAATGTCAATTATAACTTATGTCTTGATAAAAAAATGTGTGTAAAATTTTATTTATTTTTCAGGCATACTTTTATTTTTGTATCCATCAATTAAGACATAGGTTATGTCTTAAGATAAATAATCCTCTCAAAGTGTTTTGAAATAGAGAAAGCTCTGTTTGTTATTCTTTTAGATTTATGTTGCACTTTAATCCTTAAAGAAATAAAGACATTTCTATTAAGTTATAACCTGTATAATTAGTTATGATCAAATTAGGCTGTAAAGTAAATCCCCACATCAAAATTATGGAAACGTTTTCCCATAGTTCCTAGTAAAAACAAAGGATGTATGCATTCGCAAAAGTAACTTGAAGTAGACATCTACACAACAAATGTATTGTAGACACGACAAGTGAATAGTGCTAGGGGTATTATTTTTAATATTATATAAATATATATTATGCATAAACTAACATAATATTATAAGTTGAGTAAACACAATATTTAGTCTTTTAACTATAAAGATGGTGATTATTCTATCTATCAAATTTTATAATTAGCATTATTAATTTCTTATTTTTAAATTAAATATAATTATTTATCTATCTTGTCACTTATAACACTAAAATTATGAAAAGAAAGAATATAATTGAAAATAAGTATATATTTAACATTGTTGAGATGAGGTTTAACAATTTACTTCAATATTTTTTATTTATTTTAATATTACAAGTGAAGGAAGGGATAAATAATTATGGCAAAAATAAAAATAAAGTACTAATAATACTAATTATAAAATTTAAAGTATGTAATAATCAATGAAATATCTTGTTTACTTTATCATGGCACAATGCAAAAAACTAATTTCCTGAATTGAGTCACAATTTTGTAGAAATCAAAGCTAAATTACGTCATAAGGCTACAACAACCAATGTAAATATCGGAATAATTTTGACATAAGAATTTGTCATCTACATCATCCCAACTTTGCAAAATCCAACATTAGTTCTGGTTTAAATTTTTTTCCATTTATCTCAAAAGTGAAAAGTTTTCGTGTGCCTTCAAATGATAATTATATGAGTATTTCGTGAAATTTATAAATGAAAGAACAAATATGAATAAAATGCATATGAATTAAAATACAAGAAATTAGATGGATCTTTTTAAAAGTTAAGGAATTATATGCACATTATCTAAATATAAAAGTGTTCAATACATTTCATGCGAAAACTAATATTTTCTTCTTCAAGAATGTTAAGGCAGATATTAAAGATAAGATTGTAAGTAAATATGGTTTCACTCCTTCATATCTTGGCATGTACTTTGGTGTACCATTAGTACACAAGAGGGTTACGAAATCTATTTATGGTTATATTGTTAGAAAGGTCGAGGATAGACTTGTGGATTGGAGGTTAAAATGACTTTCAATGGTGGGAAGGGTTGTTTTGGCGAAGATAGTTATTCAAGTTCCGCCCGTTTACACAATGCAGAAGTTTGCTCTCCCTTGAATATCATTGATGATATAGAAAGGCAACAATGGTTCATTTATCTGGGCTTTGCCCCTACGAAATACACGTCAGCAAAACATTGCATTCCAGCTGCAATGTTGCCACGTAATAGTTGTGTGGCCACTAATCACAATCCGTTATATGTACCGACGCCAATGCCGCGTGTGACGTGAGGTTAGTACTTAGCATAAGGACAAGATGGACTCCTGAGAAATAGTGCTCAACGCATAGGCACATTGTCTTATTATTATTAAGAAAAACAGGTTACGTGGAGCTATAAATCTGTAGCGCGTCGGCCTTGGGATCCTGCTTCCAGACGCAATTCGCTTCTCTTTCAGAGACTTCTGACAAGTTAGGGTTTTTAGGGTCTCATCCGGCGCTGCGGTCATGGGTGGAGGCAATGGCCAGAAGTCCAAAATGGCTCGTGAGAGGAACATGGAGAAGAATAAAGCTGCAAAGGGTAAATTTTTTCCATACTTTTCCGATTATGGTATGTTTAGTGGCTGAGAATTTTGAGGGATGATAAGAGGGGGGGGGGGGGGGGGGAGAAGGCTTTGACGCCTTAATTTGAATTTTGTTGGGTAAACAAAACAGACGGTGAAGTTGAGAATCTTTTCTTGGATGGGTGATTTTCTGTCCCAATCTTGAAGGACGATTTTGGGAAATTTAGACTGTAGGGGTTAGATCTGCATGCTTTTTATCTTGTTAATCTTGCTAAATTTGTTTCGTATACGCAGGAAGCCAGCTAGATTCAAACAAGAAAGCAATGAATATTCAGGTAATCTAATGTCCTTGTGCTGCTTCTAATTCTCGGAACCATTTGCTCTGTCATTATCACGTTTATAGATCTCCTTGCTCTGCATCATATGTTGTCTTACGGATATAGTTTATGCAGTATTTTTGTGCTCAGGTTTTAGTCATGACTTAATTAAATGAACCATTGGTGTCGGCATGTCTGGAACAACTTAAATCTTAGAAGTTCTATTTGTTTAATTCTTAACATTATTGAATAGGATGTTTTTATAGAGATCTCTACCTTCTGAATTACCCTATCGAATGTTATCTGCAATGCATTCTTTTTTTTCTCCCCCAATAGAAAAGGCAGTGAAGATAAATGTTATTGTTAATGTTGCCATAATTACAAAGTCTAAAGACTAGCCTACTCAAAGGTGGAAAAATGTGATGGAGTTGTGATAGTGTCACTGATTCCTGTTTAGCATTGGTTCTAAATGCGTTTAGGATCCATAAGATCATAAATTAAATGACCTAAAGCCACAAAATAATACAATACCAAAACGTCTATACGTGTCTGGAATTTCAGCAGTGTTTTCAGTTGCTGAAAATTTGTTTAATATATCTGGTTTTAGATCGTATTTTGCTTGCTTTCTGATATGCACATTACATCCGTCTAGAAAGATATTCTCAGACGGAATTCTTGATTATACATCACAGTTCTTAAAGAGACTTATGCCAGTTGGCTGATTATTCAATTAAATTTTATGATTATGATGGCAGTGCAAGGTTTGTATGCAAACATTTATGTGCACCACAACGGAGGTGAAGTGCAGGGAGCATGCTGAAGCTAAACACCCCAAATCAGATATTTATACTTGTTTTCCTCATCTTAAAAAGTGAATGTCTGTGGAAGCGCATATGGAGAGAAGTTAGTATCGTCATGGCCCCTCGTGTGATTCTATCTACGGAGAAGTTCCTCAATTTCCAGTTCTATTAATGCCGTCCTTGTGTGTTTGTATGTTGTGGGGACGAGGGAAAAACGAGAAAGGGTGTCTTGTACCTTTGCCCCCTTGAAAGAAACAGTGATACTTCTCTCGTTTTGTGACTGTAACTGGGTGTTTAATGGTCAGTAGTGTTAATATTTAAGCGTCTTATAACAGCGTGCATTATGATATTCTCGTAGCAATGGTTTGGTCATCAACGATTAAGGCTCAGAGATGCCCGACCTGAAATGAATTGATCCGCGTAGTACTATCAGTGATTCTTAAGCTCTTAGCTTCTTTCAAGGTTTGTTTTTCATTCATTTTTTAGCAATCTCTTAATTGCAGGACACATTTAGAGTTTTTGGGGACCTTGCCATTGGTCCATTCTGGATTTATATATTTATATTTTTCCTTGGCATCGCTGATCTAGACTTAAGTTTGTGGTTAGAATGTTTTTGCCCCTTTAGATGTCATACTGGCTCTAGCAATATTATAGTGACATAGACTACGATTATTGATTAATGTAAATTGTCAATTAAATTGAGCCCTGGTTTAACAGTCAAACAATTCTCATTCTGTTCGGCAAGTAATGCCGTGTTGGGTAACGATGGGTATAGGACACCACACCTGATGGGACAGACCTACAAACAACCCTCTGGCTGCTCCTGCTGCCTCCATCTTGAAATAAGCAAGTAGATCAGCGTCTGATTACGTGATTGCTACCTTGCAATATTCCCCCTTAAAGTACTGTCCAAATGGTCAACTGCCGCCAGGAATTTTATGACCCTGGGAGTCATACGTTCAGTATCTTAAAGAGATAAAAATACCTCGGCGGCGGAGTTGCTTCCGAATGCTGGAGTTTTACGCTCTTATGTCTGATTTGGATCTTGTGCTGTGAATTACCCTTCATATCATTACAAAATAAATTAAGAGATGTAGAATCTTTAAATTCTGGATTTCTCTCTATGGAATAAAAGAATTTTCTACCTCCAAAATAAAATCAAATGTCTCAAAAATATGAAAAATAAGTTAAATATATATATAAAAAAATCCCGCAAAGACGTGAAGGCGGAATTACCAAAAGTAATAATTTGCAAACTGTGCTGGATATATCGATTCATTCAGAAAAATTGTAAAACGGTCATGTGTTTCGTTGTTTAACTCTCAAGGTCAATTTACAAAAGAAAACTAGTCAAACCGGTGATAAATCAGTTAAATCTTGCAAAATGGTCATAATTCGGTTGATTTTTCCGTAAAAAATATTAAAAAATAGTATTACTTTTATTTGATATTAGACATATAATATTTGAAGGATTTAAATTTATCAACTAATGGTATAAACTATCACGTTGTTATGTCATTTAAAAATTATTAGAATTTTTTTGTTGTTAGTAAAAATTCTTAATTACTGTCATATTTTAATGATGTTGTCATGTCATCATTAAAAATATAATAATATAAATTAATTTTATACTATTATGTTAGGGATGGCAATGGGATAGAGTGGGAACAAATTTGCCTCAAATTGTCTTGCATCTCCCACCATTTACCTTGAACTTACTCCACCCCATAGGATGGGGTAAGTTAGGGCACCATCTCTACAATCTACGGAGCACCAACGCCTTGCAAGGAAATATGACAAAAAGGAAAAATAAAAAAATTGATAAAAATATTAAATTTTATATATTTAAAATTCAAATAAAAATGATATATAATATTTAATATAATCTTACCAAAATCTATAAATGCACATAATTTAATCAACAATATCAAATTATAAAAAAATAATAATAAAAATACATGATATATAAATTAAAAGAAATACAATATTTTCTTTTTTATTTGATTTTTCATATAATAATTAAATTAAAAATAATTATTAAAAAGTATTTTTCACAATCATATTATTAAAAAGCTTACATATATATTACATATGTATATGTTATTTATATAAGTAAATTTGTAATTTTATGTGTGTAATTTTGTAGGATGAATTGCACTATTATTGCTCCACACCCCAAATTTTCTTTGGAACAAAAACTTGTCTCGCATCTCCCCACGTAGGGCTAGAAATTGGTTAGGTACAGGCTGTTAGTACCCCTAAACTAACCGCCCATTCAAAATTACACATAAAATTAGACTTACAACTACCTGCAAATACTATGTTACCCACTTAGATCTGCGCTTCGCGGTTAGCAACGGTTACCATTAGATGCTAGTGGATTTAAAGTATTTTAAATAGAAATGCCCTACACACTAGTTATTTTACAAATTAATTTACTATTTACTTTCTCATATGTAACATTATCATAAAAGTAATTTAGATTTATGTGAAATATTATTATTTCCACTTGTAAAATTAACACAAAAGAATTAATAAGCATTCTCCTATTAGATGAAATTAACTATATATACATTACTATTGTACTTTGTTAAAGAAATTAGTAAAGTTAAAATTAAAATTGAAATAAGATATAAATAGAAATGCAATCTATTTCGAAGACTAACATTGTTAGTTTTTATTTTAGTTTGTTTAGATGAAATGAATAAATGAATCTAGTTTGTTCCCCAAATGTATAGAATTCTTAGATAAATGAATTGATTATACATAGATTACTAAGATTGGGTTGCTTTCTATGAATAGGGTGAAGGACAAAAGTTAAGTTGTATTTTCAATGTTTGATATCTCTGTCTAATAAGTGATGATCAGGAAGAAGCCAACAATTTTTTTTGTAACCAATACATAAAATAACATCATCTTTTGAATATTTGTAGGTGGATTGCGGTTAGTATTAGATAATAAATTTTAACCTACATCTACCTGCATAACTAAAATTTTCTTTTAAATTTTGCCTACTTTTACTTATTACAATATTTGATCCATCATAAATTGCATAATTTTGAATTTGAATGGATAATTTGTAGTGGTTGAGCCCAAAACTTTCAGCCCTATCCCTTCAGAACAAATTCTTCTACCATGTTTACAATCCATCAAGGCAAAATCCGCAAAACAAATATCTATCTCACAATTTTGCCATCCCTACATATTATTATATCATTTAAAAATTGTTAAAATCCTCTTATTGCTAGCGAAAATTCTTAATTACTATTATATTTTTAATGATATATTAATTTCATATTTACCAATGTATTAAACATTTTACAATAATAATACATCAAATTTAAACTCATTTAAAATTTAATATTCCAAGTAATTAATGCTCTATAGATGAAAGTTATAAGACAAAAATGAAATCCAATATTTTGTAATAATTTAAAGTATGAACTTGTAGTGTTTATAATGCTTTCTTATTTTATGTACATCGTTATAATTTAATTATTTTTAATCATTATACATTGTGTTTTTAACTTATGTTAATATTTCAGTTCAACCTCAGCACAACTCCAATCGACCCTATTAGATCTTTAATCATTTTCAATTTAATGATCAGTTTTAAAACAGTTCTCCAAAGAATAATGCAAAAAAAAATAATGGTTCACAGCTCTGCATAATCAGATTCACGCATGGACCATCTCAGCTTTACATCAATCAAGCGTTGGCATTCACAGCAAGAGATTTTCACGATGGAAGAGAAAATAACCAAGGAAAGGATATAAACAGAAACTTTATCAATAGCATTCATTTTTAGAAATAGAATGGTATTGGGAAAACCGCGAGTCCTTAGTGACGTGATTTCAACACTTAACAATAACAAATTATTCCTCAAATAAAACATGATTCATTACACTGTTACATTCCACAAGAAAACTAATCATCTATAATTGAACGGAAGAAATTAAAGGCGCATTTTAGGGTATTATGATACAATCCCAAATATATGAACTCAGGTTTATGGGCCCAATTATGATCAAGTTACTGTGTCCTCATTCGACTACTTTCTGCTGCCCTTACTTGAGAGAAATACGGATGTCCCTACAAAATAAAAACCGGAAGGCAGGGACAGATTAGTACGTGCATCACTAACAAAAATAAGTAATCGAAAATGAATTTCAAGTACTTATGTTAAAGCAAAAGTTCACACACTATTTAGGGGGGAAAATGTAAATATCTATAACTACCATTGCTTCTTTTGCAGTGAGTCTGTCCTGGTGATCATATCGCAGGAGCTTATCAAGAAAATCAATTGCCTACATGTCATATATATTTAAAGAATTAATTCTACACAATATGAGTAATATAAAATTTGCAGTATAACAAAATGGGAGGCTCAAGTAAAAGTCGAAACACAGATTAAACAACCTCTGGAGAGACAAGATGTTGATTATCTGCATTAATAAATTTGGACCAGGGCTTGCGACTGTGCCTACAGAAGATTATACCAGAACATAAAAGATGTGATAGAGGAGGAAACTAAGTTGGAACAAAAGGAGCAGAAGCCCAATGAAAGAGCATGCAAAATTACATTGGCATGGAAGATAATTTGATAAAAGGTTGTGATATATTTAAAATCAAATTTGCTACCAAATATGCGCAAAATTATTTTTAAGGGGGAGAGAGAGAACAAGAGCAGTTAAAGTATAGTACCTTCCTACAAGCGCATCAAGTTGAGGATCAAGCTCCAGATGGTACTTGTTCAGATATGCATTCAATTCATCAGTCCCAAGAACCTAAAGAATGCCCAAAAATAAAGAAGAAAACTTAACATCTGGAAATAAAAGCGTATACAATGAAGAATCGTTTAAAATGGGTGGGGCAAGACAATTGTTACATATTTTATTGCAAAAAGCAATAAATGTTACCTTGGCGATTTTGACAAGCTGATCATGGTTGTCATGACCATAAAAGAATGGCTCTTTACGGAATATCTACCAAAACAATTTAGACTTATATATTAGACTTAAAACATATAACGAGGACCATTGAACATATATTCCAGCGACCCGTAGCAAAATTTCTCACCATTCCAGCAAACATGCAGCCAAGACTCCACATGTCTAATGAATAATCGTAGTCTTGCAAATCAACAAGCAGTTCAGGCCCCTTGAAGTATCTGAGAGGAAACAAAGTAGCCTCATGAATGCATATGAAATTAAGGAACTTGAGAAATTAAAACTCAGCAACATGCTAAAAATGCCCAGTTGTTATCAGGACTCACAATTAGGTTAATCCATTTTCATTTGGCCTTTCAGGATTGTATTCAAGACCAAGATTAATTCATCAGAGAACATTACCTTGAAGCCACACGGACATTATATTCCTTTCCAGGATGATAAAATTCAGCAAGACCCCAATCTATCAAGCGAAGTTTTCGCAACTCATGATCTATCATTACATTGTGAGGCTTGACATCTCTATGCATTATTCCTTGAGAATGGCAGTAATCTAAGGCCTGCAATGCAATAGTGAAACACTCACATAACAATAAAAGATCCTAAATAGACATGTTTGAGGCAAACCTGATACATATCCAGCAAATGACATATTCAATATACCAAGACTTGTTGAGAAAGAAAAATAATCTCAATTATACTTAAAGACAAACATTATGTCAACATGAGAACAAGATAGTGACAGTCTAGAAAAAATTATAGGAGAAATGAAATATCACGTTACCTTAAGAAGCTCATATATGTAATAGCGTATGTCATAATCAGTCAAGGTTGGGTACAGAACTTTAAAATCTGTACTGTTGACATACTCAAATATTAAGCTTGGTGTTTTGGAGTGTTGATCTCTGACAATATCAAGAAGCTTGACAATATTTGGGCCACCACATAGATTCTGAAGAATTTTGATCTCTCTTTTAATCTGCAAGATGTTCAAGAGTTCATGAGTAAAACAAACATCTCAAAAGAACTAAAATAATGTAACAACATTACAAAAAGAGACATCAGTTTACCTACCAACTGAATTTACTAGGGTCTGAGAAATACTTAAAAAGTTAAGTTACTTGGGCAAACAACAAGGGGATGCCATTCCCAGTCAGATGATAATTGGAACTGATGCAAAAAGATCGCTTGTGCAGCAAAATTTAGGGAAAGAGTTCAAATAAAGCATCACTAACTTTATTCACAGGTCGCAGGTCCCCCACAGAAAGACAAAAACCAAAACAAAGGAACAAAAAAAGATCACCTTCTTTTTCTTGACAGGCTTGAGGATCTTGATTACGCAACGCTCATTGCTATTGACATTTATGCCTTCAAAAACCTCACTATATTTTCCCCTTCCTACCTTCCTCACAACCTCATAATCATCTTGATCACTGAAAAGAGCACACAGTAAGATCTCAAATAATACATGGTACATCAATCAATATCATCATCAGAATTAAAATTGTAAAAACAAGGGAACGATGGGCAAAAGCAGAGAGGAGAAGCTATCCAAAAAGTACTCAAATCACCTACTCTCAGTGAACCGAGAAGTAACAAAACTCGCGCAAGCCAACTTTGCTCAAGAGACAAAGCTCAATAGGAAGTATTCATCTAGGAAATTCAGACAAGAAATTTTATGCATTGAATATCGAATTAAAAGCTGCTATTCTTTCAGCTTCACTATCTAGTCATATCAGGAGAACACGGACCCTAGATCCAATCCAAATAGTAAAAGTATAATAGAGATAACATAATTTCCCACACATAACTGGAAAGCAGCAGTTCAGAAGTTAATTCCGATTCAGTCTAGATTGAAAAAAGATCTCAAGTTAAAGCAGTCAACACTAAATAAATCAAAAAAAGAGAAGAGATTAGGGTTAGGAAGATTACCCCCATTGAACAGTGAGAGACTCGTAATCCCAGTACTCTTTGGGGCGATGAACATTGATGTCCGTGTAGACACGCGCCTTGGACATGGGTGGGCAAATCGAATCGAAGATCTCGAGCTCGTATTGATTGATTTTTGGTGGAAGATGGTGGCGGTGTTAGTTTCGATGGAAGCGGGAGAGACAGATAGGGAGGGAAAGGGTGCGCAGGTTAGGAGGGCGCACAACCGGCGCACAACAGGCGACGAGAGTGCACCCTAGGGAGAGCCGGAGGAGAAGTGCAGCTGATTCATGCGCAAACTCCCAAAAGACACCAAGCTGCAACTGGTGCGGTGTTTTTTTCAAGCCTTTTGGACTTTTTGTTGAATAAAATTCTCCTTTTGGGTGATTCCTGTGTGCGACGGTTGGAACCAAATACTTGACCCATTTTATTTTTTGTGATATATGTTAATTTTGACAGATTTTTTATAAAGTATTTTATTTTATGCAGTTATCTTTAAACGACAAGAATTAACTTTGCTAATAACATTTAAATTGGTTGATTTATCCTTAACAAAAATTAGTTATATATATTATAATATGCATTATATTATAGATTATTTGACTCTATATGTTTCTTGGAGAGTCAATGATATAGATTATTTATTTAACATTATCGAATGTTTTAATGAAATTATTCGAAATAATTAATTAAATATGTAAGCCATCACCCAAAAATCCGAAGAGATGAGAAAGGGAAAGTGATAGTCCTAGTTAGATATATTTAGCTTACCGTCTCATATAATATAAAGGTGATTATGTAGTATTGGATAAGTTAATAAGTTAATATTACATTTGGTTTGTTATTGTATAAAATAAAAAATTATATAAAATTATCCTATCTTTTATTAATTATCATACAGTACAAGAATGTATAGATTTAAGAAATAATTAATTTAATTAAAATAACCTAACATATTAAAAGCATATTCACTATAATACTTCAAGAATTTCAAAATTTAAAATGACATAACAAATTTTGAAATTATTAAATATGATAATTAATGTAATTAAATAATTTTAATTTAATAATTTCTAAAATCTTTACTTTACCCTAGATTTTAAAATTTTAGGGATATTATAGAATTCATGGAAGTATTCTAAATAAATTTAAAGTACATGATTAACTTAAAATACTTTTTAACAATTATAATTTTAAAAAAAATATGATAATATAAATTAAAAATTTACAGTATAATAAAAAATAATATAACATATTTCACTGTTATACACAGGCATAGGCACGCATATATGTATATATAATAAATTAATAAAAAATTGCAAGTCAATTAAATCTTATAAAATACAACAAGTATAATATATAAAATCTTAAAAAGTTTTAAAATAGTATGTAATATCTACAAAGTATATCTTAGATGTAGTATAATATTCTCAACCAAAATTTTAAAAAAGGTGCTAAATCAAAATATATGCATCAACATATTTTTTGTTAATTTTAATATTATAGGAGATATACGATAAAAAAATAATTTAATATTTATCTTAATATTATCATATAAAATCTTTTAAATAAATTATACAACCTCTTTGAAAGCCCTAAATATAATATAAATCTTAATTGTGTAACCAATCCTATATTGTCAAGTGTTATTCATTACTAGGCCTCTCTAATTCTCTTAATCATATTAATCATTCTTTGTTTAATATAAAATCGTTGTATTCTTCAATTATTTTACATCCCTCTATTCATAATCTATAAATGAATATAAATCCTAACTGTATAACCTATCCTATATTATCAAGTTTTATTCGATTACGCCTCTAATTCTCTTAATCATATTAATCATTCTTTGCCTAATACAAAATTCTTGGATACTCCAATTTTCTTACATCTTTTTATTCATAACCTATAAATGAATGATAACTATTAATTTTATTATTCATTTCAGTTTTATGAAATTTATACATTTTAAAAATAAAATCTAATTTTTTTATTTTTAAAATATTCAAAGTTGTAAATTTTGACAGCTATCTTTCATTTATAAATCTGAGAGAAGACACACAGCATGATTAAAGTATATAAAAATTTCTCTTGGGCTACACCATCATCCCACGGGCAAGCAAGCAAGCGCGACCCATACTTACATAGGTGTGCTAGGCAAAGCATGTCGAACTTATTAGACTAGCACCGCCCGACAAACCTAATGGATACAAACAAGTACTGTAGTCGGCGTTGCCTCTCTTCTATCTGAATTAGATGACTTCAAATCCCTCTTTTCAATTGGTTAAAACTTGAATACTTAGTAGCATCCTGCAAGTTTCGCAAAGCACCATAAGCCATTTCAAAGACGGCCACAATCTGTTCAGACATCCCAGAAACAAACTCTCACTTTAGGACATTGTTCCTCAAGACTACACTCTAGCACAACAATCAAGTATGAAATTGTAGACGGAGTTGGTCGCAGGTGGTGTAAAGACGGATTACTTCAACGTACCTATGCAATTATCTGAGAGCACCCAGCCTCAATTTTCAATGTCATTCATTCGTATGCAACATGGACCAAACCAGAGTTGCACAAGTACATACATACATATATTATACCTACATCTTCATTAGTCTATGCTCTATCAGTAGTGTGGGATGCCCGGAATCGGAATTAGAAAAATGGCAAACATGCCGGGAAAGAACGTCAAGGGTATAGAAAAAATGGGTGTTTTGTATCATTTGTTTATTTTGTCTCTTCATTTTCAGACGGCTTTAGGTTGGGTCTGCTCAAAGTCAAAAACCTCAAACATTAGTCGTCTTACATCACGTTTTCCGTAGACAGCATAGGAAAGCCCATGAAGGGCTTGTTGAACAGCTGTTGTTGCCGGATTTCTTAGTCGCCGGTTGCGCTCATAAGCATCTTGAACCTGTTCAGAATATATAATAAAACGGTGGAGAGTTTTGGCCCTCAAGTACCTTCCACAATACTTGTTCATGAGAAGGCGACGGTGCCTCTCTTGTATCCACAAGCCTGGAGCATCTAAATGTTTCATCAACAGTCTCTCGGCCATCACCAAATCCTCGAGAAAATATTGAAACATGAAATTAGATAGTTATACAGTATACAATTGAAAAATTAAAATAAAATACAGTAATAAATATATCTATACGTAAGGTGACCAGAGTCACTCCATAGATACAGCAAAGTTGCCCTGAAAACCCAGAAAGCTTAATACCTGTATCTTTTGGCCAAGGTATTCCAATCTCTCGTAGCAAAACCGTGGATGTTCAAACTTGTGCTTTGATGGATGCAAGAAACAAAGCTGCAATTACATAAGAGATTCACAAAGACATCAGAAATTCAGAGAGCTGAAGCAAGGGAATCTCGAACTGAAGAAAGCCTTCAGCAGGTTGATTGAGATGCAAGACGCTTCATATTTCATAACTAATCAATCTCACCAAGTGTTGTCTATGTGAGAAAGCATAACAAAAGGAACAAAGAGCTACCTGCAGCCCAAGTCCAAGCTCTATGTTCCGGGCTTCAGTAATTTCCGGAATCCTATCAGTCATTTCTAAGGGATATCCAAGCACTTTCATAACCTGGGGCCTGGTATCATAGTCCCATATATTTCCTCTGAACCGATGCATACCAGGGGGAACACAAGCTCTGAAGAGCCGTGGGTTTGTAAACAGAGCATCTTCAGGAGGCTGAACAAATAAGAGCAAAAATCATCACTTAAAATGACAAGATTCAAATCCAAAAAGGAACAACTTTCTTTTTTATTTTTCATCAGCTAGAAAATTTACAAAACCAATACGAAATATGTGATTTCTATGGTATGTCACAAAGTTTATTCTTCTACATATGGTACAGTACAGAAGAACATAATTGCATTGATGGTGGAATTAGATTAATAAGCTGGATACCATACAATCCATAGTTTTATGTGAGCTTTTCTCTAAGTGAAAAAATATCACAAAAGAAATATAGTGCTTGCCTTGTAGGCAACCATATCTTGCCAGCTTAGCTTGCCGTCCAATTCAGCAGATACAAAATCTACATCTTCAAGTTGTCTACGCAATCTGGGCTGACAATCCTCAGCATCTGGATCCATTCCAAAGACTTCAAAAAGAACACGATATACCTCTGGCATACCAAAACAAAGATAGATTGCTCCAAACAAAGCCCAAAATACAGACCTGCCATAATATAAAAAATTTGAAATACAGTGAGTCAATAACTGAAAAACCCATTCCATGGAATATATGGTTGTACAATAACATAAAACTCCTAATGCAATGAAAAAGTTCTTCTGCAAAATCAGTACCAATAGTAAACTGAGGCATTTTCTCATTTCCTTTTTTTTTTTTTTGGGGAGTATGCCTGCTAATGCAATCTTGTTATTCCGTAATCATCTAGCATTGTGGTAAAGGAATGGCATCACATACAAAATGATGGCGTTAGATTCTAAGATCATAGATCTCAGGAATATCCATTCAGACCTTCACTCGAACTCAGCTACAAACAATTGCAAGCTTTATGAATGAGGAGAATGCAGATGCAAGGCCAGTAACTCAATTCACTCGGGCTACATCATATAACCTCGGTTCAGTTGAGCCCAAAAATAATTAAATAAAATAAATTAAAATAAAAAATTACCCTATGGCCATAATAAAGTGCTAAATTAAGACACCAAACCTCCTCCTAGAATGCAGGACATTGAAATTATGAGGCATTCCGGCTGACAAATAAAACAACTGCAGTGTTCTGTAGCAAAAACATCATTCACGAGTCCATGGACTATGGCTAGCTTAGCTATATTGCCATTATTTCAAATTAAGATGTAATTCAAAGATGAGACCAACTAAGTTTCAACCAAAACTATCCACTGAGCAAAAATTAGGAAGGGAAAACAAGAATTACATCAATCACTCCAAAAATCAAGAGGGAAAAGTAAAGTACAATTAAGTGGAACTGAAAGATAGAACTTACTTTACGGCTGGCTCTCTCTCCTTCCTCACCAACCTATCCATATCATCATATGGGAATATCAAATTCTGCAAGCTAGCAGCTTTGATCCACTTGGGCAAGTTTCTCTTCCCAATTAACGCGAACACCCTCTCCCTCATTGGACCAGGCGATTCCCTAGGATATCTCTGCAAGAAAAATTCTGCCAATGCCAATTCAAGCACATACTGCCCCAAAAACATCAACCTTGAATGACCAGATCTCACGTGCCGTGCATTTGTTCTCTCACACGAAGGGTGCTGAAACGCCAAGTACAGCAAAGTATCAAATTGTTTTGCCGGGTTATCGTCAGTAAGGTTTTCCGATGGCTCAAGTGGGTACCCAAGAGCTTGCTTCGCTTCGAGCAAGTACTCATCAATCCAAGTCTTGTCAGCATTGTTAAGCCGCGAAGAAGGTAAACAAGAACTCAACAAAGGGAAAGCTTTGAGAGACAATTGTGGGCTATTTAGAAACCTCTCTGCTAATTTTTTGTCATCTAATGGAGGCTTTAGAATGAACCTTCGAGGGGGCGCTTTTTTCTTTGGAGAAGTGGCTCTCTTACGTTCAGCGAGCTCCTTCAGAAGTCGTTGGGGACTGTTTTTAGGAAGGTCTTGTTGCGAGTCTACGGCCACAGCAAAAATTCGAAAACTTCTTGAGGTGGGATTTTGAGTTTTGCGATTTTTAATGAAAATATGAGTAGGAAATGGAGAAAATGAAGATGAGAAAGAGTAATTAGATGATGGGGATGAGCATGGCTTCGGGGAAACTAAGAAGGAAGAAGAAAGTTCCATTAGCGGAAGCTAGTTCTTTGGAAAATTCTATGGATTGTGAACGTCAACAACGCTGATTCAAAGAAATAGATTTCTCGATATCAGATAAACACCTTGAATCATAGGGTTTTAGGCGCCCAGTTGCAGGGTTTCGAGCTCGACGGTGACTTGGATAAGGTGATGCAGCGGGGCAGCAGAACCATAGTTTCGCTAGACAGATATTTGCAAGCCTAGGCTTTGGGCGTCAAAACGATGTCATTTTGCTTCAGAATTCCTTGAAATCAAGTGTTGTTAGTCCACTGATGAGTGAATTAACTAATCACTCCTCCTCTTCTTTTCTTCTAAAATAAAATTTCTCTCAATATTTTTAAATATAAAACTAAATTAAATTAAATTAGATCAAAATGTGAACAGTTAATTTAAATATAGGATAAATTTATCTGATTTATCCAAAAAAATCACCTAACATAATTATTTTATGTTTAAAGGATATTTAAATTAAACTATCACTATAAAAATGATGGTATCACACAATAGATAAATTTAGAGAATAAACAAATTCAGACTAATGACTTCAACTATATTAGAAAATAATAATAATAATTCCACCTAACATTATTATTTTATGTTTAAAGGATATTTAAATTAAACTATCACTATAAAAATGATGGCATCACACAATATATAAATTTAGAGAATAAATAAATTCAAACTAATGAAATCAACTATCTAATATTAGAAAATAATAATAATAATTCCACCTCAACATTGGATGTAAAAGTTTTATGCCAGAAGTAATGTGAGTTACAAAAAGGCATAATTACAAATTCAAATAACATAAATAATAAGTGTTAGTTTAGGGATGAGTGGCATTGCTATTTGATGTATATTGTTTGATGGGTCATAAATGATGAATTAGCCTAAATTTAATCGATCCATCATGTAATGTTAGATTTATTAGTCTGCAACTCAAATTGAATAAAGAAAATTTCATTCTTAGAATGCATGGAAGAGAAACCAATTTGACCATTCAGTTGTAATGGTAAAAGTTATCGGTCAAAATATGATTGGTAGAGTAATCAACTTACCTATTATCTCAAATATTCTATTAATAAGTAAAGATCTAGTTAAAATATTTTATTAATGGGCAAAGACCTTCTTGCCTCTATACAGACCTTCATAAAAAGATTGGTTCGCTAACAATTTGCTCCTTATCTAAAATTTTCAAGCTAGGAATTTATAAATAATGATCAAGTATGTATATTACACTCTCTCTAAACTTTTCACTTTAATAACTTTCTATACTATAACATTATTCTCTTCAATTCCCTCACTAACTAGATTGTTAGAAGGCTTACATTAAAGCTAACGTCATTGAACTTTTTTACAGGGCATGCACAATAATTTATGGTGATTTCAAGGCTAAGATCTTCTAATTGTCCCCTTATTCAAGCTTTTTTGACAAGACTATTCTACCACTCTTAATGTCAAAGTAGGAATTATTGTTATATTTCTAGGAACAAAAAATAGAAAGATGCTTGCTATTAATAAAATGATTGTTTAGTTTGAGGCATGATATATGTCACAATTCTCAAGGAATTATCCAAGCCTCTTGTGCAGAACTTGAACTAATAATTCTTCCAAAATTTAACAAATTCGTCTGTCCTAAAAATGTACTATCAAAATAGAATATAGGCAGTAAGAAATGTAACCTAGCAGGGAGAAAAAGAGTGCTTTTCAAATAGTGTTATTGGAAAGGTGTGTTATGTAAAAATGAGAGAAATAATGTATCATTTATAGGATATAAATGAATTCATTGGAAATATATCCATTAAAAATAAATGCAAGAAATAGATTAATTGGAAATAAATGTTGAAAAATAAATTCATTGAAAATTATCAATTAAGCATTTCGAATTTTATCAAAACTAAAATATGGTTTTACAAATAAGAATTAGAATAAAAATTATGTTAATTTTATTTTACAAAAATGGGTTGGATCAAACCTTATATGATATTCGCATGAAAGGGAAAAATTCACCATTTTACACTAACTTTAGCTCACTTCATGCACACGAGTTCACCACTTTCTCTTCTTATTTCTCATATAAAAAGGATATCTCATATATAAACCTTCTCTTGAGGCTTAACTTGCTTAATATGGGACTTGATCTTTTAAAATACAGTAAAATATGCAATAATATCCAATATATTTTAAAAGACTTATAAAAGCAAATTAAAAAATAGATAAAGAATCCATATTGGGTTCTTAAATAAATGTGTATCATTGATTTGATGTTTTATAGATTATGAACCAAATCTAGAAAAAGAGAACAATAATTTATAAAGTTATTGGAGAAACATTTAATTTTTATAAATCGACAATCTTTTGTTATAAGATAGTAATCTCACCAATTAATTCATATTTGTAAAATATTTTCCTACACAATATAGTCTTGTGCTAATAAGCTATATGTATATTTGATAGTACATGAGTGCTCTAAAGATCTTGCTAGTATCTTATAGAAGCAGTCCTACTCCATATTCATATAGGTGAATCCATTAGGTGTATACTACAATTAAATACACCATCTATAAAGGTTATGAAATTTATTAAAAGTTAAACTCTTCCTTACATATACTTTATAGTTTTAAAGCACTAATCACATACACAATAGGAGGGATGAACCTACCTCATAGGATCACCAATCATATAGGTTGGATTACCATTAATGCTAATTTTTTTAAAATAATTGTAGTCCCATTCCTTTCAATGTATTAATTATTTATTTTTTACCCAGGGGTTTCGTTAAAAGGATCATCCAAATTCCTTTTTAACTTTACATAATTTATGAAAATTATTTCATCTTTAAGCGATTGCTTCACAACATTGTATATCAATTTAATATGTCAATTTTTGCCATTGAAAATTATTCCATCAATGTTAATTTCTTAAAATGGCTTTAGTCTCATTCTTTTCAATGTATTAATTATTTATTTTTCTATCCAGGGTTTCATTAAAATAGCAGCTAAATTCTTTTTTAACTTCACATAATCTATAAAAATTATTTCATCTTTAAGCAATTACTTTATAATATTATGTTTTAATTTAATATATCAATTTTTGCTATTAAAAGCTTTATTCCTAGCAATGACTATTACCAATTAGCAATCACAATACATAGATACCAAAGGTTTTAGTTTTATACCTAATGGTATATCAAATAAGAAATTTCTTATCCACTTAACTTTATTTTAGGCCATCTCAAGAGTTACAAACTCTAACTCCATGATAAATTTAGTTATAATTGTTTGCTTGAATGATTTCTAAGCCACTACAGTACCACCATCAAAGGCGAATACAAAACCATCAGTGAATTTGGTCTCATTTGAATCAGCTATCTAGTTTGTATCACTGAATCCTTCTAATATAATGGGAAATCTACTATATAAAATACTATAGTTTATAGTCCCTTTTAGATATTTCATTATTCTTACTAGTGCATTTCAATTATCTTGGTTGGGATTATGGGTATATCTACTTATTCTACACATAGCATATATTATATCAAACTTAGAAAAATTCATTAAATATATCAGACTCCTAATAATCTGAGTTTACTCGCATTGATTTATTGAATTCCTTAAATTTTTTTAGTTAAGTATTAGCATCATAAGGAGTATTAATAAGTTTTTCCTCCAAATAACTAAACTTTCTAAAAAGTTTTTGTACATAATGTTCTTAAGTTGACATGATACCATTATTTTCCTTATGATTCTAATACCTAAGATAACACTAATTTCACCTATGTCTTTCATATCAAAATTTAAGGTTAAAAAAGTTTTAATCTCACACATTATACTAAAATTAGTGCTAAAAATAAGAATATCATCAACATATAAGCTTAATATCACTCATTCATTATTTTTACATTTTGTATATACAATTTATTAACTTCAACACATGAAAAATCATTATTTATCAAGGCCTGATCAAATTTCTTATATCACTATTTAGGTGCTTGCTTTAGGCCATATAAAATTTTTCTTAGTTTGTAAACTTTTTGTTCTTATCCTGGGACCTCACAACCATCAAATTATACCATATAAATTTCTTTTTCTAAGTTACCATTTGAAAAAGTAACTTTCACATCCATTTAGCATATAACTAACTTAAAAATAAAAGTTAAAGAAATAAAATATGAATTGAAGAAATCCTTATTACTGGTGCAAAAGTATTAATGTAATCAATATTTTATTTTTATATAAATCCTTTTACAACTAATTAAGCTTTATAACTATTAGGAAATTTTTTTAAAAAAAATTCATTTAAAACTTATTAGTTTTGCTCCAGGAAGCGAGTTCTTTTAGGTTTAGTTTTGTGAAATTGATTCAAATTTTATTTTAATTGCTTTCTCTCAAAATTTGACTTTTGATGAAGAAAGTACTTCAAAATATATTTGAGAATTATTATCAATAATAAAGGTATAAAAATTATTTCTAAAAGAAGTCTCTTTTTTTAATCTTTTACTTTTTCTCAAAATTTCATTCATCTATTCTAGATCAGATAAAGGAGTATTTAAAGGTCTTGTTGTATGAGATATTTTATCACATAGTAGATAAATATGTTTAAAGAATTCAACATTTTTTAATTTTATTATTATGTTCTAGTCAAGCATATCATTTTTTTAAAAAAGAAACCCATATGCTACTTTATTATTAGTATATCTGACAAACATACAATTAAAAATTTTTAATCTTATTTTTCTTTTCTTAGGCTCAGGCAATAAAACTTTAGCTAAATACCCTTACATTTTTAAATATTGTAAATTAGGTGCATAACCTTTCCATAATTCATAAAGTGTTTCCTCTATTTTTTTATAGGATATCCTATTTGTAAATGGCATGCAGAATGAATTAAACACCAATAATATTTGCTAATATGTTTATTGATGACATACATAGAATTGAGATAGGGCACATTCAAGCATATTAAATGAACAAAATAATATAATAAGTAAATATGTTAACATGAGCCTACATAAGCTTGTTAGTTATGCATATATATTTTCATCTTCAAAATTAGAAAAATAAGATTCATTAAATTCAAAAAAGTTGATTAGTTAATATTTATGATCCCATAAATATGCCGTTCAAAATCTTAATAAAAGCTTCTCAAGTAATCCACAAATATTGGATAAAAGGAATTTAAATTTATTTCAAACTTAAAAAATATAATGTAAATTCTCATAGATGGTTATATAAGTTAAACATAAAATCAAGAACTATTAAAATGCTACTTTTATTCACTTTTTTTCTTCCACACTTGTGTAATGTATTACTAGTAAAAACCAAGCACACTAAGTCACAAAGGAAGTGATGAAACAAATTACTAGATAGTAGTGTTCACATATATAGCAAAAATATTTCTTGATGAAAACAAATTCTTAAATAACATAACTTTAAAAAATCAAAATATAAATAGATAATTAGATTATTATCTCTTTTAAATTAAGATTTATAGTTTAATAACTCAATACATATATAACATCAATATACCGATTAGTAATAACAACAAAATCTTAATATTGGAGTAAAAATTGAATAGAATGCCCAATTATTTAAGTCCATAAGTCTTACATTAGGAGTATCCAAAACCATTAAAGGTTGGCATGAATGTCACCACCCATACTGAGAAATACATTAAAGCCATACTCTTCACTATAACAAAAAATAATTCAATTACACCTTTCAATTTATTTACATGGCCTCTTTTATACATAATTAAGAAAATTGAGTTGCAACTATCCTACTTCAAATTATAGTATTCTACATCTCAGATAATAGTCATCAATGAAAAGAATAGTTAGAGAAATTATATTATATAAAATGTAAACACAATGAATCAAAAATTATTTTTAAAAACTTATTTGTAAGGACATTATCCTTAAAATTGCACATGAGAAATAGTTCATTGAGATTGTTAATAAAATCATTGTTTAGTTTGAGGCGTGATACAGGTTATTGTTCTCAAGAAATTATCCGAGCCTTTCGTGTAAGGCTTGAACGCTGATTTTCCTAGTATTCAACAGACTTTTTATTCTGAAAATATACAATTAGAATATGATGCAAGTAATAGAAAATGTAACTCAATAAGGAGAAAAAGTGTGTTTTTTTAGAGAGAACTATTGGAAGGGTGTGTTATATAAAAATGAGAGAAATGATGTACTATTTATGGGCTTTAAATAAATTCATTAGAAATATAACCATTAGAAATAAATGTAAGAAATAGATATGTAGGAAATAAATGTTAAAAAATAAATTTGTTGAAAATTATTTGTTGAGTATTTTGAATGTTACTATAGTTAAAATCTAGTTTTACAAATAAGCATTAGAATAAAAATTATTTTAATTTTATTTTGTAAAAATAGGCTTGAATTAGGCCTCATATAATATTTGTGTGTAAAGGGATAAATCCACCATTTAATATTAAATTTGGTTTATTTTATGTGCGCAAACCTACTACTTTCTTTTGTTGTTACTTTATATAAAAGAGATGTCTTATATATAAACTTTCTCTTGAAGCCTAATTTATCTTATGTGAGATTTGATTTTTTGAAATACAACACAATGTGCAACATTTGTTTTATAAATAGTTAGAAAGCAAAGCAAAGTATCATCTCAAAAATAAAAAACAGTATTTAATGATATAAAAATTCTTAAAATATTATTAATTAAAAATTTTAAAATATTAACAGTTTACTAAAATAATTTACGACTAACATGGTATTTGTTTGGCGAGCACTATGGATCCCAAAGTCACAAGAAGCACTTGACTTGTTTCTTGTCTTGTGTTCATCTAGATGGTTTCTGAATTCATGGTCGGATACTCGTACATTGAAAATTAATGATTGTGGGTAGCCATTGAAGAAATTTGATACTCAGTTAATTGACATATATGCATTGTCCGTTCCGTGAAAATTACTTATCCTCGTCAGAATCACCATTCCTCGTCAGAGGCCTCGTTATGATCAGACATTAGAAGAAAAACACATGTTAATCTATACATGCAATATATCTCCCCTTTGGATTTCTCTTGTATTTGTCGTTATAATTTTGGGATGACAGTGGGGCACTCTTCTTGCGCTCCATGTGCAGTGGGGACACTTCATTGGTCTTATTTGTGTATGAATCAAACTCTCTCACAGCGACTTTCAGGTTTCAAGCAGTTTCATTTTTGAAGCAAGCAAGCAACAAGACTTTTTGGAGGTGACAACTTTCGGAGTACAATTATGCAGGAGCAAAATTGCGTCACGACAAGTTATCAGGATCGAGTTTTTAAATGAATAATAAGCTAAATTACACAGTTATTTCATTCACGATTGAACAAAGAAAGAACTGAATGGAAGCAAATAGCTAGGTTTGCTTGCTTCTTATAGCATCTGCTTCTTGTTGTCATCTACTAGTGAAATGCATGTGACAAGTTCTCCGATATTAGTTGGAATACTTGACAAACATAGGGGAGTAGAAAAAAAATAAAAATAAGAGAGTATTAGAAAATTTGAGGATATAAAAGAATTCTTATTTATAAAATGGATATGATATTAAGATGTGTGAATATTTATGATATGTAAATTTTTATATCCATTTAATTAAAAAGTATCTGTACAATTGAGAAGTGTCTTCGCTAATTATTGAGGTAAGGAGTATCTGTATAACCCCATAGATCATATGTTCAATGTTTATGCCTGCATGAGACTTAAAAAGTCTTTGCTGTTTTGATGATTAATACATTCTTACTACTATTCTTTTACCATCAAAACAGTGGTTATTAATGGCTGGTTGTAAGTAGCTGGAAGATAATTTGAGGCCGGGGTTTCCTTGAGGCCTAAAACAGTGCAGGTAGGATGGAGCCAAATTGGTGGATGGATTTATCTACTCTATTATTTGTATGCAAAAGTCATATAAATAATTTATTGCATTAATTTTATTGATTTGATGTAAATCAACTTTATATGCTGCATGACGTGGAAAGACCAAGGCAAAATCTTGGATGCGTACTATGGCAAGTCTTTCATTAATATAGGAAACATCAATTATTGTACATGATTCTTTCATCACAGTCACCTTTCCTGTTCAAGCGATCATCTGCGTACTCATCATTAACGGGTCGGTTTGGTTGATTCTAATGGCCGTTTCCTCTCTGTTATAGATGCCTAACCCGACATATTTACGGGCGCATTGAGTCATGATTATTAGAGGCGGATTTTTTCACATTTCAATTCATTTCAAGCCTTTTTGGTTTTTTGAAAATTTCAAAATTAAATCCGAAGGATGTAAATTCAGAGGGGCAGAGAACTGTGATGTCAGAGGCGGAGCCTCATTGTCTATAGTGGACCCTAAAATTTTGAGTTTGTATAAAGTATATGTATTTTTTTTAAAAAAAAATTATTAGTTTGTCTCCTGTAAAATATAACATAAATGCAAGAGATAGTATGGTAAATATGTGTTTGAAAAAATTATATCAATGCTTAATTAAATAGCTTCAAATGTAAAATAAAATAATTTTTTGTAAATTAATTTTTATTTTTTTGATTTATAAAATTGAATATTAAATTAAATTTTATTAAATTCATTCGGTAGTTGGTCTTATGTTAATGAAATTTTTTGGACAAATATATGATATATCAAATGTTATCTTTATTTTTAAGATTATAATCGAATATATGCATATATATACATCATTTAGATATGTGTTGTATAGAATTTTTATAATTATAATTAAGAATAATTTGAAAATTCTATATGATTTTAATATTTCATAATAAAAATTTTGAATTATTATCAAAATTTGGTACTTAAAATAAGAAAACATTCAATTAATATAAATTTAGTACTTGATAAATTTAATATTTAAAATTTAGTGCTTAATATTATCAAATACATCCTAATTATCATTGTAATTTTTTTAGGAAAAAAACACTAAAAAAATAGATATTATGAAAATAGAAGTTATTATTATTTTTTGTTTTTATTTGCTAAAAATAACCTAACTACGTAACTATTAAATATGATAGAGTTTGTTTGAGCTAGATTAGGTGTAATAATTAAGTTCGAGCTTGAAATTTAAAAACTCAACCAATGTGAGCTTGTTGTTGGTAAATTTATATGAGTAAATATTCAATTTGATTTTACAATTTCAATTTCTCACTCTATCAAAAAAAAATTTTCCTTTAACAATTTTTTTCTGGCCGGTGGCTCACCTTCCGCCTTGTGTGCTGTGCATAACTATTAGATTTCGCATCAACATATGCAGTGGAAAATTAAAAAAAAATTATCCAAAACTCACAACGGATTTATGCAAAAGGGCATAAATCAATGTTAAGATTTTACCTTTTGTGCGCTCGTATTCTT
Organism: Sindora glabra; assembly: GCA_020226215.1. Taxonomy (NCBI): domain Eukaryota; kingdom Viridiplantae; phylum Streptophyta; class Magnoliopsida; order Fabales; family Fabaceae; genus Sindora; species Sindora glabra. Next base: position 128,925,633 of record CM035225.1, read on the forward strand.
TCTGAACAGAACTTTGAGAGACCGAGATGAATTATGAATCAAATGCTGGCTAAAAGATACTGTGTCTCTACGATATTCACATGGAGTGAACAAAGACTTTTCACCTTCCACGAATCTACTAGGATATGTTTCTCTCTCTAGGATTAAGATTATGATTAGTACATTTTTCTGAGTGATTTAGAGTTTGGTGGTAGCTAATGTGTCTTTCTAAAGTGCTACCTTCAAGTTTCTTTTATAGAATTAAGGCAAACCACATTCTTAGTCCTATTAGGATAATGCTTCCAAAAAATTATAATCATACTTGACAACTATCACTTTATTCTTATCATGGAGAGAGTGAGGAAAGATAGAATTTATCCATTATCCAATATTAGATAATAGTATTATCTCATAATATAATTATTTAATATTAAAAAGGTATATAGTTATCTTATATTAGAAAATAATATTATCTCATAATATAATTATCTAATATCTAAGAACGTAATTATCTGATATTACTTTAATATCACATAATATACCATATATTATGTGAAAATATATTATTATAATATAGATATGCACAAAAATAAGTCTAATTAATTAAATTTTAGTTCAACTAAAGTCCAATTAATTATTGTCTCATTCTTACCCTTTTTGTATGACTCTATAGATTCTTATTACGTTAGTAATAGTCCATTTGTGGACTATAAACAGTGAGCGATATCTAGCAACATATCACTACCACCCAAGTAGTAAAAATATCTGTGACTTAATATTCACTTAATGTGTGAATAACACTTTGTAACATAGTCCCTTTTGTAATGATATCCAAATCGAACTAGAGGCATGGAATGCGTCATCCTCGTTAACGTTTAATTTATATTTCTTGATATTGAGTATACTAACTTAAGCAAATAATCAATATCTCATATTCATCCATTTAAGTATGGTCATGCATTTGTTAATCTCACTCAATCAAGGGGCCCATGGATATCACTTCTATTATATAATAGGAATAAAATTCCCATCTACATCGCTCACATCCCTGCTGCATGATTCATGACACACTCAATTAACGTCCTACAACACATCCCGGTTAAAGATAATACAGGATAACATCAAACTGTGTGACTTCTCATGTAGAGAATTACAGTAACTTCGGGTCAAAGGACTACATCCATTATGGTCTCATGAGAATAACTAATGACATATAACAATCCATTTAGTTTTTTCATTGCGGATCAGTCCAGTACATCTGTTCACTAATAATGTACTCATGTATTAACTTGATATCACATATCCATGATTCATAATCATCAATCACTATACATGTTAATCTGGATGTATTGTTATTATCTCTTTTGTTATAATACTTGATTATGAGCATTTTAAGAATAGTAAAATTATTTTAGGGATAATTATTATATTAAGTTATAAATTGCGTGGATATAAATATGAAAATAAAGTATAATAATTGCATTACCTAAAATAAAATATAATACATTATGCATTATTACAATCATCTTTATGATTGGCTCCTGAGACACACACCAACAATAACAAATATTATTTCGATTGTATTAAGGAAAATATTATAAGTATAAAAAAAATAAGTTTTGAAATTAATTTCCTAATCTTTTATATTTATTTAATTAATTTTATAAATTTATTTTAGCAATATATATTTAATAATAATTGTTAATTTGTATTTAAATTTAATTTTAAATTTATTCTTAATGCATATAATATTACTGTTGCAATAAATATTGTGAAATTGTTTGAGTAGCTTCAAAACTTATGTGTATCTATTCATCTATAGATTAGAATAATAACACAAGGAGATGCTACAACAAATCAACGACTCAATGATGATAAAATTTCAAATTTACAAATCGCAAATGTTATCTTCTAAATAATATAGATGTACCCATAAAAACTAACTCGATAATGAAACATTTCAGGAAAAAGAGGGAGTGATAATTTGAGGATGATTTTCATGTATTCCGTGATTGTGGGGCCAAACTGATTTGGTTGTGTCTTGTGAACTGTAGGAAGCGCGCTAGTTTCGGTTAAAATACTGTTTTAACATTTTTTACGAAACTTATTTTCGTTTTACCGTTCTTTCGAAACTTATTACCAAATACGCACGTAGGGGGAGGCGCCATTTGAGTTGGCATCATGTGGGTAGGGGCGCCATCCAGGATGGCGCCTCTAGCAACCTTTGAGGGCGCCATTCAAGGTGGCGCCCTCGGTCCCATTTTTTTAAATTTTTCCTTTCAAAAATAATTAATTTTGATATCATTTGAAAATAAAAATTAAAAAAAAATAATATATAATTGTGACTCAAAAAAAATTTTAAAAATAAATTACTCATTTTATAATTATATTTGATATCATATAAAAATATGTTAACTCCACTTTGATATCTAATATATAAATTTATTATAGGAATTAAATAAGAAAGTAGTAAATGATAATAATATAATGAATAAAAATAATAAATATTTAGTAGATAATTAAATATTATTTTAAAAATATAGGATCAATAAAGAATAATTACGTAATTTATTTTAATGTCTCTTAAAATCTGATCCAATGATACTTAATATTTATCAATTTTGAAATTATAAACTTCTAACTTTGGAATTATATTATTACAAGTAATTATTTAATATGTTATTACACATAAGTAAATTTATTAAATTATTCAATAAATTTCTTTATTTATGAACTTGAAGATTGTTAAAAATAAAAAGAAATATAACGAAATAAATATGTTTATCTTATTTTGTATTTATTTCAATAATATTATTGTCACTTTATATTGATCTCAATAAAATTATTTTTATTTTGTAACAAAGTAAATGCGAAATGACGAGGTTGAAAATAGTTAAAAATTTAAGAAAAACTATAATTCATTTTTTAAGAAACTATTTTGGCAATGAGAGGGAAAAGTACCGATTAACTATTTTTTAAGAAACTATTATTTATTTTATCGTTCCTTCGAAAATATTTTATCGAAATAAGCACAGAAGATAGGCACAGCGATGGAGAGACGCCAAATGGCGTATAGAGGTACGATAGACGAAATGGTGTCAGTTGGCGCTGAAGGGAAGGGACGGCAGGCGATATGGCACCTTTGGCCTACGGCACCTTCACTCCTCATTTTTAAGTTAATTAGCCAGTGACCGTGTCGACTGTGAATCCTAGAGGCTTCAATTTTGATACTGTACATGGGCAGCATCCCCATCTACGTTGACAATTGTATTACGTATTTTTATTCTTAAATGTTTAGTGAACTCGATTCATAAGGTATTGAATATATATTTCACATTATGAATATAAAAGTTATTAAATTAATTTAATTTTTTTATTTATTTTCACATGGTAAGTAAAAAAAGAGAAGATAATTATAACAATTGTGAAAGTATGATAATTAATAATGTTAGTTATTATATTTGGGAGATGCCCTTATCATAATTTTTTTAAAAAAACTAAATATTGCAATGATTTTGAAGTTTATTATTATTTATAATTGTTAATACGCAAGCAATTAAAAATGTCGTATTAATTAAAATCATCCTAAATGTTGATGTTTAGCAATAAAGTAGTAAAATCATCCTAAATGTTGATTTTTGGCAATAAAGTAGTAAGATAAATGTACATAAATATACAACAAACATAGAAAAGAAAGCTAATGTCTACGTAAGTGATGTTCAGTCCCACAGCCAGGATCGGTAATGTGGCGGCCGTATCTACTAACCCTCTGCGCAGGCTCGGGAGTCACATCCCCGGTGTTTGTGTCTCCTCTACCTCCAGCTCTCGCTCTGCCTCTGCCCCTAGGCTCCCGCTTTGCCTCCACCTTTACCTCTATCTACAAGCTCTGAGTCGTCTGTGATCATGCCACCATGTGCTAATCCCTGATCCTGGGTATGCCAACCAAATGCAGGATGATATGGCTGCGATGGACCTGCGTCATCGGAAGGAAAGGCATAGAATAAAGATGAAACTCCTGGTATGTGTGGAAATGCTTGGAATGAGGATGGAACAGTAGGAGGGAACTGGTACATCTGGGATGACGACGGCCTATACAGTGCAACCGGGAACATGGTGGAGGATGAAGGGTCATCAGGTGCAGTAGGGTACACATGAGATGAGGCAGTAACATCAGGCATCATCGTCATGGTCTCCTGGGCAGTCGACGGTGGAATCTACTACACTGTCGAAGCGGACGGAACATCAGCCTGCGACGTATGTCGTGGAGCAGTGCGACGTCGTCGGCTGAGAGCGAGGCTGATCATGGTCACCCTTCGCAGGGTCTGGGATATGATGGGCCTGGGGAGCTGGCTCCGCATGTGAGTTAATAATCACATGATCAACCTGCTGAATCGCATGAAGGATGGACTCCGTCGCTGATCTAAAGCGCATCGAAGGTGAACACAGCCAGCCCCTCAAGGGGTAGTGAAGTCCTGTAGTGTGGAAACCTCATCTACCTGTGCAAATTTTTGACTATTAAAGTTAGTTATAATACTAATGCATTTAAAGAAAATCAGATACAAAAAACTAGCACGCAATATTACCACAAGGTCTAGCGCTCCCCCGACGGGTGTAATACATCGCTTGGTAACCCAGTCTGTACCATGTCATGTAATCGGATCGTGGTCCCAGGAACTAGGCGTGTCGTCGGCTCGGCGGTAACGCACAAGTCTCGCCGGATATCCCAGAGTGCAATATACGGCTGATGGCGGATGTGCCACTCCTCAGTCATGCCGACTGGACAAGTGAAGGCAATGGACCTCCGCCACCTGTTTCGGTGGCTCTGGAATAGCCTGGCAGTAGGTCCAAACTGCCGCAAAACCCTATCAGGCTGGTGCCACTCGACAATCTGAAAGTGAATGAGCGGTACCACTACTGTCCACGTGTCACTCCCGTTAAAGCAGTACTGAGGCAGTGATGCGGCGACCTCCTCAGTGTACGGGATCCAGGCGATCTGAAGTTACAAATTTAGGTTGTCATTTAAATACGCTAATGGAATGGACAAAGGCCTGAAATAAAGAAATCCATTATCCCCTACATACCTGGTCAAGTCGAAGACAGGTCCAGCACATATCTGTAATGGGGTAGGCTGTGTGCCGGACTATCCTGAAACGTCTTCTGATAGTGCCACCTGCCAGGTTCAATAACAAAGTTAAACAACTTCGTAGTAAACTTAATTATAAGTGAAAGTTGAAAAATTTTCTAACCTGCGTGCTAAGGGGCCAATCCCTGCATCCCCCTTTGGTATGTCTAAAACAGCTATCGCGGGGGCGATAGTGGGAAATCTATCCCAAGCCCAGAGCTGCAGTAGTAGGCAACAACCTCCTATCTCCCTATAATCCGGAGTAGTGGCCTTGCAGAGCTCTCTGTATAGATAGGCCAGGCAAGCAGATCCCCAACTGTACGTCCCAGCCTCGTGTAAGTGTCTGATCAAAGGATAGTGCATGAGGTGGACATATGTGCCAAAATGATATGGAAATAACGTCCTACCAATGAGTCGTAAAATGTAAGCTCGGGCGAATATCTGCACTGTCACCTCATCCGCATCATCTGGAAGATGAGTGAAATGCCTCTCTAACCAACTCATCTTCAGTCGCCCCCCTCGGATGACATTCTCATCCACCGGTAATTGGAGTCCCAAATACTCCTCTATCAGGACTCCCTATCCCCACACAGTGGGCCCCGTCACTACTCGACCGTCAATGGGTAGGCCGAGCTGAAAAGCAACATCCTGCAGGGTAATAGTCATCTTTCCCTGCGGCATGTGAAAGGTGTGTGTCTCCGGTCTCTACCTCTCTACAAAAGCACTGATCAACTGATGGTCGATCGGCACAAACTCGCACATTGCCAAGCCGTAAAAGCCTGCCTCTCGTAAAAAGGGGACAATTAACTCCGGCGGCTGCTGGTGATGGTAGTGATAAGGTCGTCGAATCCTGAGCACACGGTCAGGCTGCGAAAGAAAAAAAATTACCAATTATCACGTCTGATAATTCAGAAACTGGTTTATACTCGGATTAATTAAGATCTAACTATTTCCATACATGGCCAGCCCAAATCGACTGGGATATGTGTGAGGCTTGAGCCGTCAGCAGTGAAGGATCCCAGTGGTCCAGGATCAACGCATCGGGATGTGGATGCAATCTGCCACGACAAGCATTGCATTAGAATGAAATTTAAACACACACTAACTTAATAGACTTGTGCAATTTAAGTACAAATAATATATCTTCAATTTAAATTATAACATATATAAATAATACCGTAGAATATAATTAATTATGTTTTTAAAATTATAATCTCCGTATAAATAATTAATAACCTAAAAATTATGTATTTATTCCATGTATAAATTTATAAAATTTAATTAATTAGATATTAATTATTATGAAATGCGAAATGGATTGGGGGAGGCGCCAAGTGGAATGGCGCCGCCCAGCCCCTTTCCCCCCAACGGGCTAGGTGCAGCAAAGGCGCCATGTTGGAAGGCGTCTGGTAAATACTTTCGAAACCGCGGTAAAGTGAAAAAAAGTTTATAAATTTTTTGTATTTTGTTATTTAAACCAAGTTGTATACACTTGGACGATTAACTAATGGTCGGTTCACATTACTAGTAATGGGGTAACATATATATACACAATGACGTATAATTTTACAACCATAAAAAAAAAATACAGTGTGCGATCGTTACACTTACGACATTGGGTAACATACTCTATAACATATATGTGAAAGTAAATAATAAAAATCAAGGTGTAGAAGGGCCTTCCTCCCCATGTAGCAGTGAGTAGCGCCTACGATTATGTCCTTCCATCTTACAATGACCGCATTTTTACTTTACACCGCTCTCTTGAGGCCAATCCATCTCATTTCTGATCTGGGTCGACTTTGGTCGTCCCCTTGCACGTAATCTTCCATAATTTGGAACTAGGACAAGAAATGGTAGTAGGTTATTCCATTGCGATCACTCCCCAATAGGCCACCACTCAAATTTGTAGCAATTGAGTAGTGTGTCAAGCATGTACACAGCATCGACATATGGTTCCCATGATATGTTGATTGAGGCACAAGCAGCAATAATATGAGCGCAAGGATACCTATATGCTTGGAATTGTCCACATTCACATTGCCCTTTGTCTAATAAAACTTGGACGACCTTTTCACATGACCCCCTTGCCATATCAGGGCCCTCCACCACCTCAAACCTAGTCCCTTGTTTATTATAAGCACGAACGTGGTAAGAAGAAGCACGTAACTGGATAGTCGCAAGCTCCTGTCTGAATCTACTTACGTATATGTGACCTTGTTGTAGTTCAGCATGTGCTTCTTTTGCCCTTTTCACAAAGTACTTGACACATCTGTAGTATGTTTGTTGAACAAGGCCTGTGATTGGTAGCTTCCTTAATCTTTTGAACAAGCCATTGATGTACTCTACAATGTTGATCGTCATATGACCATATCTTCTGCCTTCATCATAAGCCAGCATCCACTTCTCCATCGGGATAGTGGTCAACTTCTTGTGGATTTCCTCGTTGACTTTGCTAAGGTTCTCCAATCTCTCCATGGCCTTTTCCCAACTGGGCTCATACACTGAACAGAAGGAGACAAATAGGTTAACCGAGTTGAACTACCAGATACACTAAATTTATAGATGAAAGGTTCAATAAGGAAATTATGCTATAACGCATACCAATCTTAAGGACAGCTTTCCTAACGTTGCTGGCAATATGTCTGATACAGTACCGGTGAAAAGCATTAGGAGGCTGCCATCCCTAGACCTTCGGTGGCTACAGCATCTTTTATAGCTCGGTGCCGGTCTGATATCAAGCATATTCCTTGCTTGTTTGTAACATTTACCCGCAGTAATGCCAAAAATTAAGTCCAGTTTTCATAGTTCTCCCTGTCAACAATGGCAAAGGCAAGAGGAACGGTGCATTTGTTACCGTCCTGGGTCGCAGCAATCAGTAGCACGCCCCTGAACTTACCATACAGATGCGTTCTATCAACTTGTATGAATTGCTTACAGTAGGGAAATGCGGCAATGCATGGCTTGAAAGCCCAGAAAACTCAGTTGAAAACATGTTTCTGCGGATCAACACGGTTGTCAACTGTGACAAATTCGTAGTGACTCCAACTTGAAGCAGCGCCTGGTCACAATAGCCTAAAATATCCAACCATTTGGGAAGCACTTCGTACGATTTATCCCAATCACCGTACACCTTGACAATTGCTTTTTGTTTCGCCTTCCATGCTTTTTTGTACGAAATCTTATACCCGTACATGCCTTCCACCCTCTCTTGTATAAGCAAGATTGAAACATCTTGCTTAACTTTAATCATCTCGAATATCAAGAAACTGATATACTCGGAGTCCAGAGACTTGTGATCCTGTGTCAAACTGGCATTGACACATGTGTGAGGCCCTGAAAATCTAGTTATTGTCCAAGTGTTACAATTCTTCAGTTTGGTCGCTCTGAGGTGAAAATTGCATTGGTCCTCGTAATTATCACACTTCACGCTTAATCTTCTAGTATCCGACTCCTCCACGTAATAACTGTGGTGCCTTCTGATGTGGTAATGCTTGGTTGCAGCAATTAAAGCCTCCTTGCAATCGAACTCTTGCCCAACCTGTAAGTCCTCCATGTCGTAATCATAGCTTAGTTTCATTATTTCCAAAAATTCATTAGGATTCCGCATGGCATCCTAATCAATGTGAGAGAAGACAGCAGCTTGAGGGACATCACATGATGTCTGTGCAGCATTGTCACTCCTCACCTATCGCGTTGCAACACTGTCTCCATGTGCAATGGCGCGTTCCTCGTCATCAATGTCACGATCATCATCGCTACTGCAAGACACCTCATCATCCTCAAAACCAGACTCAAGGTGAGCATCCATCAATATAGGACCAGTGGATTCTTCCTCTACGACCGGTAAGGCACTTGTTGAACCCATCATGGCATGTGATATATTTCGCAGGAAAACACCGACAACTGATGAGTCCAATGCAGGAGTATAACTATCAGAAATGTCGAACTCGATTCCACCCGTGTACGGAAGCCCTTCCCGCACCATCGAGCAACTAGTGCTGACATTAGCCGTTGGAACCATGGGTGATCTAGTTGTTGGAACTCTTTCTTGTAAACCCAGGTTGGCTGCGTGCAGTTCAGATGTGATCACCTCCGCGTACAACTCTGTTGCTGTCATCGTCGGATGCTGTTCGTAGCTTGCTATGGCACATGCCAAGTCTTCATCGTCGTCCAATTCGTATGCCATGTATTGAGCATCTGTTTGATACTGTGGAAACCTATAAACAATTTTCCCCACAGCTTGATCTTCGTGAAGCTTCAGTCGGGCATGAATTCTCTCCCGTAAAACATCCATAGTGCTGCATTCTCTTAACTTCAATGCCTTTGGGGGAGGTCCATCGTACATTACCCCCATTGATCCCTCAATAATTGTACCATTTGAATATATAAAAGCAATTAAACTTTTCTTCATCTTCTTACTTTTAGCTGCAAAATACTGACTGCACCCCCACAGCTGATAGATAGTCTTATATACAAATTTTGTTCTCATAAACGAGTGCACTAATATTTACTACTATAATTAAAAATGAACGGAATGTATTACTATTTTACAAGGTATTCTATCAATACTACGTAATAATAGGATTATTTTTTCAGCCAAGCAAATGTTATTTCTTTTCCAAAACTAATATAATATTTGACTATATAATCTTATTTATGGTTTAGTTTAGCTCTTTCAATTATCACTTATCTTGGTTATTTTGCCCAAATTATACTAATTAACTAAGTTAACGTTTTTAATACGCTATATTTTTTATATTTACGACTTTTTTCTCCGTTCACACCTACTACCAAATAGCAACCAAAATTATGTACACATTATTATTTGAATTTTTTAATATAATACAACCATGAATTCTTTTTTACATTCACTGACTTCGTCTAATACTTATTTTGCAATACCTCCATAAATATTTTAATTCTTCCTGGATAAACCTATGTAACCTAAATTTTTTTCAAGTACGTTTATTTTTCTTGCATTTATTATATCTACTATTTAAACACAAAAAAATTCAAATTTTTAATAACAATATCCTATTTTTTTAAGGTTCTTGGTTACATTCACATATCTTAGAATTTTTTTTTAGTACCTCTCTTATACTATATTAAGATTTTACATGAAAAAATCCTTTAAATATAACTTTCACCTAAGTCCTAAGACCTATATTAGGACACCTTTCTTTATCTCATTTGTTGTTCTTTTAATAACACAACCTATCACAGTACATATAAATTCCTACAAAATTTTTATAAATCATAACTTCACATCTTAAATCATAATTCCACATCATAAATCATAACAATCAATATAAAATAAATTTTTTTTGATTATTTATATCATAACATTCTAAACAAATTCCTCTACTAATATAAAAAATATTTTCATCATGACTAATAAAAATTATAATATAAGCATAAAATTTATAAAAATACTAATCGGTAAGTATTCGGAGAAGCAAACAGAAAAAAGCCTCTGCATGAAAGAAAAATATATTAGATAATTTAATAACTTTAATCTCTAAGTAAAAGTTATTAGATATTATTGTATCAAAAAAAATTATGCAAAAATCACGCTAAATTAAATATATTTTGTAAAATAATATATTAAACGAATAAAAATAACAATATACATAAAATTTTACTAATGTATATTCAATTTAAAATATAGTGTTTGAACTTTTATATCAAGAAAATATTAATAAATTTTAAAAGATAATTAATTCTTATTCTTAACAACTTTTATTAAAACTATAATATATAGTTAGTTATTTCAATTAGTATTTTTCATAACATGAATTTTTAAAAAAAAGATATTTGATCATTAAAAATAATTTTATGTCAAAAATATGAAATTATATTATATTAATATTATTCAATATATTGCATTTCAACTTTTAATAGAATGATTGAAGAAATAAAGAAGAAAAAATTCAGCAACGTACATGAAATGAAGAATAAATTATGTACGAACTGTAAACCCTTTGAGAACTCTTATTTGATGTATTTTAAATTTAAAATATATTATTTAAAAATTATCATCAACAAGAATTTAAAAAAATTTATATAAATAAAATTTAATTTAATCACTAACTTTTTTCTGTAAAATATAATATGAAATTAATTATTTTTGTTAATAAAATGTATATTAAAGCTTCAATTTACTTAATATATTGTAATAAAATATTGTTAACAACATGTTAATTTTTCTAAAAAATAAAATATGTTAAAGCTTCAATTTTTCCTAAATCCTAGATCATCATTTCACATTATAAATTATAATAATGAACATAAAATAAAAATTATAATATAAATATAAAAAATATACAAATACTACTCAGTAAAAAATACAAATTATCACAGATCACATAAATTTATATAAATTTTTTCTAAATCCTAGATTATCATTTTTTATCATAAATCAAAATAATCAACATGAAATGCATAATATACATACAGAAATTATAAAAATACCAACCAGTAAAAATTATAAACTATCACATATCACATAAATTTTTACAAATCTTTTCTAAATCCTAGATCATCATTTCACATCATAAATTATAATAATCAACATAAAATAAATATTATAATATAAATATAAAAATTATCAAAATATTAACCACTAAAAATTATAAATTATCACAGATTATATAAATTTGTATAAATTTTTTCTAAATCCTAGATTATCATTTCATATCATAAATCATAATAATTAATTTAAAAAAATATAATATAAATACAGAAATTATAAAAATACTAAGCCAAGAAAAAGTTGAAAGAAGATAAGGTTTGCTCTAAGGAAGAAAATGCTTCCGAATAAAATGCACAAAGGAAAGAACAGTTGATGATTGCTGAATGAAAAATATAAACTACTGAGAATGAGAGGAATTACAGAGAGTGGCTGCGAAGAAAGAAGAGAAGAACAACGGAACAACGGCTTGGGAAGGTTTCTGAAATGGAGTGCGGAGGGAGGGGTAGGGGGTATTTAAAGAGGTGGGGAGGCGCCCATTCAAATTTCAAAATTGGCGCCCCTGGAGGGTGCCACTTTGAATGGCGCTTCCATGGTGGGAGCGCCACTTCAAATGGCGCCTCCAAGGGTGCCTTGGGCGGGAGGACGCCACTTTGAATGGCGCCTCCCAGCCCTCTGAACACCATTTGGAATGGCGCCCTGTGTATTCCAGTAATTAGTTTCGCAACTACGGTAAAACAGTAAATTATTTGTAAAATAAACGTAATCCGGTATTTTATCCCCAAGTTCCTTGGTGTCGGGGCACGGGTATGTTCTAAATTGATCCCACGGAGGATTTGGGTAAGGAGCTAGCCAGCTGGGCATTGAGTGAAGCATAATTTGGACTTTGGTAGATTGGCGGATTTAGTAGAGGAATGCAGTTGTTTTCAACACAGAATATTAAAAAAAAAAAAAATCTCGTCATGCAGTTGGTTTTATATTGAAATTTGCAAAAGGGGCAGTAGATGAAATCTCAGAAGAAAGCAAAAAATTATCTCAACCAGATAGTATATGGAAGTGCCTCTGGAAGGTTGATTTAAAATTAATATAGATGGGTTTTTTTATCTTAATTCTGATCTCACGGGATGTGTTGGTACGTATTATACGATTTACGCAATAAGAAAGGATGATGGCTGATAGGTGTTTCCGAAACCTTAATATTTGTTACTCCCAGCTGAATTACGAAGAGTTTTTTTTTCACGATTTATTTCTAATCAGGGGCTTGGTTATAAATTAATTATTTTGGGGACGGATTCCAAATAATTAGTTCATTTTCTCACTATATAGAATCTCCTCCTCAAACGTTACTCTTTCTTAGTTCGCCATCTTTTTTAATTCAACAAGAATGAAAGATTACTGTTAATCACGCCTATAAAAAAGACGATAGATATGTGAATTGATTAGCTTCACTTAAATTGTACTTGAAAATTTTTCAAAAAACTTAAGTACTATACTTTGAGGGTGTGTTTGGGGCCTCTAACCCTCGTAAAACTCGCTTATAATTTCTTTTCTTTTCTTCTATAGATTTAAATTCTATCTATTTATAAAGAAAAATTCAAGGAAAAAAAAAGATGTATTCAACCAGCATTACAAATTAAAAATAAATATAAAATTAATTATGTAAATTAATCAATTAACCAAATAAAATTTTTCGAGAAGTAAATAATTCTCAGTGATTTTAAATCTATAAGCTAAAACTTTCCCAGACAAGAACCCCTGCGGATATGAGAATAATTCCCACTTTCCACGTGGAAACAAATGAACGCCGAGGCCAATCAACATGCAGCCATCTCATCCTTTCATTCCAAATTCCCGAGGTCCACACCGCACACCATGAAGCCATCCTCTCACTCCAATTTTACCCATTCTTCTGTTTATAGTTCCTAAACTACCACCGGGAGTCCTTCTTCTACGCCTGTGGAATTAGTTTTCTTTCAGAGAAGATAACCCCATTTTTGGTAATACAACTTGCTTTTTCTTCAGGCTCTACGACTCTATCCTTATTATTACCAAATAATTTGCTCAGTATCGTTTAAAATGACTTTGAAAAACACTGTCCACTGTTCTCTGCCTTTTCTGAAGAAAATGTAAAAAAAGAAAGAAATGAAAACAGAAAAGATGAAGCCAAACTAACTGAAATCTTTTCTTACCTTTTTTCTGATTCATCATCAACCGTACGACATAGAAATTACAGTGAGTTATAAATCTGTCTCCGCCATGGTGGACTTTGATCAGGGAAAAACTAAACCTACACCTGCTGCTTCCAACATGTCGTCTGCGAAGAAGAAGGAGCTTCTTTCTTCTGCACTGAAGAGAACCAGTGAATGGTATGCTTCAGATCTTTCCCAAACTGAAATTGAACCTTCTGCTTTTTTCTTGCATACAACGAAAATTGCTAAGAGGCAGTACTTTTAACTTGTTTCTCACAGGATTGTTTCTCAGGAGGTTCCAAGTGATGTTACAATTCAAGTTGGGGAAGCTTCCTTTCCATTGCACAAGGTAGTACGCTCTTTTGCTGCACTTACCAAACCTATAGTTAACAAGAGCATAAAGTATTCAAATTTCGTCTTCTTATCACTTGTCAATCAATTAGGCTTTGCATACACGCTGTTTTCTAGGACCAGTTTTGTACGGCCTAGAACATACAACTCATAATTAAATTGAATTGTTTCCTACTGCAGTTTCCATTAATCTCCAAATGTGGATACATTAGAAAACTGGTATCGGAATCTAGTGCTGCTGATGTTTTAGTCATTAAACTGTCTAATGTTCCTGGAGGAGCAGAAGCATTTGAACTGGCAGCAAAGTTCTGCTACGGGATAAATTTTGAAATAAGCATAGAAAACATCGCTATGCTTCTCTGCGTGGCTGAATATCTTGAGATGACTGAGGATTACTCAGTTGGAAACTTGGTGGGACGAACCGATGCATACTTAAATGAAGTGGCACTAAAGAGCCTTGCAGGAGCAGTATCTGTTTTACATAAATCAGAGAACCTCCTCCCAATAGCAGAGAGAGTGAAATTGGTGAGCCGATGCATAGATGCCATTGCATATATAGCCTGCAAGGAAAGCCAATTCTGTGGTTCTACTAAGAGAGGTGAAAGGAGCACTGAGGGAGTTATTTCTTCCACGGCATCTCACCAACGGCCTATGGTTGATTGGTGGGCTGAAGATCTTACAGTTTTGAGAATTGATATTTTCCAAAGAGTTCTTATTGCAATGATGTCAAGAGGGTTTAAGCAGTATGCTATGGGTCCTATTTTGATGCTCTATGCACAGAAATCTCTGAGAGGTTTGGTGAGATTCTTCCCTATAAAGCTCGGAGTCTTTTTTTTTTTTTTGTGAATAAGTATGGCTTAATGGATTGAATTGTGAATTAATTTTCTGGTGCAGGATATATTCGGAAAGGGAAGGAAGAAAATTCAGCTGCGAGAAGAGCATGAGAAAAGAGTTATATTGGAGACAATAGTAAGCCTTTTACCAAGGGAGAGAAATGCATTGTCAGTGAGCTTTCTTTCTATGCTGCTCAGGGCAGCAATATATGTCGAGACAACGGTTGCTTGCAGGCTTGATTTGGAGAAGAGGGTCGCCATGCAATTGGGACAAGCTGTTTTGGATGATCTTCTTATTCCTTCATATTTGTTTACTGGGGACACCTTGTTTGACGTGGATACTGTGCAACGGATCATGATGAACTACCTTGAACTTGAATCGGAGAGCAGTTCGGTCTATAATGCAGATCACGAATATCTACGTTCTGTACAAAGTGAAGCAGATCGGATTGCAAAGCTCATGGAGAACTATCTTGCTGAAGTAGCCACTGATCGTAATTTACCAGTTTCGAAGTTCATCAGCATTGCGGAACTAATTCCTGAGCAACCAAGGGCAACAGAAGATGGGATGTATAGAGCCATAGACATCTATCTTAAGGTGCAGTTATTTATCAATGTGGATAATATTTATGTCAAATTTGAGGCAGTCTTAGCATGTGCTTGTTTGGAGCACTAAAAAGTAGCGATAGAAAATACAGGCTTTGCTCTATTGCTAGTTATATCTGCAATGATAGACTAATTTTGGAAGGTTGATTTTCTCTCACAAATTGACCATTTGCCAAATTTGATTTAAATAATGTCAATTATACACATGAGTGAACTTAACTATACAAAATTAAATGCATTTATCATTTTTCATTACATTGGATCGACTGTTTTCCTCATTCCTACTGATTTTTGTTTCCTACAGCACATTTATTGGCGCAATGAATTCCCTGTAGATGCAGACCTCATTAAAATTTATTTGCCATTTCTTAAAGTGGAACTAACAAATGTATTTACTTTAAATTCAAGCAATATCTTCTAGCCTAGTTCTGATTTTGGATTCTGGAATGTAACTCATGAGAGTTTATAATGATTACTGCTGATAATTAAGGTTGAAATGTAAAATTCCCAGGCTCATCCTTCCCTCAGTGATATGGAAAAGAAGAAAGTTTGCAGTGTGATGGACTGTCAAAAATTATCAAGGGAGGCCTGTGCACATGCTGCTCAGAATGACCGGCTTCCGGTCCAAACTGTGGTTCAAGTCCTTTACTATGAACAGCAACGTCTCCGGGATGCCATGAATAGCAATGCAGACACTGAATCTCCTTCTGCTCATTCAAAGCTAAATGTGGACTCTAGTGATCCTCAGCCAGTTTCAAATGAGATCTCAAGATTGAGAAGAGAAAATGAAGACCTCAAATTAGAGCTTGTGAAATTGAAAATGAAGTTAAAAGAAATTGAAAGGACCACGACAACAAGATCTGCAGTCAGCAGTCCTGTGACAAAGACAAGCCCCTCTCCTTCTGCTGACAAGCCGCCTCTACCTCGAAAATCATTCGTGAATTCAATGTCCAAGAAACTTGGGAATTTGCTACGTGCTGACGGTTTCTCACCCTCAAAAGGTCGGACAAAACCCAGTAAGAATCGACGCCACTCTATATCCTGAGACCTTGCTGGTGCCTGGTCTCACTGGGCTGGACAATGCACATTGATCAGGATTTAGTAGGTTCTTCCTTAGCTTGACAATAGAGCTGGATTTTCCTGATTGCACCTCATTTTCTGATGTTGGTGTAAATAATGTCATCATTATGCTGTCATCAAATAAAATAGAATTTCAGAGTGATTACTTGGATTTCAGTCTGATACATAGGTTCCAGCATTATCTGATACTGCAACAGTAATTTGCACAAATATAGTTTTTGAAGTAACTATAGTACCATCTAAGATGTTTATTTCTAGAAAAAAAATTTAAAAATAAATATATCTCATCTCTGTACACATGTCATGATCTTACATATAACAAACTTTTTACAATTATGGTTGAAAATTTCAATTCTTTATTTAAGATCTTAAAACTAAAAAATATTCTGTGGAGTAATAGTAATATGAATACCACTAATTAAATTTGTGTACAAGGAGAAAGAGACAGGATGGATTGCAAGTAATCTGTTTCTTTTTTCACAGTTTCAACAGCGACTCAAGGATAATGGTGCACTTATGATTAGGTGGGTCAATTAACTTACGTTAAATCAGAACTTAAGATGAGCGGAAGTATACAATCTCTGGAAACAGCAATCGGTGGGGTCTGTCTTTAAATTATTGAGTCCTTTCCGAGAAAAAGCTAATGGAAAAAAAGAATAGTTCAACTGACAGCCTAGCACTAGCAGTGTCCGTCTAGTCTCTAGATGTCTCAGACTGGTCCTCACGTTGGCAAAGACATTGGGGTTTTGATTTCAAATCGTGAATGCTCTACAAGAAATAAATTAATGTAGGAGGTTACACACATTTTGGGACAGACCTTGTGTATAGAACTGCTAAAAGCTGTTAGACTATTTGCAAGTGATCCGCTGGCTGTCCATCTGATGACAGATACCAGTTAGATACCCAGCTTCTTGTTGACTGAAAATTTGGTGGAAAGAAAATTTGACCACCTACTTTGTATATGTGGAAGTAAAAGCAATAATACTAACTTGAACCCATAAAATTGCAGCAAATGGGACTGAAAACCATGAAACCCTTTTTTCACCTCAGTGTAAATATGTAGACAGAAATAGAGGCTTGTCCTAGTTCCAAAATGCATTGCAGAAACAAGGTAGCTTCTTCTATGAATGATAATGAGGAGTCTTTGAGTTCTGTCAATAACCCTTTTATTGAGCCTATTCAAGCAGACATATTGGAACTTAGGACAACAAAGAAAGTAATAAACACCTTATCATTTGAGCCAACGATATCAAGATTACCTTGCGATGAAAAAGAAATTATATCAATTTAGTTCCCTCATGTCAAGGAGATCAACGGTTATATATAAATGCTTAACTCTATATTAGGATTTACATGGATTTGTTCAAATTATGGAAAGTTTACTGTGGAGAATTGCTTCCTTCAAACTTCAAAGGCTAAATTGTGTTCCAGAAGTACATTCAATGATCTAAGCATGAAGGAGGATTTAGTAAACTATTATAAAGGATTTGGTAAACTAGCTCGTAGACGAGGCAGACACCATAATCAATCAACCGATCATTTTCGTGACATCAGTGCAACGATTATGATGTCAAGGCGACTGATTGCAAAACAAAAAAATAAATAAATATCAATCACCTGTGAATTCTGAACTGTAATGAGTATGAAGTTTGAAAACTAAAAGGAAACAAGTCATCTTTATACAAGACTTCTTCACACCCCACCCCACTTGAAAACTAGGCAGAACACTCCATACAAACACTCCCACAAAGTCAGCCTTAAACAGCATTTTAAATATATATAATCACATTGACATTAGATCCTTAAAATTCTAAGTCATGTTCAGACTCAACACTTGAAAAAACCAAGGCGGCTGTTCTAATTTTTCCTGCCTTGTACCTTCTTCAACATCTAAAGTATTTCTAATTCCACTTTGACAGCGCGAGATCGAATCAGGCTTCTGATTTAGGCACATTACTCCTCCACTTAACTCTTCGTTTCGTATAGAGCTGCCATGATGACTCCCTGAACTTGCCTTGTTCACATGGCTGGATCCAGTAGAAGAAGACGACAAGCTATGTCCAGAATCTGAATTTAGTGGCCTCTCGACTTTCTTCCTACGGCTGTAATTAGAGGGACCTAGTGTAAGCTCAATCTCAGTCTCATCTATGAGCTCTATCACTCCTTCACCGTCGGATTCTGCAATCTGCTCCTCCGCAGGCCGCTCAAGATCAAATTTCATTTTAGGCTTTTCCTGTGCACCTTTAAGATGGGCAGTTTGAGTTAAACTAGTAGCATTCGTAAAATTCCATCCCCGTTGGTTTAATTCAATAGCTTTGCCGTTTTCCATATTCTTCATCAGTATCTTCTGAATCCGATACAAACGATGAAGTTCGTATACCTGTAAAACCGTTGTCATTTTACTCAGGCTATGAATACTGCTTGAGGTTGAACAACTCAAAAAAAGAGAGAAAGAAAAGGAGGACGATCAAGAAGAAAAGAACTAACCTGCTGTCTGAAAGTTTCTTCATGCTTTAGCATGGCCATTCTCGTGTATTCTTTGTCATATGGCTCCATAAGCTTCTCCATCAGTGATTTCTTCAGCTTCTGCAACAGTGAACAAATCTCGTACCAATGAGACAGTTAGATCTTCTTTCTTGGAAATTTGACTTCAGATTTGAATCTTCATTACATATTACTTGAGAGACACCACCTTCTTATCACTTTGTCCTCTGAAATAAGAAATTTTTTTAACTTGGAATGTACTTGAGCAATGAAAAGTTGTCTATGTAGAAAAGAAGCTGGTAAGAGAAAAGCATTTCTATGATGGCCTTGAAACACTAACACAAAATGATGACATCAACCCACTTTTAGTATAATTTGTCTGTTCCCTTGCTTCCTCTCCTTCCAAACGGACCACAATTAATTGAATGAACTCCAACAAAAATAAAATATCTCCCGACACCTTTATATGTTGAATTTTCCTACCACAATAATAACTTCTCATACATACATAAAAAAAATCATTATTCATGTTATCCGCTTTTTGTAAATACACATCCAAAACAGTATTATCTCTTCTTTTGATATATCAGTATTTTGAAAAATTCTTCAAATAATATCATCAGAGTTAGAGCCATATAACAACCAAATAGCTTGAGATTTTTAAAGCCCCTCGCATTTTATGTCACTCTCATTCATGATATCTGCTGCCCCCAGTGATTTTCTGTTTCTTTTCTCTTTTTTTTAATAAAGATGGTAAAAATGAAAATTTTTCCCAATTTCAACCGGAACGGCGCTAATTCGTTGAAGCTAGTAAAAATTTATTGCCAAATTTAATTGTATAAAAAAAAACAGCGAATTAATTAGCTCGAGTCATAGGAGATCTCCTTGAGAAAGTTATCCACCAAATAAGACAACTAGCATTAAAGAGAATTCGAATTTGTGATTAAGGAAGTCACAATGATTTTATACAACGCCAACCCGGTTGGCTTCCTGTTTCTGAACATGAACTGGACTGCCTTCAAGACAGCATTCACGGAATCAAAATAACAGACACAAAAAATACAAAGGCTGCTGGAAGTAGACTCGAATGACTAACCTGCGATGTGAATTTTCAGTGAGCAATCTCTCTTGTGAAGAAGAAGAAAGTGAAATTTTCAAGGAAAAGGCGAGGAGATATTGCTTTCGCCCCAACTTCAGGGACAACTTTGTTTCGTCGAGAAAGACACTGCTTTCACATTCTCCATTAGCCTCGTCAGTATATACTGTTGCAGATTGTATATAACAGCAACTATTGTAAGAATTTAAGATTCTGTCAAAAAGACAGTCACAGAAACCGAAGTGCTTAATGCATGAGGTGGTTTGAAGCATGCCAAACAAATCCCAGTGTCTTGACCAATGCGATTCAAGTTTTGTGAAAGAGATGCCAGGGACAGGTCCCCCTATATGCACTTCTATTAAATTAACCGTATTAATAATTAAGAAATGCATATATTATATTAAGCATCATTCAGATTTGTTTAATATTTAAGGATCACAAAGCCTTGGTTTGCTGAACATAAATCTCATCAATAAAAACAGCTTAGCTTGCTTCGGTGAATCACATGCACCTAAAATCTCTATATCCATCAAACAGTTGTCTCAATTATCAATTATGAATTGCATATTATATTGAAGAGTGTTTGTGTGAGGAAGCTTAAGGTAGCATCTTCCTCTCTGCCGCCGACAAATGGATCAGGAACGTACGATAATTGGGTACCTAACCTAAGGTAAGTTCCAAAGTCCAAACTTGGAAATGCCCACACAATCACAAATCCAATACTTTGAAAACTTCAAGCTTCCCCACCTACAAGGACAAAAATCATGTGTTTATATTGACATTTTTTGTTACGTTGAGAAAGCCAGAGACAATTATGGATGTTTCTGCATCTGTACAAGTTGGGTGAAAAAGTTTTTTTTTCCCCCTAGCAACGAAGACCCAGTGCAATGATTCTGGCCGTTAACTGACCATGTGTAGTGGGTTATGTGAAATTCAATCTTCCTGCTGATGGGAAAACGGACCACTCGAGCGAGGAAAATACCGCAGTACGAGTCTCCTTTTGGTTATGTGCATACAGTAGTAGGAGTATATCATTACAAATGCTAGAAAATAAATTTGCTCCTTTTAGTCTAATTGGCGAGGAAACGTCATACGAGGCTATCTGTATTAATATAATATATGTATGTGACATTATGAGATATTCACTGGAAGATTAAAAAAATTAGGATTGCTGATTAGCAGAAAAGATAAGAATTATACAGGTGGTTGATAAATATTGAAAGTATAGTAGAAATTACATCTCTCTATGTCTGCCAGTCCTTATCAAGATGACCACAGCTTAGTAGGCTGATTCTCTCTCTCTCTCTCTCTCTCTCTCTCTCTGTGAAGAATCTAAATTATAGAATGTAAGAAAGTTAAGAAAAGACCCAGAGAAAGAGAGAGAGAGAGATGAACATGGAAGCACGCGTTGCCGGGTCTGGAAGGTGCATTCGTATGGGGCGGTGGGTCCGTTGGGCTTGCTGAAAAGACTGAGCTACGGGCTTGCGTTGTTCTATGGTCCCGCCTCGATTGGATATTCCATCACCATGAGTACAATATTTCACAAATCTAAGTTCCTATTAATTCTTTTTTACTTCATGATTGAAATAATAAGTGATAAATTTTGTTTTAATAATAACTTTTTAAGATTCAATTCAAGACTTCTTATTAAATTTAAAATGCGTCGAAATTCAATCTGTTAGTATCGTAAGTGCACGTATAAAAATTTGAGAAGGCGTAAAGATGAGCGTGCCAAATCACAACTAATAGGTTAGTGCAGAATATGAATATATAAGTAATGCATAAAATATATTATCTAATTATTATATAATACATAAACTAATAAATTAACGAGTTAGATTCATGTTCGGGCTAGATAAACGTCCCCCAACCATTAGATTATAGGGCGTAAGTTGTCAAACAAATGACAGAGATCATGTAACGATCGGAATTAATAAGTCTTAGATATGGACAACAATGATGATGATGACAAATGAGGGAATCTTTTTACATGAATTGTCATTTTTCTATGACCCAACAATGTTAAACCAGTTAGTGGGTTCACACGTGGTGCTCAACTCTCACCAGCCAGCCATCCTCCACCCATCGAGTTTGTGGATTAATATGTTCAGATTTCATAATAGCTGCCAGGGCGACTCCATAGACACAAAACGGGAAAAATGTCAATAAGATATGCAACCCACATGCCAATATATTTTGCTTTAGCATGCCATATGTTAATAATTCGTGCTTCATTATAACGGAGTACTCTCGCTGGTACATATAATTTTTGCAAAGCAACGAAATACTTACTAACCCCACATATGACACAATCATTGTTACAAGTTAGCAATTGTGACAATTTAATAAGCAAACATACTTAGATAGAAATAAATTTGGTGGAAAAATCCAGCACGTTGTGGTAGTCCTATAGCTAAAATTTGAAATCAATCCAGTTAGTGTATTATTTTTCCTGATTTTCCTATATTTGAAATATTTTAATCATTTTGTGATGATTTGAGAATTTAGAAGAGTTCAAGAAGCCTAAATTTGTGATATTTGCATTTTTTTTTGTGTCGGCTGGTTTTTAAGTGAATTGGAGACCTGAAACTTTAACAAAAAAGCTTATGGTAGTTTGAAAAAAAAAAGCATGTTAACTTCTGACAAGAGAGAATTTTTTCTCAAAATATTCTTTAAAAGGATAAAGTGTTAATAAGACCTAACAGAACCTGATAAAGCACCTAGACACTGAGTTAAGAACTAAAGTGTATTAGCTTGTGATTATCTTTATACACTCAAAATTATAAAATAAGACATATACCAAGCGAATGAAATATTCCTATCCCTATTCAATTGTCCCTTTTAGTTTGGTGTATTCGAAGGTTTCATGTGTGGAAAATCTTATAGTCCGATATGCATGGGTGCTTTGGCAATTTTCGATTGTGGTTTGTGAACTTTTGAGTTTTGTCATTTTTGCTAAGCATGCCTCGAGTGAGTTAAGTGAAAAGACTCGCATGTTCGTTAAAAGTGGCAAGCATACTTTGCACAATTTTGGCTAGAGAGTTGGTGGCCCATGATACCATGAAGTTTTTCCCTTATGTTTTCATGTTTTACCAAGTGTACCTACATATGAAGTGCCGATGCAGCCTCTCAAAATTTTGAAATGCAAGAAATCTTTTCTTTTCAGATTTTCATCTTTAGAATTGTATAGACTTTCACAAAATTTAAGATATTTTATGAAGCACTGACCATTGATACTTTAGTTTCTTCAACAACATATATCTAACTCTACAATAGTTTAAGATATCCCTGACTTGGAAACATTTTTATGGTATATTTGCTACTCAGCAAAGAAAGGAAAGGAAAAATAAAAAAAATGAAGAGTGAATAATTAAGAGAGTACTTTAAATTCAAAATTTTTTAAAATCCTCCAGTTCTATTTTCCTTATTTCCACCATTTTTTTCCCCATTCAAATCATTGTTTTAAAACTTGATTCAACCCTTAACCTAAAAGAGTGTTAGGATTAAGGTCCAATCAATGTTTAACTAATTAAATTAAATAGTTGAGCCAATCAATATATTTTTTATATGATAGGATTATATATTATATAATTACATATAAAGAAATAAATCTACTTACTTTATATATTTACAGAATATAGAGAATAAATATTGATCTTAAAATAATTATAATCACTTAATACAATTTTAATATTTTTATAAAGTTAAAATTATCCTTTGTTTCTATTTATTGAAAATTTTAAATATTATTGTAAATAGTGATAAAATATGTCAAATACGAACGATTTAATAATATCTTATAAAAAATATAATTTAATACAAATTATTTAGAAAGCATTTCAAAAGGAGTTGGAAAACAAAAAATAATAAGCCAATGGAAATTGTCATTTTTCTTTTACAAAATTTACAAAGCAATTCCCAATACTCATCCCAGTCAGGTCATGCCATTTTAAAGGACATACTAAATAAACAGTAGTTTAAAGCAATTCAAAGTAATTCAATCCTTTGAATCAGTTCCAATCTCACTCAGATCAATCCAAAGCATGATATTCGGTTAGGTGAGCATGTTTGAAATAGGTTATTATTCAAGTAGCTTATTTGAGTCGAGTTACACTAGCTCAACGAGCATACCATATAAATATTAATTTATAAAGATTCAATCGTTTGAATAAGTTCTAATCATCACTTAAATTAAATTAGGGTTGAATTTCTTTTCAATTTCATCTATTTATTTGATATCCTATCTAAATTTAAAATGGTTTATTCAAATGCAGTGTTAATGTAAAAGTGTAATTCTAATTCCCGGACTTCATTCTTGTGGAGAAAGAAGTGTCCTGAGTATAAATTCACTTATTAAAATGAGTGTCAACATTCATTAAAAAAATTGCTTGCAGGATGTTAGAATTTCGTTATCTTAGGCATGTTGGGTACGTGCACTGCTTTGAAGAGGAGTACAAAAGGATCCTTTAAGGTTTTATATATACATCAATCAATAATGCTTTGTGATGATCACATCTATTGTTTAAAAACTCAATTATTTCTTTTTCTATTTCATATATCATGGCTAGCATCAGCAGAAGTAAGAAAAATGAATCATATGTAGAGGCAGAATCCTCGATCAACCTATTCACTAATTTCCGGCAGACCTATACCTAAAATGTAGGAGATGTTTGGGAAATAGTTATTTGGATAACTTTTGGTTAATTTATTAAATCAGTTGATTTTAATGTTTAATAATCAACTGATTGGATTAATTGATTACTTTCCAAACTGTCATTTTCAAGAAGCTGGAAGAAGTAGTGTTTTAGAATTAATTGATTCGAAAAAAGATTAAATTACTCTTGATTAATTTTCATATTTTTTATTTTGTTCTTCCAAAAAGGCCTACTAATATATAATATTTATTTGTACATGGAAATTAATATTTATTTTTACATGAAAATTATAATAGTTATATTTACATGAAAATTAAATTTTTGTATTTTTAATTTTATCCTTCTAAAAAAAATCTACTAATCAATCTTCCCATTTCTCTCACTATCAATCTATAAAAAATTATAATATTTATTTTTATATAAAAATTAAATAATTATAATTATTAATTTCTTCAAAAAAATAAATAATTATAAAAATTACATTAATTTAATTTTAAAATATATAATATATAATAAATTATAATGATATATTATTTATAAGAAAACATAATCTACTAAATAATTTAAAATATTATTAAAATAAAAAAATAATCAATTAACTTGTAAAATATATTCATATTCTTATTTGTCATTTTACATATAAAGAATTAATTTTATCAAATATTTTTATTTCAATAACTAATATAATCAATTAATCAAATTAATTAATATAATTAGTTATTAATTAATAATTAATTAAATTAGTTAATTATTATAACTATCAATTAATTATTAAATAAGAACAAAATTAAATTGGATAGTATAAATCTATATGCCCCGGGGAGAGAAGAAGAAGAAGTTGAAGCAATTTTGACACGAATTCATTGTAGGGAAATTTAAGTTAGTAAACAAAAAGGAAGGAATAAAAAACCTCGGCCACTTATACAAGTATTCTAAATATAATTCAACAATAATGATATATTTGAGCGAAAGATAATGAAAGAGATGAAGAGAAAATAGAAGATTATAATATAACATTTTCATTATTTCAGAATTAGATAAATAGGGAAAGATGATATAAGTGATCATGGTTAATCTTCCAAATTTCTCCAACATTCAATTTTTTTTATTCATTCCATGCTAAGGTTTTTCAAAAGTTATCTAAATTTAATATACATTTATAATTTATAATTTTTAACATTCATTCATATATATTTCTTCAAAAATGGTTAAAATTATAAAAAAATATTATAATTAGTTATACATTTTAGAAGTCATTTGATTCATATAGAAAATAATTTATTATTTTTATTTAATATGCATTTTTTATTATTTTTATCTAAATTTAATATACATTTATAATTTATTATTTTTAACACTCATTCATATATTTTCTTCAAAAATGTTTAAAATTATAAAAAAATATTATAATTAGTTATACATTTTAGGAGTCATTTAGTTCATACAAGAAATACTTCCTCTAGGAAATTGAAAGTACTCAAAATTGTCTTAGGAAATAACACTTTTTAAAAAGTAACTTCTTATATCTTATTTAGTTTAACTTTGAATATCTTAAGAAGTATTAATAAAATAACTATTATATCTCTAATATTATTATAGTATAAAGTAATAAATTTTAGTTATCATTAATTAAATTTAATGAGAATAATTTTATCATTATATTTATAAATAATATGAAAAATAAAACTTACATAGGGAAAAAGGTGGGTAAGTAACTTCCTATATTTTGTGAGTGAGAAGTAGAACTTTTTAGGAAATTTTATTTCCTGCAATTTGTGAGATAATAACTAACCAAACAATTCACCAATTTTTTATTTCTCGGGAAATAGAATTTTTTATACTATTGAGGCGAATCAAACGACCTTTTAGTTTAACGCTTCATTATCTTTTTTAATATAATTTTAAACGTCTAAATAAGAAAATGAAAAGTTATAATTTAATCATTTTTTCCTTTTTTCCTTCCTTTGTTTTCTTCTATTTTTTTTACTCTTCTTCCCATCTTAAGTCTCAAACATACCATTAAGGATTGTTAGTTAAAATTGAGGAAAGAAAAGAAATTAAAAGAAAATAAGAAAAAATGGAGAGAATAATTTGTGATTACTTAATTTATTTAGTTTAAATTAGAAGAGAAATCAAATTTCCCTCATTCCTTTTGTTATCATTTGGTTTAGGGAATTGGACCATTTATTATTATTTGTGATGATAAATTTAAAATTGAGAATGAAAGAATTAGATTGTTCGAAAGAGTTGGGAGAATTAGGGTTACTTGATTGGAGATAATTTCATTAAAGAAAAATAATTTTTTAACCAAACATTTAAAAACTAAATAAAAATCCTCCACTCTTTTTCCCTTTGCTAAATTATTCCAACTAAATCAAGGATTTATTTAGTTTACTTAGAAAGTAAATTTTGATAGGAAGTGGAACTTCCTAATAAGTAAGTTTTCTTGTAAACTTCTTACTAAATGTTTAAAGTTTTTAATTCACATTAAGGATTGAATTGACACTTTCAAAAAAATAACTTTTTATATTTCATTTGATTCAATTTTAAATTTTTGAAAAAGTATTACAAAATAATTAATATAACCTTTCAAAATTATAATATAAAAATGATAAATATTAATGAATTTTAATTATCTCTAATTTTTTTAAAATTATATTTCCAATCTTTTTTATCATAATTTTTTTAAAATTAGTAATTTATTATTTTTATTTACTACAAAAAAGTAAAATATATTTATATAAAAAATTAAGATGTATTATATATATGCCTTGAATTATTCAAATGTAATTAAAATAAAATATAATTTACATAAAAATATTTTTCAAATAATTAATACAATAAATAATTAATCTATCAAATTTAAATAAAATAGATATGAAATATATAATTTTTTATTTTTATAATTTAATATTAAAATTTAAATAATAAATATAAAATAATATAATTGATATGTATAATAAATATAATTATATTTAAAATTAATTTTTTTATGATTATATTTATAATTTATATTTGTAATATAATATTTAATACTTGTTTTATATAATAACCCTTGTATTTATTATATAATTAATAAAATAATTATATTTAAATAAATATATTTGTATTGTATAATTAATAAGTTATATATATTATAATTTTCAAATGGTAATAATAAAAAATTAATATGATTATTAATTAAATTAAGTAAGGATAGTTTTTTATTTCTATCTATAAAAAATATAAAAAGTTCTTCTTATCAAAGAAGGGTATGAGTAAATAATTTTTAATAATTTATGGAAAGTAAAATTTTTCAAGAAGTTATACTTTTTATATCCCAGTAGTTAGTGGCCAACTAAACAACTTATATTACATTTGGTATGATAGAATGAAAAGGAAATAAATAAAATGAGCATTTCATTTCATAATTATGTTTGATACAATGTTGTATGAATGGAATGGAATGGAAAAAAAAAGATAATAATGCCTTTAAAAATAAAAAATTATAAAATTAAAACTATATTTCTATAAAAGATGATATTGTTATTTTTTATTTATTATAATTTTTTTATAATTGAACATAAATTTTTTTTAATTATCAATATTATAATTAACAACTAATTTTCCTTTGAAAATGTATAAAGATTTAACTTACCAATTTTTTATATAAAAATTTTTGTTTATTAAAAATATAAAATATTTTATTTTATTTTTATTAAATATATAATTAATGAATATTTTAATAACATAATGCTGAAAATAGATATAATTTTATTATTTATTAATAAATAGTAATATTGAAATATATGAAAAATGTAAGGAACAAAAATATAAAAAATATTATTTCACAAATAATGAAATAATCATTCCTTCACTTTTATTATGGAATAAAGATTGCATAATGATAACATTTACATTTTATAAAATAATACATTCCAAATAAACTTTTGCTATTCCATTTCATTATATCATATCATATACACTATCAAGAATTTTTCTACTTCCAAAAAAATTGTATTTTCCATTCTACTTAGACTACTTCCTAAGCTGAAGCTGGCATTACTAACTTCATTTAATTAACCGCAGGAGGGAAAATTTAACTCTAATTATTAAAGTCAAATTTGAAATTTTAAGGGAAAAAATGGAACGAAATTAAACATGTCATATTACAGAACTTCCTCTTAACATGTTTGATGGAGGAAAAAGAACTGTCCAACTCACAGAGTTTAGCCTTCACCCAACCAAACAAACTCTGGTTAAAGGCGTTACTGTTGCCCACAAAGATGAATGACGGGATGGTCCCGACGGAGGGAAAAGAAATGCCACATTCATAATTCATAATCTAAATACAGTGATCTTTCCGTTAAGAGATACTTTAAATAGATTAAAATTATTTTATAAATTATTAATCTGTTAATTTATATAAAATTAAAATTTAAATCCGATCTAATCTATTTTTCTATTTGAAAATCAAGTTATATAAATAAATATTCAAATAACTTAATAAATTTCAGCTTTTAGGATATAAAATAAATTAATGATTAAATTAAATTTATATCTATAATTATATATATTAGAATTTTATTAACATATATGCATATATTGTATTTGACATTACATTATATTTATATTATATATAAATATGTTAATTATTTAAATGGATTGATTAATAAGTTTACGAGCTGAGTCAAAAAAATTAATAAATTTAATTTATTTATTTAAATACATTTATTTACCAGTCCTGATATATTTAAATAAATATATTAGATTAAATTAAAAAAAATGAGCCCTATGTTATCGGCTAGTAACCTGACCTATTTCTGCTCATTGTCACGGTATCACGCTGACCTAAAAGTGAATCAGCGAAGGCTTATGTAGTAAATGGAAAAGAAATGGCTTCCTGTCTATCCATATAATACTCATCCAGTGTGTCCTTCTGAGAGAGTGATAGGTTTTCCTTTCTCGCATGAAAATTTCATTTATTTATAATAATTATTTAGCCCTTATTGGTTTATCCCGCTTAATATTATGCCACTATATATAATCTGCCCTTAACGCCCGCCCCGCGTTTTGGCTTATCTTTGTTGTCTTTGTGCACATGATTCTGTCTTGAAAAAGGAGAATGCTTGTTGTGTGATAAGAAGGATATTGATCCCATCATATTGAATCAAAGGGAGACAAACAGATTTGATTGACGTTGCCAACACGAGATTGCGATGGACTCTGTCTTAGCTGCATCTCTTTAATTCTGGAATATTAGCATCTCTGCTTATGGACCATTCCTATATTTGACTCCTAGCAGCAGCCGAAGGTTCCTCCAAATCCATATCAGGTTCCTCATATTTGTTTTTATTGCACTTTTTCTTTTCCAAGGATAATAGTCGTAGGTTTTAAAACTTTCCAAAGAGTAGAACATGATTTATACTCCACAGCATCCCTGACACGACTCCATGAGAAGGATATATCTATTCGAACAAGACTTGTGGTTAACATTTTAGTTCGAGCGATTCTATTGTAATGAATAATCACTTTGCGCGGTTGAACATCAGGAGTCTGCTGCAAATGTAAAAGGGAAAAGAAATCACTAGAGAAAGAAATCGGGCTAAAATACTACAAATAGGCCATTCCATATCTAAAGGCGACCCACAGCCCAAGTATGGATCAAAGCATAAAAATGGTGGGTCTATAAGAGATGACGGGTCCAAAAACAGAAGAAAAAACCAAAAGCAGATTGCCCATTTTATCTCTCTCTCTCTCTCTCCCCCTAGAGAACTTGTCTGCCCGGCATATTTTTTTATTTTAAAATAAATTACACTCATTTACGCTTATGTTTATTTAATTATAGTTGCATTATATTATTTTTTAAAAATATATACTCACTTATCTTATTTTTCAAAAATAAGAGTGTGAGTGTATGTTTAAAATAGAGAGATTGAGAGGTGAGTATATATAAAATGGAAAGTTTTACATTTCATATATTTCAAAATTTTTTTATAAGATATAATTATAGAATATTAAGATAAATAAAAATATTTTATTTATTTAATATTAAATATAAAAAATTAAAAAAAATAACTTTCTTTAATTTAAACATGAATTTACTTTCTTCCATTATTATATCTTTAAATATATTTTTTTAAACTGTTATGTTACTTCTTTAATATTATATATGTAAATGATTTTTTCTATAAAAAATACATTTTGATGAAATAAATAGATATATTTTTTAAATTAAAAGGTAAGTGGGTGTAGTTATAATAAAAGTAAGTGTAATTTTTTTTCTTATCCAACCAAGGCATACTTAGATTTGATATTAATTAATTAACAATGCGATAAGTAACGGAAAAGGAATTTAAATGCAAGTCAAGAATTATTGATTAATATATAATAAGATAAATTTATAAAGTTCAATTTAATAGATATAAAAATTGGAACCTTATTTCCATTATTTATATTTTTGTTAATTAATAAATAAATATTGCTGGATGCCGTTACTGGCAAAGACTGGGCCTGACACCTATTAAAGGCCTCTTTCGGTTTTGTTGCTGTAGGATGGAAGTCCTAATCCACCGCTCGAGCCCAAGTTGCTGCTCCTGCTTTTTTTGTTCAAACTCGGGCCTTGTCATTCAACAGTTTGGGAATCACTTTTGTTTCATTCGAATTTAACTTCAAATAAATTCAACTTAATTAATATATAAGTTCAACTACAACTTTAGATTTTTTTTAACTGAAATTATTTACAAATTTAATAATAAAAAATATATTTTTATTTTTATACTATATAAAAATTTAATTATATGAGTAATTATTAAGGTTGTATAAAAAATAAGATACTTTTTTTTGAAATATTTAGTTTATGTTAAGTGAAATTATTGATATTATATGATAATTATAAACATATTTTTAATAATTTTAACAATTATATAAGATTTATATTGATAAGTAAAATGAAATGAAAAAAATTTGATGTCTAGTTTATTTATAGAACATAAGATTTCATATAATTACATTTAGATGAAATAATACATCGTTTAAGGTATAAAATTGTTTAAGTTCATATTCATTAAAAACTTGAATTTAAATTCAAATATTTCAAATTTAATAAAAAATTAAGGACTAATAATATATTGTTTAAATAAACTTTTATAAACTTATTCAGATTTGCATTTGAGTGAGGCTCGAACTCGATTTTGTACTAATGTTTAGTTCAAATTTAAACTTATTTACTTTTTACAAAGTTTAAATTTGAATATATAAATATTTAATTTAACTCGATTTATTTATATCCCTAATCACAATCTAAAATGAAATCCTATAATAACAACTTTGATCATAAATTTTTTCTTCTTTAATTGATTTATCTATTTTCATTAATATCTAGATTTTTTCTATTTCTATTTATAAGTAGAGGTATGCATGGATTTAATGGTCATTTGAAGTTTATTAGGTTAAGTTTAATAAACTTTGATCTAATTTATTATTTGAGCTATAAATTTAAGTTCATTTTATTGGTCAGACCTTCTTATGAGTTAAGTTTAAAATTAACTTAACTTGAATTCAATCCCAAAATCTAATTGTATTTATAAAATCTTATAAAAACTTTTCATTAATATTTCGAAGTCAATTGATTAAATATTTAAAAATTATTCTAAATAATATTTTATAATATGTATAGATAAGTATTTTAAAAAATTATATACCATATCCAATAGCTATTTTTCATTTTGGAATACTAAAATATTACCATTCTATCTTTTAAATATTTGTAATCAATATATGTTAGTTTGAGTAGTAGAAAGCTTGTTACTTGTTAAATAAAGTTTTAAATTTAAACTTTATGAATCCAAAAAATAGATTTGGAATAACTTATCTCCCATAGAGATTTGACTTAACTCAACTTTTAGAAGCTCAATATAATTTATTGAATAATAGAAGTTTTACATCAAAAAGAAAAATATATATAAATATTAATTATCAATTGATCAGCTAGGATGAATCATCAACAACATTTTTTCAGAAGTTATTAACCAAGTTTATCATAAAAACTTGGGTTTCTCGATAGCCATGAGCCTAGGCCTTAGGCCTTCCGCGCCTGCTAAACGGTATATGGTGCCATTTGGCTTATCTTATCGAATATCAAATCCCAATCATACTCACGCGTACATTTTCAACAGATATTTTATTGAAATTTTTGTTCAAAGAAAAATATCTTCACGTTAATGTTTTAATTGTAATTCAAAATTATAATATTGTATATAATATTATTATTACGGATCACATCACAATCTTAATATCCCATAATTTTATGTTGTAATAATCACACTTTTCTTACGATTTTATTAAATATAACAAAATCATAATTATGACTATAAATACAAATTAAAACATATATTTTCAATCCAATTATATATATATATATATATATGCACGCGCACTTACGCATTTATAATTGAGTTTAGTTGTATATAATAATAATAATAAAAGAAAACTGGCTCTTGCCGGACACCAGAGGTTTTATATAATATATATATTTATAGATATTAATTATCAATTCATCATAAACAATTTTTTAAAGTTATTTACCAGATTATCAATTGTAATTCATAAACAAAGTGTTGAAATACTAAAATCTTTGGTTTGTCGAGAGTCATTAGCCAGGGCCTTAGGCCTTCCGCGCTTGCTAAACGGTGAATGGTGCCATTTGGCTTATCTCATCAATCAAACCCCAATCATAATCCCATACATTTTCAACAGATATTTTTACTGAAAATTTTAATCAAAGAAAAGTATCCTTACGTCAATGTTTTAATTGACATTTATAATTATAATATTGTGCATAATATTACTATTGTAGATCACATGACGATCATAATATCCCATAATTTTATATTGTAATGATCACCCTTTTTTTATAATTTTATTAAATATAACAAAATCATAATTATGACTACAATTACAATTTTAAAATCACAATTCATACATATATTTTTAACATAATTATATCTCTATATATATGTATGTATGTACATACACGTGCTCGTTAGTATAATTGAGTTTAGGTACATATATATAATAATGTAATGATGAAAACTGGTTTTGGGAAAGTTAAATGTAGAAATTAATTGTGTATATAATATCATCATATAAAAATTGATAATATAATCTTGCATGTTGGTAATTTAATAAAAATTGGCTCTGATTTGTTTGTTTCATCAAATAATATTTTTTAAGAAAATATAATTTGATGATTATATAATATGCATTTAATAATTCTTGTGATCATGATTACATGATATTTATTAAAAGGGCTTAATTAGTAGCCATTAAATATTAATATTTTATATTTTTTTACACAATATGTTATTTATATATATTTTCAACTCTCCTATAATAGCATATGATTACAAGATATACATATTTATATTATGTTCACAATTCATTATAGCAAATAATAATTGTTATTAGGCTAACAAAATGAGGCTTGGACTTTGCCCAAAATTATGAACTTAAGTCCAAATTTACAAATGGGCTTAAAATTATTCAAGTTAAAACTTGGGATTTAGCTTAAAATTTATTATATCTCATGGTTTTTATCTCAACTTAATTCACTAAACCTATAAGCAGATCTACTTCAAAGATATATATATATATATAAAACAAATTAGATAACGTATTTTTTCAAAAAAAAAGTAAAAACTTCAAAAAAAGTAATCTTTATAATTATATTAAATTTGAATGTTTTTAGAGTCTCTTCATTTGTTTTATTATACAATAATTTTTTTTGGTCTCATATTTTCCTCTTTTTGTAAAATTATGATGTGTATGTGTATGTGTGTATATATAATCAATTAATTGCAATTATAGTTGTTACATTAACCGTTGTCTAATATAAATTCTATGAAAATATAAGAACCCACTAATTTGGATGGTTAAATATATCAATTGTAGTTGTAATTATTATAGAGAATCCACATACACACATATTAACTAATATTTTATTTTCACCTTTTTAATATATGAAGTTTGTGTATGATATGTGCAAAAAATAATAGTCAAATATATAATTTGCTTTGTTATTGATTAATTTTTATAATTTTTATAATTAATTTTTATATTTTTATAATTATAATTATATTATATAGTTTAATAATTTTCATTATTTTTTTAGTTTCTCTAAAAGATATATGTACTTATATTTTTTATTTAAATTTGAAATATTTTTGATTAAGTTTAAAAAAAATACAAAAATCAAAATTCCATTAATCATGCCATAAAGTTGTTAGAGTTTGATTTTATCTTTATTTCCAAAAACCTGCATTAAATTTTTAAATAAAAGCGGAAAAAATGGATTATGGTGTAAACAAATAAATTGGTTAAAGAAAGAAAATTTTGTATCTATCGTTGAGCTGTTTCTTGGATTGTCATTTTAGGTTGTTATTTCGTACTTTTTCCATTCGTTATCTTCTTTTTAACGCTTGACATCAGTTGAGGCATTCCGAGTTCCCACATGATTAGCATTCCATGCAGCAAGTCATTATCGTACTTACGGTATAGTCTACGGTCTAAAAACCTAATAGAATTGGGCAATTAATTGCTTAAAAGTGTCTCTATCGTGGACCATACTCGGAGTATTTAAAAATATCTAGCAATTTGTTGGATGCATCTACGTGTTTTTCCTCTGTTATTGTTCTTATCTAGCTAACTAGAAGGAATTGATGAAAATAATATTAAAGTTCTAAAAATACTATCGAATACAATCTCGACAGCTACATATTCAGATATGGATCAAACAAAAGCAGTAATGTCTGAGGTTAAAAGGATAGAGACAAGATTCACATGATAAAGACTTTATTATGTTAATCAATGACGAAGACTCTTCATATTTCTTTGTTTCCTGTAAGGCGGCCTAGAATTGCTTGCCGTAAATCAAACGGGTAGAAAGAAAAAGAAACAGTAGCACTACCACAAAAGTAATTAATGGACCGAGAATTTATTCATATCGGCAAGAATCTGTCCCACACCGGAAAAGAACATGACACCTAACAATGGAATCTACTTGAGCTGTGAGAAGAAAAAAATGGAGAGAGAAGGTGGTGGAAAAACCACAGACCAAAGTTTAAAATACGATTACGGGAATGAGCAGTCAATTACTGTGCAGTGCCCACAAATCTATATATGATATTCGATTCCTTTTATTTTATTTTTTTTTCTTTTTTGAATCACTATCACCCTAATCAGCGATGCAAAATTGGGAGGCATTAGTACCGACGGCCTCCCCCACATCCTTTGAATTACACGACTGTCCTTTACCTGAGTGGACATGTTTCGTCCTCTTTTTTCTCCTAAATTTTTGTTAATTTTGATAAAATATTTTTTATAAAAATATAATTATAAATTATTAAAAATAAAATTATTCTATATATTTTATATTAAATATAAAAAATTTAATAGATAATAATTTCTTCTTTAAAAATAAAAAATTATTTTAATTAATTATCATAATTCTGTCGATCATCTTTTTTTAATAATAAGGTCGAAGATAATATGTTTTGCTTTTCATTTTTATAGAATGTATGAATTTTTTTTTATAAAAATTATATTCAAAAAATCAATCAACCCTAGATGTCTAAATCTCTTTTGTGGACCATTATTTGCTTGGTAATCTAATGTGATTGCCATGATCGATGTTTCAAGCAAGCGATCACCTATAGTTCCGAGTCATTAAACCTAATAATGCTGGTGTCAAACGGCCAAAAATTTGAAATCAGCTAAAAGTGGGCTTAGAATCACAATCACCGACAGGTGATACCATATTTTCTTTTGAAGAAAAGAGCCTTCATAATTCAGATCAGATCATTAACCGATGAAACAAGGCTTGCATTAAGAAATATGCGCACTTGAAAGTTACAGTTAATATAATCATGGATTTTCCTTGCAGTTGTTCCTCGTTGAAAAGTAGTTGACTTCTCTATATTTGTTTTTCTGTCATTAATTACTATTAAATCGGGTTTAAATATTTAAGAAAATTCTTCACAAAATTAACTTGCATAAGAGGAGAGCGTGTGTGAAAGCAAAACACTTTAACCCCAAAATCATACATCATGGTTCAGTTTTTCAGCACCCACAAGTGAAATTAAGAATATATTTGAATATATTTTTATTTTTATATTTTTAAAAATTTTCAAATTGAAAAAAAAAATAATAGAAAATGATTGGTGATATAAATAATGAAATATTTTATCTAATTTTATAATTACTATTAAGAATAAAAATAAATTTAAAAAATAAATAAAAATTATTTTTATTTTTTATTTTTAAGTTATATATTTAAAGAATAATTTTTTAAAAATAAATTTTTAAAATAAATTATCAAATAAATTCTTCTACTTTAAAAAAAATAAAAAAATATTTTTAAAGGGAAAAACAATCAGACCTGACTTACTGGGTCAGTCGATTTCTGATAAAGATGTGATTCCTGGCTTGCTCCCTATGCTATTGAAGCTAAAAAGTTGGTCTACATTCCAGACTATATTCATACCTTCAAGCTCATCTTAATACATGTTTGTTTATCCAAATTCTCAAAGCATATTTGGACCATCAGACCCCTCAGACAACCAAACTGGCAGCATCCCACTTTTTTCCTTTGCTGGGAAGCCGAAAGAAGGTAATCTCAACGTGAATCCCCCTCAACACTACTTGGATTGGATTACGTACTGCTCCTCACACTATCACTTCGGATTTTACACTGATTCCATCAAGATCGGCAGAAATTGATTAATATGTTAAATGTAATAAATTTAGCAAAAGTACAAAAGAAAATTATTTTTTTCACTATCATAATTTAAAAAAAAATCTTTTTAATTATAAAATATATAAATATATAATATTCCTTTACTTATATATTAAAATATGGAATTTTATCATAGAAATTATCTTCCGAACGCCGAAGGAGCCACAATAATATGCATTTGGGCTATTTGGATGGAAGTTCCAGATTCAAATACTGTCTCTTTCCGAAGCTTGCCAATTTCCATTCCGCAATATTCAAAAAGTGCTTTATTGCTGTAGAAAAGTTGAAAGGTTCGACCACATTCAAGTAGCCCGTGAAGGCAACAACTTTATATATAGCTCAAATATATTCCCTCTCGCACTTCTCTACTCAATAAGCATCAGTCGCTCCCACTGTGCACGCATAGTCTCTCTGCATCATTCATTGTCCAGCTACCTTGATCACTTTCTGCAAAATCTGGAAAATGAGTCGGTTGAATCTGTTACTTCTCTGGTCACTCTCTTTAAGTCTCTGTCTTCATCCATATTATACTTGTGCTCAGCTAAGTCATCACCACTACGCCAAAATCTGTCCCAATGTTCAAAGCATCGTTAGAGAAGCTGTTCGAAAGAAATTTCATCAAACATTTGTCACAGTTCCCGGAACCCTCCGCCTCTTCTTTCACGATTGCTTTGTCCAGGTAATCAGTTTCCACTATAACCTCTCTCTAAGCTACAACGTTGAAAAAAAGGGCTAAAATGCAAAGAAGCATTATCCTACATTAGTGAATTCAAGTTATAATTTGGTTTAATAACTGCATTACAGGGTTGTGATGCTTCAATTCTGATAGATTCGACAGCAAAAAACAAAGCAGAGAAGGATCATCCTGACAATCTCTCGTTGGCCGGTGATGGGTTCGATACAGTGATTAAAGCAAAAGAAGCAGTGGATGCTATGCCTCATTGCAGGAACAAGGTCTCGTGTGCTGATATTCTCGCCTTGGCAGCTCGAGATGTAATTGTACTGGTTCGTTCACCATTTGTTCATACCGAACTCCCCTGAAAATCAGCCCATTTTATTTTTTCTGTTCAGTAAATGCATGAAATTCATCGCAGGCGGGTGGTCCTTATTTCGAAGTTGAATTGGGAAGATATGATGGGTTAGTTTCGAAAGCCTCAAATGTAAATGGGAAACTGCCTCAGCCTCACTTCAACTTGAATCAGCTGAATTCCTTGTTTGCAAGAAACGGCCTCACCCAGACCGAAATGATTGCCCTTTCAGGTATGGCCGCATGCATCTCACATTCCAATCAAAACTTGCCGACAAATTAAGTCCAAATTTGGGTCCCATCACATGCTCACTGTTCCCTTGTGACTGTGATTGGAATTTACTGAGATTGTGGTCGACTGTTAACTTCTAACGAAAAAATGATTCCATGCTTTGTTTAGACTTCTACGTTATTAAACTTTAACATCATTCCAATAGAGTTATCGATCTTGGTTCTGTGAAAAATATGTTGGCTTTGAACCAGCTTTGCCTGTTTGAATCCGGAAAATGAGACTTATACCTACCAACGACACTCTTCAATAAGTCTGCCTGGTGCCTTTGAGCTGCATGCATACTCAAAAGCATCAGAAAATTGAACCGTTTGATTGCAGCTTTACATATATTGCCACTTTGCAGGTGCACATACCATTGGATTCTCGCATTGCAGCAAATTTGCAAATAGAATATTCAATTTCAGCGGACAACATCCAGTGGATCCCGCGCTGAACGAGCAATATGCCGTACAGCTAAAATCAATGTGCCCAAAGAATGTGGATCCGAGGATAGCCGTCGACATGGACCCGACGACACCACGAGCATTCGACAACGTTTATTACAAGAATCTGTTGGAAGGGAAGGGCCTGTTTACCTCGGACCAAGTTCTATTTACGGACACAAGGTCCAAGCCTGCTGTAAATGCCTTTGCTGCTAACAACCATATCTTCCGCGCCAACTTTGTTGCTGCCATGACTAAGTTGGGCCGCGTAGGAATTAAGAATAAGAAAAATGGGAATATTCGTATTAATTGTGCTGTGCTTAATTGACCAGAAACTGGGAGGAGGAAAAGAAAAGAACTGTGAGGAGGAAGAAAATTGTTATTAATAAATTTGTTCCAGAAAAAGTGAAAGAATGCGTCTAGTGTACACGTGGTTTTTTGTGCTTAATTTGGATTTTCTCAATAGTCACAAGTACTTAATGTATTTAGCTTTCTCCTCTGGCATGATCTTTCTGTCTCTTTCTTCAATGATCGGATATCCACTGTCACTGTCTATTCTCCACCATGACAGATGTAATAAATATACAAATATTGAATGAAAGAGAAGGGGAATTAGAAAAAAAAGGCTCGAAGAACAGAAAAGGGCAAGGACATGAACTTCAAAGGTGTAATTACAAGGATGGTTTTTAATAAATGCAAGTGATAGTAGCATTTTTCTTCAAGAAAAATATGTTATAAGTAAAGCTGAACATAACCAAGTAATGTCAAAAAAAAAAAAAAAAAACTCAGGCTTCTTATGAGGGGGAAAAAAAAAAAGGCGAAACTGTATTTGCCTGTCTTTTGCCTGCACATGTTCCTGTCTATTGCTCCTTTTGTGTCGGTTCTGTTTTTGCCTCAGGCAGTCTTTGGCGTAGGAGGCTTTGATTCTGCTGTCTTTGCTCTGCTGGGGCTGCTTGTGTTCTTTGTTTCTGAGGTTTGCAGGTTGGTTTCTGGTTGTTGTCCGGTGGTCGTTGTTTTATCTTATGGGATTTGGTGTTTTCTCTGATCTGGTGGGCTGTTGCCTGATCTTTTATTGGTTGATTAACTAAAATATTTAATGACTCCTGGTTTCTTTCAATAATTAAGCGCTACGGATTTCTTCTTCCACATGCATTATTATGTGAGGCTTGATCAGATATACAACACACTGTACATTACCCTCCATATTGTCATTCATTGTTTTGTTTTCCTGTCTGGAAAAATGGAGTAAAAAACAGAGATTAGTCTTAAAATTTTCTCCCTTTCCTTTCATTTTCATTTTTCCCTAAACACTCTTCATTTCAATGGAGCCAAAATAAAAATGTTTGAACATTCATCTGTAGCAAACATCCGTTTCCATCAAAAGTTAAAACCAAAATGCCAGAAGGTTGTCACACTTTCTTTCTGTCTGCCCCCCATGGAAACATGACCTGCGAAAATTCCCGAAACTAACTGCTAGCTTGGTATCAGTGTTAAATCACAAAACAGCATATTCATGCCTTTTCAGGTTTCCAGAGTCAACTTAAACCCCTAGGAGAGACAATCTTAACATCCTCGCCAACTTGTATATCTATGACTGTCAGGACTCAGGTATGTGGTGAAATAATGTAGCAGACTATTATAGCAGACAGCATTTACGTCACTACGTCCCTAAGCAAGTAAAAACATCATACTGAGTTACAACTAGAATTTGTAGTTTGTATTCAATTGGAAATATGATCAAATAATACTTGAAGGACAAACACAAATTCGGATCTGAAAAATTGAAAAGAAGATTTTATTAGCAAATGGTTGATAAAATGAACAAATAATCTACAGATATTGATTAAAGAGAACCCCGTTTATCCACAAAGTGGATTCTCGCATACGTTGATATATTTATAATTTGACATGTCACAAAGTTCCAAGCTTCAAAACTAAATTAGTCAGCACTGAAACCTATACACAATAGGGTCACCGGATCCAAAACGTCCATGTTTTCCGCCTATACATGCATGACAGCAAGATTATCATCAGACTCCGAGTCGACTATGAAATTTCTGATAGCTATCATCAGTTTGAAGCAAACCCAAATGTACAGTTTGGATCAGTACTATGTACAAACTGTTTCAATTCAGTCTTCCGATGCACGCAAACAAACTTTCTCAAATTGCAGTGGCCAATCTTCTCCAAGAATCACAGGATTCAGCTCCATTGCAGCTCGAAAGTCAGAGACAGATGCTGAAACAGACACACTTGGCTTTTGCACATATCTATCAATTGTCAACCCATTTAAACCAGGTCGGATTTGACCCGTAGCTTTGTAAGCTGATTTTGAAGCAACTAAATCTAAGCAGGGTTTTATCAATCTTTTGAGGTAAACATCAAGTGCATTGTTTAACAGGTTTGCAGAATCCTCTGACATTTTGAATCCTTCCATTGCCAACTTGTGATCCAGCCTTTTCATCAAAGAGCGTGTATCTGGTAGTTGACCAATGTTTTGACACGTATCAGTAATAGATGGGGAAGCTGATCCGTTAAAGAACAACTTACGGGGTCCTTTGGTGTTTTTGGGAATTCCAAGAGGTGCTCTAACAGGACTCCTGCTGTAAATGCTAGGACTTCTGGAATCCTGATCGACCTCCTCCCCGTCCTCCACAGAGAGAGGGGGCCTGCTACCTACAGAATGTAGATCAGTAATACTTTGCTGCTCATGAATTTTAGAGGCAGGATCATCACACACAATACTGTGGCTCTTCCCATGGGGACCAAGAGGACTAGGTTTGTCTCTGGATCTGCGGTCACGTAAATTTGGAGTCCTCCCTCGCCGTGGCGATTGAGGAAAATCTCTGCACAGCAACTGAAGATTCCCCTTTTGATATCCATTTGGAACTTTAACACTCAGAGAACCCTCTGCTGTATTTTTTCTTGATGGGGGTATCTTGGAGAGGCATGCTTTTTTCAAAATTGACCTTATCAAATTATTATGAAGAGGCAGATTTTCTCTCCCTATAGTAGCTAAGCAGAGTTTATCAAATTCGGATTTGCTAATTTTTAGACTAAGAAATCTTGAAAGAAGATCAAAGTACTTGAATGCTTTCACACTTCCAAGCCTCTTCTCAATCTGTAACTTCTGCTCTAAGGTGTCCACTGGCGAAAAGTACCGTGCGGTGGGCATGCTGCCTCCTGAAGTTGTCCCTATAATCAGAGCCAAATTGTCATCCAGTCAAAGTTAAACTTATTAAAAACAGTATAACTGACATTTCATGATTCAATTTGGAACCCCAATTCCTAATGTATGTTCTTTACACATTTATTTTGGCGACAGAAGTCAACTATGCCAGCTGATAAGAGTTGAAACACAGTTTTCGATAGAGGGGAAAAAGGGAGCCAAACCTTGATATTGATAAAACTAGAACTAACCGAATCCTATAACCTATGTCCAGTATCTGCCATTTAACGCCAGAATTCACTTGATCGCACAGTAAACATGATCCCATATAAAGGCCTACCTCACCAGAGAAGTGCACTGTTTTCACAGTTCAACTAATTGAGCAAAAAATTTGAAGGAAAACAATAATTCACATCAAACTAACGAATTTCATACTTCAAATCGATAATCTAAGTTGAAGCCGAAACTCCAGTGCAAAAATTGACCACGAAAAGGAAGCCAGGAAAACGCAGAACAGGCATTGAAACAAAAATAGCAAGAAAACGGAAGGAGAGAATGAGAAACCTGAAAATACGAATTGGGACAGAACTTGCTTGCAATTGCAGGATCACTGTAAAAGTAGCTCAGTTGGGAAGCGCGAGAGAGAAAGATTAGGGCTTTGCCCAGAACGAAAGAAGGGGGGCTGGGAGAAGGTTCTTAACTCGTAAGGTCAAAGCCACGTGCGATTTGGATGGTTGTTGTGGGGAGGATTATTGTGCCAATCATAACAAAGGCAGGGCAAGAACTAGAGACTATGTGAAGTCACACGTACCCACATCCACGCATCCTTTGTTGCTTATCATCAGCTAGTAGCCGTCACATCTTTTTGAGTTTTTTCTACAACGCTGCTTGGTCAGACTCAAGTCAACGGCTCGAGAATCCGACGGCTCCTGTCTTCAGACATGAGATTAAAATTTTATCGTAAAATTAAATTTATATTAATTTAATTATTATAAAATTAATTTTATATTAAATTTTAATTTCTTTATACAATAATATAATAACTATATCTTATTTAGGAAGGAATTAAAATTTAAAGTGAAAGCAATTTTAAAGGGATTAAATTAACACAAATTTTTAGTAAAAAATATAAATTTAATCCTACATGAACTAAAATAAAATGTTAATCAAATTTATTATGTCCGTTTTTTGAGTAGTTGCTTATTATTTGTTGGTTATGTAAATTTTTTTGCATGAATTAATTATAAATTAACCTTGCTTTGCTTGAATCTAATTATGGACAAGTATTTTCTTTCTTCTTTTTTTTTTGACAGGAGGAGTTGTAATCTATCTAATAAATATATGTAAAGTTATAGGTTTAATTTCAAACATAGTAAAAAATAAAGCCTTAAAGCAATACTGATTGATATTATATCACTAAGATATTGATAATTATGATGAGGTGTATAATTATAATTATAATTATAATAACTACTTTCGTTAATGTTCATTTGTTTGTATTCAATATTTTATTAAATAATGATCAGAAGAATAGCCTATCTTACATAGCTTTTTTAATTATTTTGGTAGGACTTCCTCCCTTTTCCCTTTATTTTGCTCAATCATCGTCATTATCATCTTCTTTTAATTTGATAACACTATACTTTCTACCACGAGGAAATCAAGCATTTTTTAGAGCTTAAAAAAATACAATTTAAAATAAAACTATTCTTATATTTAAAAGTGAATATGAAATATTACACCTTTTTAACATAAGGTATATAATTCACAGTGAGATCAAATTTATTTATAAGAAGAGAGAGTGAAAATGAAAAGCAAAATATTGGAATAACACAATTGTATA
Organism: Sindora glabra; assembly: GCA_020226215.1. Taxonomy (NCBI): domain Eukaryota; kingdom Viridiplantae; phylum Streptophyta; class Magnoliopsida; order Fabales; family Fabaceae; genus Sindora; species Sindora glabra. Next base: position 128,970,025 of record CM035225.1, read on the forward strand.
TTTAAATACAAATTTTGTTTTCTATTATTCTTTGTGCTTTTGACCTATTTGTTTAAGTAGATATAAAATCACTCACCTAAGAAAATAAAAGAGTCCAGCATCTTTGCACATTATCATGGGAACACCGTTACCCTTTTTTTAATTTTTTTTTTACAAAATTTAAAGGAAGCACTATATATACTCACTATTTTTTAAAAACAAAGAGTGGGCCCTTGCCTGAGTTCGTTCTATTATGCCGTGTGAATTTATCCCTGCTTTCCACCGAACAAGTTCTTCGTGCGATAATAATCTTGATTTTAAAAGTTAAAAGTGTGTTTGTTTTTTTACTATCTAACTTTTTCTTAATCAATACTACGTTGTTTTATTTTTGTTTTTATTTATTTTTTATAATCTTGGAGATCCCTGACTGCATGTAGCGAAATCAGACCAACAGATTCAAGTAATTCAGTTTAGAAAAATACTACATCCTTTAAAAAAAAGTGATCATTCACTTACATCTATTAAATAGTAGAGTTTATGAGTGTGTTTGGTTTTTATTATTTTTAAAAACAGTTTTCTGTTTTTAAAAATAAAAAAATAAAAGAATCTGTTTTTTTAATTTTTTTTTATTTTTAAAAATTATTTTCAAAATATGTGTTTTAAAAACTTTCTATTTTCAAAATATACTTCATTAATGATATTATTGTAATTTAAGATTTTTTTCAAAATAACTTACTTAATATTTTCTTTTTCTCATTGCTTTTGAAAACTGTTTTTGAAACCTATTTTCAAAAGCAATTTTAAAAACAAAAAATAGAAAACACAAACAAACACACCCTATATTGCGGATTTCTTAATTTGGAAGAAGAAAATGAACATAAAATGAATACAAGAAAATGAAAATAAAAATCAGGCTATTCTTTCGTGTAAGCCCATTAACTGAAACTTTGAGCCCAATCACGCATTGCACGGCCTGATATCGAACTGTTGAACCATGTTCTCTTAACACAATTTCGCGATGACCAAAAATAAAATACTTAATTTCGCATGACCATGTTAGTTTTCCCCTTTTTTGAAAGAAAAACTGGAGCATACGAAATAAAATAAAGACAAATCTACTAACATAATACAAAAACTACATTCTCATTATTTGTCTTTCTTTCTTATTTGTCACAATATCTCAAGAAAAAAAGGCCAAGTCAAGTTGAGATGAACAGAGCACAAATAATAAGGTGTACAAAGTTAGTTAATGAAACATGAGCTCGCTCCCTAATCCCTACTCATTACTTGTTAAAAACTATTTAAAATAGACAAGAGAGCGAAGAACGAGAACATCAAAGAAAACGAAAAATTTGCGTTTTAAAGATCAAACACTGATGAATAAAATTTTGAAGCAGATGCACATAGTACATTAGTGAGCACAATGAATCCCGCTTTCGAATAAATGGTCAAGACCGTGGGATTTATGGGTAGTTTGCATTATTTTTTTAATGAAAGTGATTAAATTATTAAACATTCACACATAAAAATTAAAAATTAATCTTAAATGTAGAAAAAATATCTTTAAAAAAATTGAATTAAGTTAAATAAAAAAATCTATTCTTTTAAAATTATAATTATTCAATTAAATTTTTTTATTTTAAATAATAGGTTAGTCAAATAAAATTAAAAAAATATTAAATATTAAATTAAAAATTAAGTTAAATTAACAAAAAAAACTTTATATATTAGAAGGATTGAAAAAAATCAATTGACCTGTTGGGCTTGCTCGTATCCAAAACAATCTCCAAATAAGAAGCACCACTTAAGAAGTAGGGCATCAGCGCAACGACAGATTAAATGTCATAAAATGGGCAAATTGAAGGCATAAAATTGCATTATGGTCCAATTAAAATAATGAATTGCATTATGACCATAATATGATGTATGGGATTTTGCAGAGAGCCAAGCTGACTTCCATTTCTGAGATCACCAAAACCTTCTGGTCCTCATAATATTAATAGAAGTTCCTTGGGAAGATGGAATTTGAGACGGACGTTGTCATAGTGAATCTATGCAATTAATTCTCTCCAAAATCGTGAAGCAGTAAGTTTTACATTGCTATAGTGAAGTTATGCGATTGGTTCTCTCGAAAATTACGGAGCGGACATGGAGTTTGGAAAAAAAACAAGCGGCGGTGGCTTGATGGGAAAAGTCAGCACCGATGATGACAGGGTCGTGAATCCAAAGATACTATATTTATTCCTGTTTTTTGCTGTTCATCGTAAGATTACACCTCAACCATTGATTTCCTGATGTATTAGTGCACCATTATTTTAGTGGTGCATCAAAATTTAGTCCTAAGTTCACAAATGATCTACATAATCCGTGGACTTGTGCCGTTTTACACTCTAATGAAGATGTTCATCGATCTTTCCTTCTTTATATGCCGTCCGGCTGCATCTTCATAAAACACGGCTTTCACCTCAGAATTAAGTAAATAACAAATATTTGTGCCTTCAATAAGAGAGGCAGTTATTGGATTTAATGTGGCAAAGCCCAAACTACTTATATCCCACCCTCACAAGTCAATATTGGTCCAAACATGATCCAAACACTGGAAGACCTGAACCTCAGGTCAAAAGCCTACTCTCAACACTCTTGGGCTAACAAAGTCTAATTCTTTGGAACCCAACAATTATTTGTGACTTAGGGCAGTTCAGAATCAGAATAAGCAACCGGTTCGTATTGAAAACAATATTATATTTTAATTTCAAGTAGGAAGACAACAGACCCATGCCAACTCAATTAGAGCACCTCTTACCTTTCTTTTTTTCTATTCAAAATAGTTGATTTATTGAAAGAGCTCGAAACAAGTATATGACTCATAAACAACAGCTAGATTTCACAGTCACTTGCCTACGCTTGGAAGAATAGAAAACGAATGGGAAAGATAAGAAAAAGAAAATTTTAAATTTTAATTAAAAAAATAAAAGAAAGATAAATTTTAAAAATTTAATATATAAAAATGATACAAATTCATTTCTTCTTTTTTTCCTTTTCTTTCCAACCCAATTAAAAAAACTGATTTTAAATTTCCTTACTCTTTTCCTTTTTCTTTCTTTACAATAACATAGTGTTAATTTGTTCTTCGTCTACTGGTCAGCCACCGCTGATGAGAGAGAAACCAACACGTTTCAAGAAGAAGTGACTGGTGGGTAACGTGTCCGTTCATGTGTATGAACTGACATGACCACGCGGGAGAAACGTCCTTTGTTGTCATAATGCAATCCCCGGTCTCTTGGGTGCATCGAGCAGGCTGCCACAGCTGCCACAGATGATGCTCCTAGGAGTGAGAACGGATCAAGTCGTACAGAATATGTGCTCGTTAAAAAGAGACGGGTTCAAATTCAAATTCAACATCTTTAGACTTAAATAATTTGAATTCGTTTAAATAAGTTTATATAAACTTAATTACATTATTAAATTTTAATTTTTAATCATATTTAAAATATATAAATTGCAATTTAAATTTATATAAGTTTTTTTAAATAATTCACAATTTTACATAAATTTAGAATTTTAGTTTTATAAATAAATTAGAAGTTATAATTTTTATTTTATTTTATTTTATTTATTAATATATTTTTTAACTTTTAAATTTATTAAAAATATCAATACAATCATCATATAATAATAATTATATTTAATAAAAACAATATGTATAAAAAAGATAATTAATTTAATTAAAATATTATAATTCTTCATATAATTTTAATAATAATTATTAGTATAATTAAATTTTTATGTATTATATTATTTATATTTTATGCAAAAATAAAAATATAATTTTTATATTAAACTCATTTAATCTTATAATAATTCAAATTAAATAATACAAAATTAAATCTCATTTATATATATTAATCGAACATAATCCTTTGAATTGGACTCATTTATGATTAAATTCGTACAAATTTTTTTACTAATCTCATCCGTTGATGACTTGAATAGTTTATATTCCTAGAAGCTGGTAAGCTCTGCAAGTCAACAATAACGGCGCCCCCGATTCGATTTGCGCAGCACCGTCGTGTTTTAAGGTAATAATGTCACGTGGAGTAGGATTGTCCGGTGTGTCCCTCCCCACCGCACCTTGTCTTTTTACTTGTTTCTCTTTGTTGCTGCCTTCGCTCTGACTCAGAACCCCAACGGCATCTATCCAGTACGACACACTCTGAATCGATCATTTAAGTCCAGCTACGCCCTATCTCTTTTTCATTATTTTAATATATAGCACATGCAATTTGCAGATGACTGGGGCTTTCTTTTGTCATCTATACACCCTGTATTTTTTTATGACCAAGAAATTATTATAAACTGATAAATAATACATATGAGAAAAGTGACAAGTGATATTGTACGTGTTATTCTAAGAATTAAAGTTATACACGATGTTTTTATCGTTGTTTAGGTTATAAATTATGATACATTATTTTAAAATTATTAAGTTTTATTTAATTTATATAATATTACATAAAATAATAAATTTAAATTATTAAATTTAATAGTACACTATAACAATAATATATAGAAGTTTGTCCCGTTATTTAGGAATATTTTTCACTTATATGCTGTCACAGTATCAGCTAAAACATTTAAGAATGAACAAAAAGACAATTTAGAAGATAATATAGCACGATACGCACAAATAGAGCCAAAATTTCGAGTTTAATTTGCGTTATCAGTATGATTAATGTGCAGGGTGTCCATTATATATTGATGAGGAAAATTTTAAATATTCATTCACGTCAGGGAGAAGATAAGTATATAGTAGTTCAAAACTTAACAATAGATTAATATCACCGCTTTTTTGAAGTAAAACATGCATCCTCAAACGTCATTTACAGTTTCTCCAAATTAACTAGACAAGTGAAAAAATCATAATAAATTACTTCTGATTAAAATAATAGATAAAATGAATAATTTTATCCTAAAAATTATAAAAATATTAATAAAATATTTTTTAAATTATAAAAAATTATAATTTCATTCTTAGATAATATTTATATAAATTATATAAGTAATTTTATCTTTGAATTACTATATAAAAAGATAAAATTATATATATAAATTATTATTTACGAATAAAATTATAACTTTATATAATTTAAAAATAATTTTATCCAAATCTAATAATTTCAAGGATAAACTTATCAATTTTGGCTAGAAGATATGTGAAGTTCTTTTAAATTTAGACTTTCTTTTTATTGAACACCGAATTATTTCTACAAGATGCTTTCTCATGGTATATCCTACAAACTAATTAAAAGAAGCCTCATTATAATTTTTCTTTATGTAATTAAAAGAAGCCTCATTATAATTTTTCTTTATGTAATTAATGTATATATGTAAAATTTTGAATTCAAACTTTGAATATAATACAAATAAAAGTTTTAAAATAATATTAAATATGTCATTGCATCATTAAAGTATTTGTTGGCGTAACTTCATTACGATTACTTTAGCAACAAGTACCGAACCTAATTAAAATCTAAAGAGTGCCCGAGGTCAAAAAGAACATCATTGTACAAGATGAACTTTGTTATATGCATTGACATAAATTGGCTTAGTACTCATGCTTATCCGATGGCTTTATATATCTTCAACAAACCCAAGTATATGGAACCCATGCAACCACCCCTTAGATGAATGCCAGAATGACCTTAATTTATAAAAAATGGTAGAGATTTTTCTTTCGGTGTAGACCATCTTAGCTTGCCTCTTTTTAAGAGAAGAAAGAAAAAGCATTTTTCATAAAAAAAATTACTTTATTTAAAATTAGATTAATGCATAATTTCATGCCCCTCAACATAATTGCAAATATGATATTTCGAATGTATTTTAGTTATGGTATTTCAAATGTAAAATTTATGAAAAATGAAAATCAACGTGAACCATTTACAATGGAGTTATTGTAATTTCATCATGAAAAAGAAACCAAGATATGTACAAACATGATAAGAGCAAGGACATCAGTGTACAAGACAAATACCCTACAAGAAAGAGCAACGTGTTTTGCTACTGTATCCTATTGGTGAATGAAGGGAAAGCTGGACCAAGATTTAACTCTGAACAGGACACCACTGATGTTAACATCTACAAAAGGAGAACCAATGCATCTTCCTGATGTTTCAGAGGGACTGGAGTGCACGGATCGGAGCAAGGCGGTACGTGAATTTGGATGGATTGAATTATATAAAATTTAATTTATTCTTTATAAATTTATACGGACTGATTGAATGAATATAAATTGATTTATAAATTTATAATTAAAATTTATAGACTCGTGACCTAAATTGTACCACTAAAAATTTGATTTTTTTTCATGAATTTATATAAATCAAAATTTGTATGAATCAGTCTTTGATCTATCCGTTTTATAACCCTACATATCACATCCTACAACAAACATTCATAAATAGGAATATATATATATATATATATATATAGTTTTATAAATATATTTTTTCTAACCATAGAATATTTGTACTACTCAGAGCAACTCTTGTCCAATATCAAATTTATGATTTCTTATGTTGAATTTATGTTCCTTAAAATAAATTAATGATTTGATATTATTCGACTAATGATCTTAGTATTAAACTTTTTGTTGTTATGCTCATAAATTAACACTACAATAATGTTAATCAATCCTACAATAATGTTAACACACAATCATACAAGCCCCGATATGGAAAGAGACATATGTAAGTGTTTTGAGCAGTGGTTGTGGAATTAATTCAGAGAAGCTATCGTAACATAAATGATGTGGAACCAACCCATTTTTTAACTGATTGTAGTAAATCCTCCCAATTCATACTTTAGGAATATACTATGTTTTAAAATGCTTCAAAATTTGGTATACATATTAAATGCATTCATTTCTAAAACTTGTTTGATTAATTCTATTATTTGCTTCAAGAATCACTTTTGACATCAAGCAGCTTTGATTAATACTTCTTAGTTATTGTACATGGTATTTGATATTAATTATTAAAAATGAAAACTTAGATCCTTAGGATAAGAAATGTGTCGGCGTCGTATACATTGGAAGTATGTACGTACTTGGTACTTACCAAAGTTCGAATTGGACACTTTGTTATGCTTGCAATAATCCAAAACAGATACTAATACTGACGGTGGGGAGGCAATTTTAATGGAAATTGGACCCCGTGGGGAGAACGAGTAGTGAAGAATAGGTGACTTTAAAATCATTTGAAGGCCCATATGTTTCCTTGACAGGCCAACAATAAATTAATGGTCCTCCAATGACAAAATATTAGCAAAAGCCGGCCAAGCAGGCAATATTACAAAATAATTAAACGAAAATATTCATGTTAACGTATTAATAATAAAATGACATTAAATATTATTTTAAATATTTTATTCTTGATTATATTTGAAATTTAAATATAAAATTTTATACGTATATATTAAATGAATTACTGTTTCGATGAAAGGGATATTCATACCTTCACTTCTAGATTTTCTCAGTATGAATTCAATAAGGTCTAGTACTGTAAATCAATATAAAAGGAAATAAATAAAAATGTAAGATTGAGATACCAGTTCAATTAATTATGATAAACAAGTACTCCTAAATTCATTAATTAATTGGGTACAGGCCAGCCGAGCATTGCCCATCGGAAAGGATCTGAAAAGGCAACGTGAGGAGCAAAATTGGGCGTGGCAACGTCACGCATTCACTTTCAGGTAGACCCATGGTGTCAACTTGCTCTGCAACTTGCAGTAACTCACAAGAAAAATCTAATAATTAAATGAAGTACCAACGTTACCCCCAATTTTGGATCACATATAACAATAGATAGACAATCTTATGCCTCAAGATTTGAAGATGAGACATTAATTAGATGCCAACCTAGGAATCCATCCGTATGCTATAATCTAATGTTCATAAATCTCTATTTGCACCTTTAACTTGTCTCCATATGCGTTTATCTATGTGGCAATGGATGAGAATTGAGAAAAGATGGAAACATGAGACGACAAACTAAGATGCTTATCTTCTTATAAGTTGGTCTTATTGTCGATAGAAAATCAAGGAGCTTACTGTGAGTGTTTATTTAGAAAAATAACGAATCATTGTTAAAAGAATTAATAGTTGTGCCTTTTAAAATAAAAAAAAATTATCTCTTTTAAAAAAAGTAAAGGTTGTGACATTTGAAAAATAAAATTTTATTATTTTCTCAAACTTAACAATTATCTCCGTTGAACGAACCTTTTGAATTCTATAAATAATTCATGGTTTAAGACTTTTTAAAATAGAAAAAATAAGACATTGAGGCACATGACAATTATCAAAGCTTCTTGTCATATATTCATTTCTATTTTTATAGAAATATTTGCAACAATTACAAAACTATTTTACAGAAAAATATACAAAAGTTTTTTAATACTACTTTATGCAAATTTCCAAGTTTTTGTTGTATTCTGAAAAGTTAATTTGCATATCATTTTTTTTTCAAAATGTACTTAATTTAGGTAGCGGCGAATATTTATTTAAAGAAAGTATTATTCTTTACACCTAAAAAAATCCAAGTAATTTTTTCCAACTCTTACTATTATTGCTTTTTTTCTTTATAAGTTAAATCTATAATATTATATTTGCCTCCTTCAATAATTAACCGATTACATTAGTATTTAATTGATTCAATTAGTTATTTATTGATAGTTGATATATTAATTAATTTAATTAACGAATGTAATTAATTATTTATATATAAAATAATATATATAAGAATATGAATTTATTTTTATAATTTATTTATGTACATGGGAGTGTATAAATTAATCTTAGTAATGTTTACTTTGCATGTGAAAAAAATTAAACTTCAGTAAATAGTAATATACATATTATAATTATTATTTTATTAAATTAAAATATTAATTATATTATATAAAATTAATTAATAAAAATTTAAATAACTATTTATTATATAATGAGTTATTTTATTTTAACATATATTAAATTAGTACATATAAGATCAAATATTAATAACAGTATAATGGTTAAAATTATGGGGTCAACTCCTCCTATTTGCATTTTTAACAAAAAAAAAAAAGGAAAGGAAAGAAAAGAAGAAGAAAATGTTTTTCTTTTGCTTGTTTAGATGAGAGAAAAGAAAACATATTAAGTTGAATGATAAATTTAATCTTCAAATTAATAAACCAATTTTTAAGTTAAATAAAGTTTAAGATAAAATGATAATAAATCAGTTTTACACTCATTTTTTATTCATATGAGTCAAGAAAATTTTTTGTTAGACCTCTCTTCTTTTTATTTATTTCTTTTCATTCATTTTTCATTCTATAATCAAATAAGAAAAATATTATTTTTATTTCAATTCTTTTTTTAAATTTTCTTCTCACTTATTTCCAATAAAAACAAAGGTAAATTTATTTTTGAAAATTACATTGATATGAACTTGGTCTATGAGATCCAAACAGATAAATAAGGAAAATATTATTTTTTATCCTTTTTTGCCCTTGAGTTTTCTTCTCCCTCATTTCAACAAACAAAGGTAAATATACTTTACAGTCTGTTTGGATCGGAAGAAAATAAGAGAGAAGAGAAATTTTGAGGAGAAAACAGGGTAGAAGTTACTATTTTCTCTTGTTTGGTTGCAGTAAAAATTACGAGAGAAGAGAAATTGTAGGTGAAAAATGGGAGTGGATCTCACGGAGAAAATTTCTGCTCAGTTATGAGGAGAAATGAGAAGAAAATGGACACAAACCAGACGAGAGAGAGCTCCGGAGAAGCAGCCATTTCACATTTTGCAGAATGCCCTGTCTGTCGTCGGCGAAGACAACGTTGCCGGAGAAGATAATGGCAACTCAGATGCAGACGCCGAACAGAGCAAAACAGAGGACGTTGCTACGGGCGACGGTAAAGTAAAAACGTAGCAAAAATCTTCTAACCCCTCAGTTTCACATTTTATATATTATAATATTAATATATATTTATATTTATTTTAAAGTTTATGTATATCTGATAGGAAAATAGGGACATATTTTACGTATCTCATTCAGATTTTATATTTATATTATTTATAAAAATTTGATTCATATTTTATATACATATTTATATTTATTTGTTACTTTTCTATAATCTTTATTTTTTTATATTTTATATTAATTATATAATTTTATTAATTTTATTATTTGATTGTATTTATCTTATTGCTAATTATACTAATTTTACTAATTATATTAATTAATAAATTATTTTAATTAAATTTATTCTATTTATAAATAATTTAATTTTTTAAATTTAAATATTATTTTGGTATAATAAATGTTCTTGTATTAATTTTATATCCATTCAAATAAAAGTGATTCATATTATCCATTTTCTTTCTCTTTTATTTTTTTCTCTATCTAAATACACTAATTTCTCCTGCATTTTCTTTTCTCTTCTGTTTTCTCTTACAACCAAACAACCCTAAAAAAATAACTTCTCCTCTATTTTCTTTTCTCCTCTTTTCTCTTGCAATCAAACAAAGCCTTAGAGAGTTAAATTGATATGAACTTGGTCTCAGATCCGGACAGACAATTAGTCAAGCGTTCTCGCCGCCCAACCATCGAGTTATTACGTAATTAATTCATTATTTCAACAACTGGTAGCACAAACTACAAAGATAATAATACTTTAGAATCAGTAATTGTGAAGAGGAAATTGGTCTCGATAATCAAGATGATAAGGTCAAATAGTTAATTTTTGATGTGATGACTCGATGATAATTCCTTGATTAGGCAACTTGCATATTTCATCTCATTTCTACATCATTTTGCTTACCTTTGAAAATTAAAATAGTACTAATTTAATATGGGAGCACCGTCGAAGGTAGGGAATTTAAATGTCCGTTTATTTTTAACATATTTTTATTAGGAAATTTTATTTTTATATATAAATAAAAAGCATTATATACATTTATATCTTATAAAAAAAGAAAATAACTTCCTCTCTATATATTGTTTAAAATAAATTGATACGGAGAGAAAAAAATTTTAATATTATATTAATACTAAAAATTTAATGTTAATTTTATATAAATATTATTGAGTATATACTTTTCAATTCAATAATATGATCCAGCATGAAATCATCTATTTGTGATAGGAATGGAAATCAATTATTTTTGAGAAAACTAAATTACTAAGTTAAAAAAATATATTTATCAATACTTTGATGAGAGTAATACTGAGTATTTTTCTCAAGAGAGAGAAAAATTAAATTCCTAATTAAACTATAAAAATTATTTTTAGCAAAATTTTTATATTTAATGTTAAATATATAAGTTATTTTTATTATTTTAATATTTTATGATTATATTTTTATAAAAATATCAAAGCTTAATATTATGTTTAATATAATGAAATGTAATGAAATAATTATTTTATAATAATATTTAGTATTGTTAGAGATAAAATAAACATTCTATTTTATAATTCTGTTTGATACAATAAATATTTTTAAAATTAAATGGAAATAAGTGCCAATTATAATAATATCCCTTAAAAGTAAAAGAAAGTGTAAAGTTGAAATTATATTTATATAAAAATAGTGTTGTTATTTTTTGTTTATTTATAAGTTTTTTATAATTAAACATATATTAAATAGTAAAATTGTAATATATATTAAATAAAAAATATATAATATAATAAAAATGAAATTTTTTATATTTTAAGTCTAATTATTAAAATTATAATTAAAAAATTAATTTATCAAATTTTTTACATTAAATAATTTTTATAATGAATATAAAAATATTTTAATTTAATATTAATTATCAAAAATATAATTACTAAAATATTTCAATTACATATCATTCTATTATTTGTTAATAAAAATAATATTAAAATATATAAAAATGTAAAAATTTATTTTATGAATAATAAAATAATTCTTCTAAAATAATAATAATGCCTATCAAATAAATTCTTTTTTTTTTCATTTTTGGATCATTCCATTCCATCATCAGAACAGACGCTCTTGCTGCATAGGGGGGCTGCGTTTGCACCAAGATGTTTGGAATTTGAGGCGGTTGCCTAAATTCAAACAAAGTGAGCCACGATGTGGTGAGGTGCGCGTCACGGACGCCTCCCCTCCACGTTCATTTTCATCCTTAGAATTATTCTGCTGGCTCCAATCCATTTTTAGCACTCCACTTGTCCTCTCTGTGTTTTCTCTTTGTGGCCTTTAATTGCACGATATTTAATTCTTTCCTTGCGTATCATAATTCCATCGGACGGTCATTTGTCTGTGCACCTCAATTTTGATGCCAATCTTGAAGAAGGGCAATTCTAACTTCACCAATTAAAAAACTATTTTTACTGTTAAATATTTTATATTAAATTTATATTTTTTCAATATGTATCTTAAAATTTTTTTGAAAACAATTTAATGGTAAAAATTTAATCTTTTAAGAATCTAATCTATTAATTGAAATCCCAATAAAAATAAATTAAATATAAATACGGAATAATATACATATAATATTAAACCTATAAATGATTTTCCTTTTTCAATGAACGGGTCTTTTCTTGACATCGTTAATATTTTTAATAATAAGATGCCTTATTATTTATGTAATTTATTTTTTTGGATAGAAATTGGAAATATATAAAACCCACAGAAAAATATTACAAAAATCTTGGAATGTATACACCCCGAATGTCTGCATTTAGTAAAGCAGAAACTAGAACTAGGAGGAGCATCAAAAACATGAAAACTACTACTATAAACTACAGATCTTGTTCCCCTAGAGGAAGAAATAGCTAACACCCTGATTCCCCCAAACATCATTCACATGGACAATAGTCTCAGTTAGATTTGCTTAGGGACTTAGCTAAACTTGCTTCTTCCCAATGAGCCACCCTTGCTACCATCTCCTTGCAGTCCATTTCAAATCATAGCTCGACAAGCATGGCAAGAGATGATGCAAGTGAAGAAAGAAGTTGTAGGGTTGACCTCTCTGACTCTGACTTACAGGGGAGGGAAGCCAGGGGTTCATTTCATAACGATGGACATTCAGATCCCCAACAGTCAGCTGCGCATAACCAACACCATAATGGAGGACTGGGAGTTGTATGGCAGGATATTAGTCCAGGTAATTGTTCAACCTGAAGGTTTGCCTTGACGATTTGTTAAGATTTTCTTTACAACCTCTCAATCTATTATGAATACGTCTAATTTTGGGGTTTTGGTCTAGAACGTACGAGGAGTGCAACATCCTAATTTTTAAAAAAGCTGCTGATGAAGATGCTAGGCATGAGAAGGTTAAATTACTTGTGCTTACTGAAACCAAACTGGATGGGGATAAAGCTCGTAACTTAGTTGTTACTCTTCCATTTTCCAAGATAAAGCTAATAAGTACAATTGGCTATGCGAAGGGCATTTAGCTACTGTGGAATTAAGAGAAGACTCAGGTGAATATAGTTAACAAATCGAAGTAAGAGATTCACACCATGGTAAAGGTAACCCGAAATTCATTTCCCTGGCTTTTAAGTGGTATTTATGCTAGCCCTAATTTTAGAAACTAAAAAATCTTATAGAGTAATCTTAAAGCTATAGTTGATAATCATTCTTTGCCATGGTTAGTTCTTGGTGATTTCAATGAAGTCTCTTCCCAATCAGAAAAGTTTATGGAAGCTCAAATTAACCTTCTAAGAATAAAAGCATTTAATGATTGCCTAGACTATTATAACTTAATTAACATGGGTTTTGTGGGTCCTCGTTTTACCTGGACAAATTATAAGAAAGGAAAACACCTAATTTTGGAAAGATTGGACCGTGCCTTGTGTAATGATATTTAGCATTTGCTTTATCCTAAAGCTAAAACCTTTCATTTACCTCGTATTAGATTTGATCATTGTCCTGTCCTTGTTTATCTTAGTAATGAAAATAATTTGACTTTGGAAAGACCTTTCCGTTTTGAAACTTGCTGGTTAAGTCACCTTGATTTTTCTCAAATTGTTCAAAATAGTTAGGCTAGGAATTTATCCCTCGTCATGCCATTAGTGATTTCACTTCCTATGTTAAATGGTGGAATGTTCATGTTTTTGGGAATGTTTTAATAAAAAAGAAAAGAATTCTTGCTAGGTTAAAAGGAGTGTAAAACTCTACAGCTTTTTGAAGTTCTGAAGCCCTTCAAAGACTTGATAATTTCCTTGAAAATGAGTCTGCTAGCCATTCTTAAGGAGGAAGAACAACTTTGGGCTATGAAATCTAGGAGAGATTAGATTAATGATGGAGACCATAACACTCATCTTTATCATCTTTCTACCATCATTAGACGTAGGAAAAATAGAATTGAGGCTATGAAAAATGATGTAGGGATGTGGATGTATAATCCCAGGGAAATACAATAGTTCATTTTTGATAAATTCTGTTAGAGATTTCAAACTTCTCTCAGCCTTTCTAGTTTGGTTCGTCATAAACTTAATAATTGGGTAAACTTCATTGATCAATCAAAAATATATTCTTTGTTTTTGCTTCCCTTAGAAGAGGAAATCTAGTTTGCTTTAAAAACTCAGAAACCTAATAAAGCTCTTGGACCCGATGGTCTTCATCCTAATTTTTTTCAAAGATTTTGGCTTCATGTCAAATCATTGGTTATAAATTGTGTCCAACAAGTGTTTTGCAGTTTTAGTATCCCTACTTGGCTAAATTCCACTTTAATTATTCTAATCCCTAAAAGTAAGTCATAGGAAACTATTAATGATTTCAGACCTATCAATTTGTGTAACTCAATTCTTAAAATTATCTCAAAATTTTTAGTTGAAAGATTAAAACCTTTTCTTAGTGAATTGATCTCCTCTTTCCAGTCTACTTTTATAACCAATCAAAAGCCTGCTGACAACATTACTATCTTGAGAGAGACAGTTCACACGATTGATAAATCTAAAGCTAAGGTAGGCTCAATGATTTTGAAATTAAACATGGAAAAGGCATATTATTCTTTAGAATTGAGCTTTATAAGAGATGTTTTGAAGTTCTACTGTTTCCCTAATAACTTTATTAACTTAATCTTAAGTTTGATCTCTGGGGTATCTTACCAGATTTTGTTTAATGGTGGTAAGATGAACCTTTTAATCCCTTATTGAGGCCTTAGGCAAGGTGACCCCCTATCCCCTTATCTTTTCATCCTTTGTATGGAATATTTGCATGTGCTGATTGAAAATAAATATGATAAAAAAATTTAGAATTCAATAAAAACCAGCAAAAGAGGGTTTTAAATTTCCCATCTCTTCTACGTTGATGATGTTATCCTTTGTGCTAAAGCAACTTCTCAGAATTGTCAGGTGATCAATCAAGTTTTAGACGAGTTTGCTTTAGTTTCTTGTTTAAAAGCCAATAAATTGAAGTCTAGAGTTTACTTCTCAAAGAATATTGCTCCTATCTTAAGAGATAGATTGAGTAACACTCTAGGAATTCAACATAAAAGAAATTTGGGTAGATATTTGGGTATAGAAATTAAAGGAAAGTACTAAGCTTCAGACTTTTATCCTTTAGTAGATAAATTTAGAGAGAGAGTTGACTGTTAGAAATCAAAACACTTATCCACTGCTGGTCAGATTATTTTGATCAACTCTACGTTATCTGTGATGCCTATTTATCATATGAGTTATTCAAAAATTTCAACCTCTGCCCATCTACAGTTTGTTAGAGTTTTTAGAAACTTTTTATGGGGAAGTTCTTAGGACTCTAGGAAAATGGCCTTAGTTAGCTAGAATCAAGTAACCTTGCCAAAGTTTGCTCGAGAACTTAGTATAAAAGACCCATCTGCAATGAACCTAGCTTGCCTTACTAAATTGGTCTGGTCTCTAATTCATGATAATAATAAACTTTGGGTTCAGGTCTTAAGGGCTAAATACTTAAACACTAATGCTCAAGGATAGTTAAAAATTTGTAAAGATTTTTCCTATAATTGGAAAACTTTAAAAGCCACTAAAGAAATTATTACCTAAGGTCAAAAGTGGATTATAGGTAACAGGAAAAAAATCAGGTTTTAGTCTGATAGGTGGTTGGATGTTAGTATTTTATGTAATTTAATTGCTGGCCCTTGCCTTAGTTCACGGAATAAGATTAAGTTAAACATTACTTTAGAGATGGTTTTTGGATGTTAAAGAACCTATCCATTGATCTCCTAAAAGAACTAAAAGGTCTTATTTATAGAACTCCTTTTTGTTTAACAAATAAGAATAATCATTTAGTGTGGGCATTATCAAAGTTTAGGCTATGCACGGCTAAAAGTGTTTATCATTTTCTGAAAAAACCTCCTCTAACCAATGTTAAGTTAACGTTCAACTAGATTTGAAAAATCAAAGACTTATCCTAAAATTCAGTTTTTCATTTAGTTACTAGTTTGGGAAAAACTTCCTACTCAGGAGTTTTTGATGAATAAAGGCATGAACATGGCCCCAAACTGTATTTTTTATGACAGAGGTTTAAATAACATAGCCCCTCTATTTAGAGAATGTGTTTTTTCTCCAACCTTTTGGAACTCTCTACCTATCCCTTCTTCTTAGCAATCTTTTTTCCACCTAGATTTCAATGTCTGGGTAAAGCATATTCTTATGACAAACAAATTGAGTTGCAAAAGCCTTATTCCTTGGCAATTAATATTTGTGTTTGCTCCTTGGAGCTTATGGCTCCTATGAAATAAACAAATCTTTAGAAGCGAAGTGGGTAATGTAGACATTATAGCTATTACTTTAAGTAAAACTTCTGAGTTTTGGGCTATTTCTGCTTCTCCTTTAAAACCACTTAATAGCCAGGTGGTGAATATATTAGGAAGCCCCTCCTTTAGGTTTTTTTTAAACTCAAAACTGATGGCTCAACCAAAAGCAATTCGAGAAAGGTAGCATGTGCTACAGTAATTAGGGATTGGGAAAAGAATTTAAGAGTTGGTTGCACAAAAGGACTTAGTTTTTGTTCTAACTTTGTTACTGAAATTATAGGTTTAAGAGATGGGTTCCTTCTTGCTAGAAGTAGAGGCCTATTTCCTCTTTTAGTTGTATTAGATGCCCAATCTATTATATCTATTGTTACTAATGCAGAGATTGAGAAATTACTGGAAGATCTATTGTATCTACCACCATATCCGAATTCCCAGACGACTGATGGTTCATCGATTCTCGAGAAACTGAGGAGATATGTTTAGGATCGAAGTCAAAGGAAGGAGCACCTGACTCAGGGTTCTTGGGCCCGAGCCTTTTTCTTAGATTAGGTACATGCTTTTTCTGGGCCTCCGAATGCTTTCGAATTTGTTGGTTCCGTCATTTTTCTACCAAAATCCAAGGACCATAAGTGTCCACATTGTCATCCTTGTTACCACAAGTCTTCTGACTAACTAATCTAACTGGATTTTGCTCCTTCTCCTATTTTTTTTCCAGGTTTTGTGATGCTTCCTAATTCTACATTTTTTGTTATTCTGTGGAGTGAGTTTGTGACATTGGTTCTAGTTTTATTGTATAGAGGTAGATTTGCTTTTAATGACCTAGACGATCACAAGTAAAACATACTTTACTTAAACCTTCATATAGAACTACCTATTTATAATTCCCTATATAAAATTTTCAAATAAACAGCTTGTTTAGATCAATCTGCACACACATTCTGGCATATTTCCTTTTGTCCCCTAAATAGGTGTGTAAATTGACTTTTAGGATAGCCTCAATTGTCCCCGCAAGTTGTGGTAGTATATAAGGGTGATAAAACTCCACTGGTAGTTCTGGAAATCTGACCTAGACCGCAATAGAAAAGAGGTGAGCCGAAGAAGGTTTGAAAAATGGTTCCTATTTCCTTAAGGCAAGGAAATAATCTAAAATGAACTAGGGATTGCCGCTCAGAATTTCGCCATAATCCTCCTGCAATTCAAATCTGAACATATAAAAGTTATTTCCCACCTCCAACACTGTGAGCTTACCTTCTGGTTGCCAAAGAGCTCTGACACGAAATTCTAGATACTAATGATTGACTTTCTTGCCATACACTTTTTCGATCAACGTTGTACTCCACGATTCATAAATTTGACTCCTTAAACTATGTGGCAAGTGAAAAATCACTTTGCTTTCATTAATCACTTCATTGGAATCTTCCATTTGAATTTCTTGCGTTTCTTCGAAAAAAGCTTTTTTATAAGCACCAAGGATAATGTTAAGTAAATGATCCTTGTAGCTTTTAGAATGTGATAAAGAAGCGTCTTCATTAATCCCAGAAGGAAAGGTAGTGGCTGCAGTAGGAAAGCCACCATGGAATCTCAACGTGCTTCAAAAGAGAGTCTTATTCTTCAGAAAAGAGAAAGTTGGCCATGATGTACTATTATTTATGTAATTTATTACATTTTTAAAGTTTTTTTTTTCAATTTGTATCATGCAGTAATTGGCAACTATAAAGTTCGAAGTTGTGGGCGAAAGAATTTTCCAATTATGTGCCAAGAAATAAGAGTACTACTGTGCACAAGTATATAAGGTTTACTTCCTTCCATTCTCATTCTTCACATTTATAATATTGCATAATTTTATTATAAATTGTATTATTTTTATGAAATTTGTAAGTTTTTCATGAAAAATTCGTAAGTGTTAAAATTATGAAATTGTAATTTCCTTATAAAATTTTATAACATGTGATTATACTTATAACATAAATATGTTTGAAGGTTTTATTAAATAACATGTGATTACACTTATAACATAAATATATTTAAAGGTTTTATTAAAAATTTTAAGCGCTTAGGCAAATTCCGAAGTCTAACACATGCTTCACCAAATTTATTTATAGGTTATCTAGGTTTAGATAGTGAAATAAGTACTTGCATAAATATTAAAACGTATTTAGATAAGCTTATTATATTAATTTACTATTTCTTTACAATGTAATTAATGTTTATTTTTATTTTTTATAAAAATTTAAGAATTTTTTTTATAAAAGCTAAAAAGAATTTAGTCAAAAATATATATAATAATTTTAGATATTAATATTCTTAATAAAATACAAAATTTTCAAAGAATTTTCTCGGAGGTGAGTATTTTACATTTCATTTCTATAGCATAAAAATATTTTAAAGATATAAAAATATTATTTAGTCCACTCTTCTATTAAAACCTTACCACCATTATTCATCTTAATCTATCATTACTTATCACCACAATTCATCTACCAC
The DNA here is from genome assembly GCA_020226215.1 of Sindora glabra. Taxonomy (NCBI): domain Eukaryota; kingdom Viridiplantae; phylum Streptophyta; class Magnoliopsida; order Fabales; family Fabaceae; genus Sindora; species Sindora glabra. The sequence goes on from CM035225.1 coordinate 128,989,230, forward strand.
TACTTACCACCCTTACTTACTACTATTTATCATTATCCATTATGACCACCACCATTATTATTTATTGTTATTAACTATTACCTAACATCATTTTTATTCATAATTATTGATTATTATTCATGATTATTGACCTCTTACCATTATCATCATTTATTGTTGTTAATTATTACCTTTCACTTCCCACCATTGTTAACAACTAACGTACTATAAATTACTGTTCATCGCCACTAACCACAATTATTTACCATTGTTTATTGCTATTGATTGTTGTTAATTATCATCTATCGCCACCCATCATTATTCACTATTATTAACCTCCATCCATCGCTATTAATGATTGTTTATTATAAAATACTATTATAATAGTATAAAATATAATAATAAGTATTTTTCATTATTCTTTTTAGTAGTTTTAATAATTATAAATGCTTACTAATTATACATCCAACCAAAATAAATATCAATTATAAATGCCTATTAAAATGTGTATTCAAATATAAATTAACTTATTTTTTACAATATTTATAGTAACTAAGCTTATATAAAAAAATTCTAATAATATAAAATACAAGTTCTTATTTAAATTGTTTATCCACATAGAAGTTAGGCTATCTCTACATGAATTAAATTATTTAAATTACAAAAATCCCAGTTCTTTGCATAAATTAAATTATTAAACTATGGCATGAGAATTGAATAAAATTTTAATCAACATAACATGTATAAAATAAAGGAATTGCTATAATAAAATATCTAGTTTTTATAGCATCCATAATTACACTTCTAATCAATAATAATTCAATTTCTTTTTTAATCCATGAAATCAAAACAAATGGAATAGGATTAAAGGTTATCCTTCCCTTTGTTAAAACCCTTAACTTAATTTTCTCTTTTGAAGGGAGTACAGGTTTCTTTCTTAATAAAGTAAAAATAGATAACAAAGTTTTTATAAGAGAGAAACCCCTTTATAAAAAATAATATTGCATTATAGATCCTATCTGTCATAGGATCCATACTTGTTTAATCAAATGAGGTTAGCCTTAAGTACCGTATGGCTATTTAACTATGGGCCACCTATTAGGTTTAACTAACATTAATGCTTTTATTTAATAAACTATATTAGGTCCAAAATAATAAAATATTAATAATCTATCACTTGAACCCACATAATTTATAAATAATGACCACTAAATTATTAATATCTACACACAATAGGTCCTACCACTTGCTCAAGATAAATAATGAAATAGGGTCTAAATATTTTCATTAATATGACATAATTGAAGTGTGCAAAAAATATATAGCAACATAAAATCAATATTTTAGTATGAATATTTCACTAATAAATCTTAAGATAAATGATAAATACATCATAATGATATCAAATACACATAACTTTCACTAATTCAAAACATTAAAAGATTTTACACAAACTTATATAGTTTACATGATCAATATATATTCATTTTGTTAAGCCTTTAATAAGTAAATCCTCAGGCATATAATTCATGAAAATGTGCTCAATGCTATTAAGCATTGAGCACATCCGTAAGATAAATGATAAATACATCATAACGATATCAAATACACATAACTTTCACTAATTCAAAACATTAAAAGGTTTTACACAAACTTATATGATTTACATGATCAATATATGTTCTTATTGTTAAGCCTTTAATAAGTAAATCTTCAAGCATATAATTCATGAAGATGTGCTTAATGCTAGTGAAATGTTCATATATCTTCTCTCTTACAAATTGATATTTCACGTTAAGATGTTTTGTACAAGAAAAACTCTTATTGTTGAGGAAAAAAGCTCACCGCAGCAGAGTTGTCATAGTAAATGGTTATAGGCCTTGCAATGCTCTCAATAAGATTAAAGTCAGAAATGTAATTCTTTAACCACACGGCTTCATAAAAGCCTTTATAACACATAATATATTTTGCTTTCATGTTAAAGATTCTTTTAATGAATTACTTAATACTTTTCCATGACATAACATCTCTAGCCATCATAAAGATGTATCCAAATGTAGATTTTTAATCATTTGGACAACCACTAAAATCTGAGTTTAAGTAACCTGTAATATTAAGATCTTCTAATCTTTTATAGGTCAATATAAAGTCTTTTGTACCCTATAGGTATCTTAAAACCCTTTTTACGATAGTTTAGTGTTTATGACTAGGATCTCTCAAGTATCTCCTAAGTCTCCTAAGTACACCTGCAATAAAAGTAATATTAAGTCATGTACATACCTAAGTATACATCAAGCTATATATAATTGCTACATGTGAGATATTTTTCATTTTTATCTTTTTCTTCATTATTCCAAAAGCATTAAGCCTTTAAAAAGATTTCACCCTTCTGAATAGGTAAAGAAGCATGAGAACATAATGACATATTAAACATTTTCATGGTTTTGTCAATGTATGACAGTTGAGACAAGCCAAAAATATTTTAAGGTCTATCATGGTGAATTTCTATACCCATAATGGAAAAAGCATTTCCTAGGTCTTTCATTTCAAATCATCATGATAGCATCTACTTAGTTTTAATCTATAAGTTCATATCATTACTTTCTAGGAGAACATCATCCATGTATAATATTATAATTATAAAATTTTTTACTTTTGTAAACATATATATGCACTAGTTTGTATTAGTTTCTTTAAACATGAGAAAACTCTTTATCTTATAGATTTTGAAATACCATTAGATGTTTATTTTAAACTATATATCAATTTTTTTTAATTTGCATACTAAGTGTTCTTTTCCCTTCTTGCGGAAAGCATTTAGTTATGACGTATACACAGTCTCTATCAAATTATCATTTTGAAAAATTATTTTCATATCCATCTAATGTAGTCTAAGTCAAAGTGGGCTATAAGTGCCATGACAACTTGAAATAAATTTTTTATTAACACTAGTGAAAAGGTTTCCTTGTAATTTATTCCTTTATTTTGAGCATAATCTTTTGCCATAAATCTAGCCTTGCACCTTTTAATTTTTCTATTAGCATCTCACTTGATCTTGAAAACTTATTTATAGCCAATTAGTTTACAATTTATTGCTAATTTAACTAGTTACGCACCTCATTTTTATATGTTAAGCCCAATTTGTCTTCCATTGTATCAATCCATTCAAGAGAGTTAGCACCAAATGTCACTTATGAGAATCTTGAAGAATCAATGTCTTTATTAATATTAAATTCATACTCTTATAAATAAACTAGGTAGTTATTTGAAATTTTTAGTTTATGCTCTTTGTGTAATTCCTCAAAGGAAGTTCATTATTAGGATTTTTGTCTTTGATTATGTGTTATAACATGTCAAATTGTAGAATAACAGAAGAAAAAAATTCAGTAAACTGAGGTACCAAAAAAACTATAATTCTATCTTTTCTAAAATTAGTAATTTGCAATGTTTGATTTTCACCATCTAACTTATCCTCAAATTACACTATTTTATTTAATTCAATAACCCTAGTGGTATAAGTCAAATATAGAATTTGTTACCTTTGGAGTCACTAAAATAACTTATAAAGAATCTAGAAATGCCTTAAGTTAGGCTTCTTACCATTCAACAACTTATATAGAGTTTTAGGCATTAACTTGCTTGGCACTTGATTCAAAATGTAGGCAACAATCTTTAATGCTTCTCTTTGCAAGAAACTAGTAGTCTAGAATATGAAAATACACATTTAACCATATCCATAAGTATTTTGTTTCTTTTCTCAACTATATCATTCTACTCTAATATTCTAGGCTTAATATAGCTAACTTCATTATCACACTTCTACAAATACCTAGCAAAAAGACTAAGGTTCCTAGCTATCTTATTGTATCTATCATAATACTCACCTCGTCTATCTAAGTTTACATATTTGATTTTCTTCTAAAATTTAATTTTAACTACAACCTTGAATGTTTTAAATGCATCTAAGGATTTAAACTTTTCTATGAGCTGCTTAACTAACTGAATTCAAGCAATCATCTATGAAGGTAATGAAATACCTATAACCTTCTATTGTTGTAAGTGTGATAAGGTTGCAAATGTTAATATGGATCAATTCTAGTACATCTTATTTTTTATTTTTTTTCTTTCTTGGTTTTAACCGTGAGCTCCTCTTTGATGTAATCCATGCAAATATTAAAATCAGAGAAATTAAGGATAAGCAAAATACCATTCCTAATTAGTCTTTGCATTCTATCATTCTATCTTTAAAGATGTGCCCCAAATGTCCATACTAAAAAATTGAAGAGTTGTTATCGATTTGATTTCTTTTCTTCTTGATTATTGTACTAACAATGTTAAGGAAATTAGGATTTAAACTTATCTTATACAATTAATACTAGAGCCAATTATTGTTAAGCCACAAAGTAAATTCACCTTTTGGCTTTCGAAATTACCTGAATACCCTTTAAAATCCAATGCAACCACTGAGATTAAGATCTTTCTTGTATAAGGCACATATACAATGTTTCCTAATTTTAATTCACACCTAATAAATAATTGCACAGTAATATCTCCAATGAGCTCTACTCCCATTTTCTCGCTATTTCTAGGTTTGACAATCAATTCACAGTCAGTTGGCTCTCTTAAATTTTTTAGTGAATATGCAGAATTTGTTATATGGATTATCATATTATTATCAAGCTATCATATATTTGATAACACATCAATAACATATAATTTTAAGCAAGCTAGAGCTAGCCTTTTGAATTCAATCTTTTCCTTATCAATAATCCCATCCAGTGTCATTTTATAAACTTGTTAAATAGGCTTAGAGGTTAAGGGAAACATATCATCCAATTAATGCATGTATCCACTTAATCATGCTAATATTTTTCCTCATAAATAAACTATGTAACCATGTCTAGTATTAAATTATAAGATTTAATATTAAAAATTATTTGAAATATTATAATATAATACAATAATTTGATGTTATACTTCTAAAACCTAATATTGAAAAGGTATTTAAAAATTTTAAAAATATAATATTTAATTCTACACTTATATTATCATTAACGAACTGTATTAATAATATAACATAAAAAATAATTTAATATCACTAATACAACCTTTCCTTTAAACATGTTAAAATATTTTTTTCTAAAGTTTTATTTAGCTAGTCCTTTTAGAGATAGGTATACAATTATATAAAATTTAATGGCATAATATAAGTAAATAATAATTTTTGTATTGTAACTTTAAATTAATATTTAAAATTTTACTTGCACTATAATTAAATTCTTTTAATTTAATTTTTTTATTTGGAAATATCTACTTTAAACAATTTGCATTATCTAAAAATGCTTCTATTTAATCAAATTTAGAATAAAAGAATTAAATACTTATATATAATATTGTTTAAAAGTTATCTATCTTAACTTATGACAAAAATCCAAAAATTTTATATCTTTTCAAAGATATTATTGGTGTAATTGTCTAACTAAAGTTTTATTTCTAAAATATATTTAAAATAATTTTTTTAAAAAAAGGAAAATGCCTATGTTGATTTTTTAAAAAAAATTAGCATGATTAAGCTTTAAAATTAATGGTAGTATTCTTATTACATTATGACTTTCCCCTATCCATTTTTTTTAATTTTTTATAAAGATCTTACTGCTAATATTTGATTTAAAAAGACATTATACTCACTTATTTTAAAATATTTTCCTCTTGGCCTTTATCTATTAAATTAGATAGCTTTTCCTTTATTTCACAAAATCCATTTTTGGATTCTCTCTTAGTAACTTTTGTAGCCCACCTCCTTCATTCTACTTCAAACCATCACTTTCTCTATTGTGTGTTTATCATTGCGCTGTTAGAATCCAACATTATTTCCTTATTAGTAGTTGGTTAAGGCCACGAAATTGTGGCAAGAAGCAATTAGGAGTAGAGTTGTTTAGGCAACTACCTCACAAATGTTTCAATAGATTTCGACATCAGTGAGCTTCTGAAAACTACTATGAGGGGAAGGGAGTCTTTTGAAATAATAAGCCTTTAATATTTTTATCTATTTGAGTTGAATCAAGAAAACATTTACTTAATAGGCTTATTCTAATTTCTTGAAATTAGTTGGAAATATAAGAAATTGAGACCATGAAAGTATCCATGATTAGAACTTAAAATTGAAGTTTAAGAAATGAAAAAATTTTATATTATTGTTTTTATAAATTTACTCTTCTAGATTGTTAAGCAAGAAAACATGATAATAAAGCATGAAGATTCGAGAGTGTTAGGAAGGGATTGTACTGTTGAAATAAGTATATATCTTATCTCAAATCCATACTTTAGTAAATTTTATATTTGAATTTAGACTTTCCTTTTATTATTTGTGTATATATGAAATATGTGTTTGAATATGCTTATATATATCTATGTATGTATATATAAGCTACTAGAGCTACTATATATATAATAATGCTTATCAAATTCTAAGTTGATTACCTATTATAGATTAGAATAGTGTGATGTCAATTGACATATTTCATACTTTGAATTATGTATTTATTTGTGAAACACTATTACTTATTTCTTTAAGGCCTTGCAATGAAGGCATGACAATACTATGATATGATTACCATATATAGGGCTTCTTTGGAAAATAGCCATTGAAGTAGCTTTTAGCTAATTAACTACATAAATTAGACAAATTAGTTGTTTGGTGAATAGATGTTTCAAATAGTTTTTTGTTTTCAACCAATTGAAAATTAGAAACATTTTCTTTCAACTTTTTGGTTACTATTACATAAAAGACGTAAATACCCCAAGCTGCTTCTATTGTATCTTCCTTTTGCTTGCGTAGCATCTTCCTTCTTTTCCTTTTTAGTGAAATACTACTGTCTTCCTTTTTTTATTTTGCGTAGCATCTTCTTTCTATTTTTTTAGATAAAATACTGCATCTTCCTTCTTTTCTTTTTAGCTAAAATACTGTGTCTTTCTTTTTCTATTTTTTTGCATAGCGTCTTTCTTCTTTATTTTTTATGGGTAAAATACTTTTTTTAAGTAAAATAGTGCTGCGTTTACTAGTGTTGTTACTCCTCCCTCACAACCTTTTAATAATATAAATAAATTATAATTATAATTATTAATTTTTTATAAATAAATTTATTTACTATAAAAATTATATTAATATAATTTAAAAAATATTTAATTTATAATAAATTATAATAATATATTATTTATAAAAAATTAATTTAATAAATAATATATAAAATCTTGTATATTATAATAAAAATATTTAAATAATTTATAAAATATGCTTATATCTTTATTTATTATTTTACATATAAATAATTAATTATAAATAACTAATTTTATCAAACACTTATATTCAAATAATTAATACAATCAACTGTTCAAATCAGCTAATTCAACTAGTTATCAACTAATTGCCAAACAAGACTATAATGATAATATTATGTTAATTAACTAAATATGTGAAATTTATAGATTATGATTTGTGATATTGATAGGAATAAAACTATTTGCTATGTGCTAATAGAATTCTAGATAAGATGTATTTATATGTTGACGTGTGAATAAGAAAAAGCAAAATGATATGATATGAATAATATCATTGGGCATGTGAGATTGTGATTGAAGAAGAAAATGATAGAGTGAAAATATAATTAAAACCAAATTCAAAAAAAATGTTTATGAACAAATAAGGATGGTCTAGGAAGGATAAAATTAAGTTTGTGAATAGATAAAATTGATTAAAAGTTACAAAGAAGTTTAAATTATTTTTTAATTATTTTATTTAAATAGTATGTTATTGTTAGTTACTTGTGATGTGTATATGAAAGTTTAATGTTAATAGAGTAACTCCTAATGATTCAAAGTTCTTTTATTTAATACTTTGTGTTCATATGAATGGTGATCCTAATTTGTTAAACTATGGCAATTATGCCATTGTCATTTAAAGTTTTGGTAATATAATATAAATGCAAACAATAGTGTGTCTATATATGTACGTGTATCTACTCATTTAATAACAAGAACTCAAGTATAAAGTTTATTATTGAAACTTTTCAGCTAATATTGCAAGAACCTTAAATTATGCCTATTAGAATTTAACTATTACATTATAGGTAGATATATACTCATTGAGTCATGTAACTCATTTATTCCTTTATTATTTTAATTATAAAACATTTCAAGTCTATCTTAAGTCATCAAGTTAAGTGATTTCCAAAGAAGTCCAAAGCATGTTTGATTAAAGAATTGACACTTGGAAAGATGTTATGTTAAATTAAGTCTTAATGTCTGTTGTATGTGTTATTTGATTATTTTCCCAAAATGATTGAATGTCAATGTTAATTGTTGAGTTATAGGTTTGTGTCATAAGGTAAGTAATCCTACTATTAAGCTCAATAACAAAGGGAACTCTATTTAATCATTTTAACATTTATTTTGTAATTCAATTCATGTAGGAAATTGAGAAATTTTCTATTGTTCTAGAGTTTGTATTATCAATTAATTAAGTTAGTAGGATTAGTTCACAGGTTCCATATTGATTATGACCACCTAAGTTATCACATATATAATGCAATAATGTTCAAAAAAATTTTACATTATAAAATTAATGTCTAGAAAATGCTATAAAATTATAAAATGTAACTAATATTATAAAAATTACTTTGAAAATTTTTGGATTCAAAATAATCCCATTTATGCACTTAAATAAAATTGGAAAAAAATTAACAAAAAATTGTTAATTTAAAAAAAATTGAAAAAATATCCATTAAATAGTACTCAAAAAATGAAGTACAATGGTATGATCACTAATGTCAAAAGCCACAAGCATAATAGTACTTAGATTGCACGTTTTAAGCACGCATATAGGATTAAGTAAGCAAGCATTGTAGCTTATCTTCTTTACTTAAAGCCTACTTGTGGGTTGACTTGACTCATTTTCAATCTAAGTCATGACTTGACCTTATTTTACACATTTCTAATGTGATTTTAACACAAATTTTATGCTAATTTATTCCATTCTTCAAATCCTAGCTAACCTAAATAGATTTTTATCCAAAATCATGTAAAAATTGGATTTCAAAAATCTTTCAATGAGTTCTAGGATTTTCTTTGAAGGTTCTCTATATTTCCTAAGCTTTTTATGGTTCTGTTTAATAACACAGATCACACTTTCAACCTACTTATCACTTTACTTTACAAAAATTCTTAAAAAATAGTTTGAGTGAAATTATAAAAATTAAGATGCCAATAATTTGCGAGTAGGAAAAACTAACTTCTAGAAATGTAACAAATACAACACATGTTCTTATATATAAAACCAATTTTTGTGAAAGCTAACATATTATTTATGCGTAATGTATGTAAAATGCATTTTATAGGAAAAATAATCGTTATTTAATGAAAAAACCTTTTTAAGGAATTTCTCAATAATACATATTTTAGTGAAAAAGTAATGCATATTGGGAAACTTACACACATAATGTGTAAATGTGTAACATTTTATACATGGAAAAAATAATATATACAGCATAAGATATATATATCTCATATTGGCCAGATGCAACCATTCACATAGAATAAAATAGTTACATGCACACACACATACCTACATTCTTATATAGATTGAAACAATTATAGAAAAAGGCACACACAAAACACTAATCTACACGTTGATTAAAATTACCACAAATATAGCTTATTAGATTTAATTTTTTAATGCATAGAGTAGATATATTAACATGTTTATAAATCTAAGATTTCACATGCTTCTTAAAATATCATCATGGCAGAGATAGAAATATGCAATTCATACAAATTTGTCCAAAAAAATCAACCATATTCCTATAGCTAAAACTATGTTTTGATACAAATTGCAAGAATTAAATTATTTAAATCACAAAAATCTTAGTTTTTGGCTATAAATTATGGCATGAGAGTTGAATAAAATTTTAATCAACACAACATGTATAAAATAAAATAACTGCTATAATAAAATACCTGGTTCTATAACATCCATAATTATGCTTTGGAATTATCCCTCCTCTAATTAGTAACAATGTAATTTCTTCTTGAATCTTTGAAATCAAAATAAATGGAATGGGATTAAAGGTCATCCATCCCCTTGTTAAAACCTTCAACTTACTTTTCTCTTTGAAAAAAAGTGCAAGTCTATTTCTTGGTTGAATAAAAATAGATAATGGAGTTATAGAAAAGTAAGGACCCCTTTATAACAAATAATACCAAGTTATGAATTTTATCAATCACAGAATCCATATCTACTTAATCAAATGAGATTAAGTTTAATTATCATATGACCAGTTAACAAGTGTCACCTATTGGACCTAATTAACATTAATACTTCTATATAAAAAATTATCGTGGGTCCAAATAATAAAATCCTAATGGTGTTTGCATATAGTCTTGCACACAAGAATCATGTGACACATTGTAATGAGAAAAAAAAGACCTAATATTCATTTTGGTCCTTTAAAGATGAACTTTGTATTAGTTTAATCCCGATTTAATTGTGTCACTTAGTGTAGTCCTTGATAAATTTAATTTAATATAATATCATCCCTTATAAATTTAAAATCATCCATTCATCAAAGATTAAATATTCATTTTGGTTCTTAAAAAATGGACTCATGTAAACATACCACTCAATTTAATCCTTCGTAAATTTAATTTGTTTTAATGCCATTTTGCACCAAATTTAAATTCAAATTTTATCTCATTTGTTTCTCCACCAGACCTAACAATATATTCTTGCTTTCTTAACAAAAAGTGTATCAATGGAATGGACTACTACAAAGAAAATAGTGCTAATTTTGTAATAGTTTTTGGTCCTCGACATTTTTGTGTGACTGTTTTAATTGGAGAGATTAGATGTTATAGTTAATTAATGATGTTGCTTATCTTTTATATACCCAAAATATAAAGGTGACTATTGTGATTATTTCATAAATTATCTTACCTTATTTCATATCAAAATGTGGCTTGAATGGAGAAATTTTTCTTAAATTATGGAGGTTTTTAGCTTCATGTGGAGTTGATACATAAATGGCAATGAATAAGAGTTAGGATTTCAATTTTTTTTTAATTCTACTATGCAAAGAAAAAAAATAAGTTCTATGGTGTATTGCATATTACTACATCAACAAAACAACTCAAAACACTAATAACAACGTTAATAAAAATTTGTTGCAATGTAATCCATTGTAAAACTTAAAAATTCTCTAACAAATTTTGTTAATGGTATTTCAACTTGAAATACATGCTTTTAGGTTTGATAAAAAAATAAAATAAATTTTGAATTTGAATTTAGTAGAAGGATAAAATTAAATTAAATTAAATCTATGGAGGATTAAATTGAATAACACAATTAAATAATGATTAAATTGATATTAAGTCTATCTTTAAATAATCAAAATAAATATTTAATTCTTAAGAGAGGGATGGTTCTAATTTTATAATAGATGATATTAAATTAAATTAAATTTAGTAGTATAATTAAATAAAAATAAAAATAATATTAAATTTATTTTTAAAATATTAAAATAAATATTTAATAATAATAATAGTAGTAGTTGTTGTAATAATAATAATAATAATAATAATAATAATAAGGACGGAAGAGCTGAGGGCCTGTGGCAGTTAACAAAGAGTACGTGAAAGAAGAGGTGAGAATATCAGAGACGTTGAACACGTTAGTGGAAGCTGAGGTGTAATTTGGAACGGTAAGGCAGGGTGGGACCCACGGCAAATGCGGCGAGACGCAGCATAGCAGAAGGAAAAGCTGAAGCGGAAGTGCAATTTGCGTTTTCCATTATACATTGTAACCTCTATCAAAGTGGCTTTCCTTTCTTTCTTTCTTTCTTTTCTTAGGATTGGATTATATCAGCAGATTCCCCAAAATATTGTAATGCTCGTGGCTCTGTGGATGATGTGGCTCCCACCCTCTTCACCCCCATAAACCAGATCCATGACAAAGTTAGCTAAACATGACTCACTCCCTAGTCCCTACAAGAAAAATATCGTCTCGGACTCCAGTGGTGAACAGACAAAAATTGAAAAAGTAGGCGTACCATTAAGAATTGGACACAGCCAAAACTCGATGTTGACACTATATGGCTTTGCCATTGGTTGAGAGAATTGCACCATCGGCTTTTCGGGCAGCCAAATTTATTAATTTTATCTTTTATTTTCTGAGAAGTTCAAATTAGAGTGCTTGGATCTTGATGTAAAACCTACATAGCTGTTAATTATTCTGCTTTATTTTTATTTCTCTTCGTTTTAGTCTTTTGGAGGAAATGTTTTTCAATACCTTCAGCTTAATATTAGAATTTTTCATACTTTTTATTCTAAATAAATACACTAAACGGCTTGTTTCAAATTCTTGTTAACTTCTTCAATGGTATGAAAATGTGATGAATTGGTTGAATTAAAATAAACTTCTGCAAAGTAATTTTGGAAAACAAATTTTCACTATTAAGGAATTATCTGATATATTACTCCTATATATTATTGTGTTATAATTGTGGGCCTCTTAACTAATTATTAGAGGGAGCTTATGACGCTGGGCCGATTCTTTCTCCAACTCCGCACGTCTCTTTGTAAGCTTCAATAGTCACCGACCTAATAGTGTACAGCACCGTCTCTATGACTGTGTGGCTGTTTCTTTCTCTGTCCCACTCTCGTGTGGACTGACGCCACGATTCACTCATAGCCAGAAATAAGAAACCAAATTAGAATATGTTTTGTTTTTATGTTTTTAAAAATTATTTTTTTATTTTTAAAAACTGTTTTCTTGTTCTAAAATTATTTTTAAATTAAAAAAAAATTAAGATTAGAAGGTAATTAATGTTGTAAGTTAAAAATATTTTATTTAATTACAAAATCAACATTTAAAACAAGAAAATAAATTTAAAAAATAACTAAAAATTATTTTTTTATTTTTAATTTATACATTTAGAGAATAATTTTTAAAAATAAGTTGTCAAACATGTCCTTCTATTTTTTAAAATATAAAACTGTTTTTAAAAACAGTATCCAAAACCCCCTCCCAATTTATGTACAACGAGCAGCTTCCTTCTAGCTAGCCTGCACCTCAGATCACACTAATCAGTGAGTACCTGTGTAAATTTTTCGTTACATTTGATATTATTGTCTTTTACATATCGATGGGTTTAGAAATCATTTTAACATCTATTTAATTAAAATGTAAACATATTTAAAAAAATGCTATGAGATTTAAAATTAAATTTTAAAATTTATTTTTAATACATATCATATTACTAAGTATTTATATTATATATGGTAAAAAGTAAGGGACTGTAAGCAAAACTTCCCCCCTTGGCTGATATTTATATTCTTAAGAATACGCCTCAGTCCATAAAGTATTTAATTTTTGTTGATGTTTTGAGAATTGGATCAACCGAACTGTTTCTTAATAATTTGTTTCCTTTGGACATTAGCCCCTTTAATTGATAAAAAAAAAAGGTGAGGGAGCGTAAGCAAAACTTTACGGTTTATTAAGAAGACGGCTACGATTCTCAGAACCTGACCTCAAACAAGCTGCGGACATTTTCTCTTAGTATCACCTTCATGAGGCAGGGTTCAACGATTCAATCGATAACATTTGCTTATTTATTATTTATTTCCTTTTCATTTGGCTTAATTAATATAGTGCAAAAAATTTTAAACAAAAAAGAGAAATAAGTTTGGCCAAATAGCTCCCACAGGTAATATATGGAACCGGACCTCACTGAATGTAATCATCACTGCAGGCATAGTTGCTTCAATTATTATCCATAGATAAATATAAAAATCATGAATTTTTTCGATAAAAATTTATGAAACTTAGAAAATATTTTTAATTTTTTAAATAAAAAATAAAGAATAGATGTCCAAATGAATATGGATCATCACCATCATCATCATTTTAATTAATATATACAAAACTCACCATCAAAAATATTTGAGAAAACGAAAGAAAAATAAAAGATGGTAAATATATTATTATTAATATTATTCATGTCACACGGTCATAAGCTGTATGGTAGGTACCGAGAGAGAGGGGGAGGGGGAACAGAAAAGGCAGAACAAGGACGACCACGGACGAACTCTCATCTCTCTCTCTCTCTCTCTCTCTCTACAAGGATTAACAAACAGAGAAATCCTGTGCCGGGACCTTACAAAATCTCGCCGGACTCTATCTCCGGGAAAACCGTCTTCTCCAAATAAAAAAACAAAAATAATATAAGAAACAACAAAGAACGAGTAGAACACAGGAACAGTACACCATACTAGATTGCGTGTGACCGCAAGATTCACAAAAACATGAACCTGAGCCGTCGAACCACAGGCTTCTCAAGTGAAAAGGTTGAGAAGCTTCCGGTCTCCGCCGTTACTATACTGATCACCAATCACGCTGTCCATACATGCCGTCGTCGTAACAGACTCTTCCGAGTTCATTGACGGCGTTCCCGGTCGTCGGATTTCTGGTCTGTAACTATAAGTGGATACCTTTTGAAGAAAACTTGGTGTTAATCGGAGATCTAGATCGGTCATTTGGAGCTTCGACGATTCATCTGATCGCTTGCGTTTGGCGGAAGAGACCTTATTCGATCGCGAATTTGTGAACCGACAACTCGGGTACGGATTTTTTATCTTCCACATGTCCGTGCAGGTAACCTCCGCTTCCGATGCTTCATCCGTGGCCGGAGTCGGAGCGTCCAGCCCAAGAAGCTCCGGCATGGGCCGTAACGTGCCACCACGGAGAACAGTCTCCACAGCCGCCTGGCACAGGTGCCAGTTTCCCGTCCACAAAAGCCCTACCGCTCCGTTCACCGGGTTCACCGTTCTTCCGCAGGCTTCGAACAATAGAGACTGAAACAGGGCTGCATAGAGCAAAGAAAGGAGCATTTAACACAATTTCCAAGATGAAAATTTTCAACTTAAGAACTTAAATTTCTTCTACCATTTAAGAAATTACCAGGTCTTTGGTTTTCGGGGACGTTGGAAATGAAAGACATGAGGCCAGCACGGCCAAAGAACTTGGCGACGAATACAGTGGCATGACCTTGAGCTTCAGGGCTCTCAATCCACAGCAAACAAGGTCTCAAAATACAGGACTCACTGCAACCCTTGCGAAGAACACGGCACCCGTTGCAACTCATGCCTCCTTAATTACAACTCTAAAAACACCCACAAATTGAACAGACCGATTTTAATTTTCTGTCACAAACCGCCCTCAGATGAACGCTAGAAGAAGAAGAAGAAGAATCCAAGGCAGGCTTTCTTTGCAAACAATGAAAAAATGGGGGGATTAGGAAGATCGAAAGCAATGACAAAGAATGGAAATTCGCAGCAGTTGGGGTATATATAAACAGCAAGGTGGGGAGGAGGTAGGATTAGAGTTTAACTAGGGTTAGGTGAGTTTGAGAGAGTGGTTAGTGGAGGCTTGTGTGTGTTGTATGGAAGGGTGAGATTCCAAGGAGTTGGGCGCGAGCGGCTCCGTGTTTCCGCGGATGGATGTTCCTCCGCCGTTGGATTCCTTTTTTATATATTTATTATCTTTTTCGCTTGACAAGATATCGATGGGTGGCTGTCCTTTTCATGCATTTTCCAGCCCTTTGCTTGGTTCCGAAACTTTTAATAGTTTTTACTTACGCAGAAAAATGAAAATGCGTCTCGAAATTACAAATAGGGACCTCTATACTGGCGGGTTTTACCATGACGGCATGGCGTGCACATGCAGGTTAAACAAAATAATATTGGGCACTAATTGCAAGCCTAATGGCCCAGGCGGGGGGGCATACGGAGGATTAGAATAATGCAGAGGCCTCAAAAGATAATAGTTTTTAATTTAAGGCACTAATGATTGAAGACTTTGCGCTGAGATCGGGAACACAAGCATTGTTAGCGTAGCAGTTGGGATATATATATAATATAAATATAAATATAAATAATTAAATTATAATTAAATATTTTCAGTTTCTATTCTTCCCTTGGTACGCTCACAGATTTTGCTCCAACTTGTCACTATACTTTGAATGTAAACTTATCTATGTTCTATAGTACATATACTTCGCAGTTTCAAATACTTCTAGTCTGGTTTGTTTTTTTAAATGGTGATATGTACTAAGCTAGGCCACCTAAAAGCCTCCTAATTTGAATTCTTATTCTCAATCTTACCAATGAGAAGAGAGGGGTGCTCCTGTCACAAGTCCAATTTATTTGATGTTTTGTCATAATTTATCAAGAAAAACTATATTTAATTGTGTGGTCCTATTAGAGTGCAACTAATAAAGAAAAGTACTTCTTTTATGTCTTTAGCTAATTTACTGTTTTTTTACACATAATAGAAAAAAGTTAAAGAGGAAAGAATCACTTTTGCATATTTATGTCATTGGATAAATTATATGGTTCCGAATCCTGAGGGAAGCGAGAGGATAATTAAACTGACTTCTTTTATTAATTAAAGCCCAAAAATTTTTGGGACAGATAATGGTTCTGTTAGCTTGTCAAAAAGTATTTAATTAGAAAAATAAAGGAATAATATTTCATTTATATATATATATAATTTAAAAAAATGATACTTAAAGTTAGTATAACAATAAAGAAAATAAATTTTTCTTAAAAATAATTTATTTTTAAATTTTTTATATTTAATATTAAATAAATAAATTTTTTTGTCTTATCATTTTATTATTATATTTTATAAAAAATATTTTTCTTTGAAACAAATGTAGCCCAATAATTCAAAAAATAATGAACTTAGTTTTTTTTAATAATTTTGTTATTTAATGTCTGTTTAATATACACAAAGATAGTTTATATGTCCTAAAATTATGATATGGAAATTACTGAGCTTTGCTAATCACACGCCAAAATCAGGAGCTATTGGTGGATTTATAAAGTAATAGTGGAGCAAGCACCACTTGCCAATAGAAATTGTAGGAGTATCGTTGCGTCAAGTCAATAACCTCTCCCACTTGCCACAATATCTGTGACAGCTACTTCAAAGCATCTTCAATAAGGAATCACGATTCGCATTACTTTTCACTAAGCTATTGTTCCCTCCATTTTTAATTTTCTCGTTACATGATCTATTCTGACTAAAATATATTTTTCGACGAAATAAATTAAACGTACTTCATTACAACGTGCTTCTGGTTGAAAAAATGTTACACAGAGATCGTATAAACAGATCAATACAAAATATTAAAAAGGATAGTTAGTAAAAGTTGAGGTATGAATGCTTTGAATAAATGATAAATTTTGAATTATTCAATTTTTTAATTATTAAATTTAAAAAGTTGTGATAATTTGGTTGATAACTTATTTAATTAATTAATTATATTTATTACATAAATATTCATAATACTTTATTATTAACAAATTTTCTTATTTTTTATTATATGTTATCTATTTATTCAAATATTTGCTTCACATTAGAAGAATTTTTTTTTTATTATATCTGTATCAAATATTAATATGATTTAAAAATATAAATGTAATATCTTAAAATATTATTAAATATCAAATGAAATATTTATTATTTTTATAAATATAGCTTATTCTTATAATAATTTTAAGATTAGTAGGGTTGATAAAAGAGCTTTGGATTTTATTTTTCATACATGAACCCTCCTCCAAAGTCCATTTCTTCTTAAAAAATAAATAAGAATAAATTATATTTAGAATAAATATAATAATTAATTATTATTTTTTAAAATGATAATTATTTTATTTTTAAGATTTTATAAATAGCATCATTTTTATTTTTATTATATTTTTACTAAAAAATAGAAGTGATTATTTTTATCTCACTAAAAAGCTATTTATCTTAATTCTCTAGCATATAATTTAAATTTTATCCAATACATAAAAAATTATCCAACACACTAATAAAAAAATTGAATTTATTGATTCCTATAAATATCAAAATTCATACATATTTTATATTTTGTTATATAATCATGAATAATTGTATAATTATCATATTATATTAGTATGAATGAATTATTTTATGAAATATATTTTTGATAGATAAAAGTAATTGAAAATATATTAATTAATATTAATTAGATTAAAATAAAATCATTACATATATCTTCATGATTTATTGAATATCACAATCATTTAAAAATGTAAATATAAAATTTTTAATCATATATAAATTTAAGAAAAACTAAATTTAATTAAGTAAATATTATATAAAGTGATATATTAGAATAAGAGTACTATTTAATAATTATTTTAAGTGAAATTTAATATTTGTTTATTTTATAAAATTTTATATTGTCAATCACCAATAATGATCTGTTAGTTGAGTTTTAGATATCATATTGGATATAATGAGCTCATGCTCTCATTTTCACTTTTTGCCCTATACTTTAGTTATTTTCTAAGCTTATTTTTATAAAATTTCACATTAACCATATGATATATTTTTAATGTTATTAATGAACAAGAGGTTAATTCATTAAAAAATAACTAAAAATTTTATTAAATATAAAAAATTATAGCAATTATTGATAATACAAAACTTTGTTATATTGTTTTAACACATTAAAATAAAAAATTTATTAAGTAAATTGATTTTTAGTTTTCAGAATTTAAATTAATTTATAAATAAAATAATTTTATACTACTTATTTATCATATATTTTACATTATTAAAAACTATTAAATTACTTTCACTAAAAATAATAATTTATGATCATGTTTATTTTTTTTAATAACATGACACCTTTTATATAAATTTTTTATTAATAATAGAATATATGATATTCTAATATTAATATTACTAAATAATTACATTTTTATGATTTGTTTTACATCACAAACTAATTAGCATTTGGTAGAATGTGAACTAAAAGAAAAAATTGTGTAAATTGTTTGGGAAAAATTAAAAAGAAAAATAATTATATCTAATTTATTAAAGTGCACGATTAGTAAAAATAAAAAGTAAATAAGGCAAAAAGAGATATCTATTTTACTATCTTATTTAAGTAATTAACAATATAGGTCTTACAAAATAATACAAATGATAAATAATTATGATTGTTGTCATTGGAGGTATCCAACCCAAACTTTTAATTTAGATATCATAGAATTATCCATATTAAAATTTTAAATTTTGACATTCATAAATTTTAAGTAGGTTTAGTATTGTTTTGAAAAGATTGAATAGTTCACATTTTATGTTAAGTATATGTGGCAATAGAGTAATGCTATATATATATATATATATATATATATATATATTGAAAAATAAAATTCAATCTAATAAATATACAAGATTCAAAATTTAATTTTAAATTTCATTTTTTACGCTAATAATATTTTTCCAAAGTGGCACCACACCAGCAATGCAAATGTTCTCGCTATGTTTATAATTTCCGTCGCCAGGTGGGATGGGATCCCTCAAACATGAATTGGAAATGGGAAGGTGGTTTCGACCGGCAACGCACGTCTATCGTTAAGTGTCGGATTAATGATATAAGTGATGCGTTGATGACGAACGACTTAAATAATTTGTAAGTTATAGATTCAAGTTTCATTATTAAGGGGAAAAAAAATCGTCTCTGTCATGCTTAATGTGATAGGCCATTTTATTTACTTGCTAGTAAACATGACGCAATGAATCCTAGTTACGATTTGTAATTTTTATATGAAAATAATAAAAAAATATGCATTATCCCGTCAGGAATTAGTTTTATCCGACACAATAATTACGAGTGTAACAATAAAATCTATTTTTTGAAAAAAAAAAAAAAAAGGCCCGTTCTCTCATCCCTTAAAGCTCTGCTTGTTAAATGGCGTTATTTTGCGCTCATTGTCTTCAGCGAAATTACAATGATATAGACTTTTCGGTTGATAAGTCCATATTATAAAATTTCCAATGATATTGGTAAGGGAATATCAGATATTAGTATTTTATTTTTCCAAAAATTGCCTTTGAAAATGCGACAATGGAATGGGCCGGCACGTGAGGGATGGACCGCAAAGCATGAAAATGTCACTGTCACGGCGGACGTGTCATCCTTATCCTGCTCTCCTCCCACTTGCAAAATCTTACTAATTCAAAACTTACTACTGACTTTTCAGGGAGCAATGGCTGCTATGCACACGGCGCTTCTCTTCTTGCTTCTTCCTCTACATCCCTAATTGACCATAGGCTATCTAAGATTGGTTATTTTATTGAGGATCCACGTCGTCTCCCTTGTTTCTCTTAAAAATATAAAAATAATTATTAATTAGCCTCTTAATTAGATAATTAATAAGGTCTTAATCATATGTTTTAGATGCCTACTAATTGACACGCAATGTCTACGTTGAGAATGTCAATTTTCCGACCTATTAGGACAAGCTTCTATAATGATTCTTTAAATCCGAGGTGGTCCGCGAACAGGGGCCGAACCAGAATTTTAAATTTTAGGCTGTGATCGAAGAGGAAGAAAATGGGGATGGAAAAAAAATTTTAATTTATTTCTTGAATGAAAAAATTATAAAAATAAAATGTGTGTTTGTAATTTTTTTAATTATTTTAAATGTTAAAATTTTAATTTATTTTTAATATAATTTAAAAAATTTCTGCTCTTTCACTTCTATTTTCTTTCTAATCAAATATTGGGTCAGTTTTAATATATAATATAATATAATAAAAAAATTATTTAAAATAAAATTATGAATTTATATAATAAAAGTATTTAAAATTAACTTATTTCAATATTATAGATGGTTTTATTCAATTGTTCATTAAATATTTTATATTTAAAATTTTTTAAATTAAGTACATGTAATCACAATTATTTAGTTTAAAACTTTTGGATATAAGTATCTAATTCAAAATAAAACAAAATTATAAGAAAAATATAATAATATAATTTAAATATAATTAAAAAATTAACTTTTAAGCAATAGGATAATTTATGATAGATTTAATGTCTTTATTTAAAAATTTTATTATGTTTTATTTAAGAAAATAATTAAAAGTCAAATTTAATAAAAAATTTATTTTATATATTTTTATAAGTATAATGTGTTATTGTCATATTATATATTATGATGAAGTCTATTAATTTTTAATATATTTTTCAGTTAAAAACAAATAATAATAATAAATTATACTTATATTTTAACATATAAAATAAGAAAATAATTTATTTATTATTGAAACCTCAAATATATAAGATTATGTATACCTTCTGAAAAATAGACAATATTTATTACAAAAAAATACAATATATAAAGGGGCCTTATTAAGATATTGAGAAGGCAATATATAATTTTTTAAAATAAATTTAACAATTTATGAAATTAGGTGGAGCGGTAGAGATTTAGGGGCCAACTTTCACCGAGTTCCGTCCCCGGTCAGGAATCAACAGGAGCATGGTTTGTAACTTTCATACGTAAATAGGTTTATGGGCATGCGAACCCAGGGGTACTCGTCGTAATCCGCCTTCGCCTTTGCTTGTGCACGCAGCACCGAATATTGTGTGATTAGAAAAAGAGTAATATAAAGAGCCTTTTTTTTTTCCTTTTTTTTTTCCTAATTAAATGAGCATTTTTAATGAAGCCCTACTTCAATTTCTATCTGATATACAAAAATTTTTTTAGTTAAAATTAATATATGCATATATATATTTCATATTTTAAAAATAAATATTATCAAAAAAATTATAAAATTAATATAATTTATATAAATAAAAAATCATAATTATAAATATAAAAATATATACATATGTAAATATATACATTATTTGTATCTTTAAATTTTTATAAAAAAAATTTATTTTATAAAAAATTTAATATAAGATATTAAAATTAATAATCAAATAAAAAAAATTAAAGCCTAAAATATCACATGCTCAATTCCGTCAAATTTACATATTAAATATGAGTTATTGATAGATTGTGAAATTTTTTTATTTAAAAGAGGATAAAAATTAAATAATTATAATACATTAAATTTAAAATAAATATAAATTAATATAATAAAATATAAAAATAATAAACATTCCATTAAATATTTTTAATATAAATTTTTTTAAATTATTTTTGAAGGAAAATTTGCAAATGAAAGGGTTTAAGAGAAAACTATAGTTAGAAGAAGATATAAATATATATAAAATATAGATTCTTTTAAAAAAAATGTAAAGTGCTATATCATTCATTTCCTTTTTATTTTTCCCTTCTATTTCATTTTTTATTCATACCTTTTCTAAGATTTTTAAGATAAATATTAAAATTAATTTAAAAATGATTATAAAATTTTTAATATAAATATTAAATGTGATTGATTTGTAAATTGTAATTTTTTTTATCTAAAATAGGATAGAAAATTAAATAACTATAATATATTAAATTTAAAATGAGAGTAAATTAATCTAATAAAATATAAAAATAATGATATTTTATTAAATACTCTTTAACATAAATTTTATTTAGGTTGTTTCGGAAGATTTTTTTATTTTGAGAGAAAAATTTATTGACAAAAATTTTAGAGAAAAATATAAATAGATTTATTTAAAGGTGCTAATTTTTCGATGATGTTATTGATATCGTCACAATTAAATTACTTAATTTTGTTGCCCTCAACTGTTGTAACAATGAGACCGATAATAAAGATGAATGATTTAATTGTTATACCGTAATTAATAACACCGTTATTTTTGTCGATATTAACCTCAATCTACTCGCAAAACATGTACTCTTTCTATTCTTATTATCTATCATAATTAATTAATTTTATAAATATAAAAAATAATTTTATTTATTTATTTTTAATAAATTATGTGAAAATATTTTTATGTATACAATTTAAAATAATAAAAAATAAAATAAATATAAATATAAATGAATTGAAAATATAAAATAATAAAATATTTATTAATTGTGAAAATAAACTTAAAAAATATTCAATATTATAGAAAATTTTAGAATAATAAATAAAAAGAATTTCTTCAAATTGAATAATAAAAATAGGAGGAACTAAATCGGAGCTCCTTCTGATCTAGAGTGG
Organism: Sindora glabra; assembly: GCA_020226215.1. Classification (NCBI taxonomy): domain Eukaryota; kingdom Viridiplantae; phylum Streptophyta; class Magnoliopsida; order Fabales; family Fabaceae; genus Sindora; species Sindora glabra. The sequence continues at coordinate 129,012,256 of CM035225.1, forward strand.
CTTCAAAAGAAAGGACTGTGTTTTCTCGCCTTCTGCAAACTGGATAGAATCCACTATGATGGTACTGCGTTTGGTGCTTCTCCCCCAATATATGTAACCATGCATTTGGAATGGGTGAAAAGGCAGGGGGTGAAAGTGCAAAGGTGAAAATAGGGGTAAAATTTCAAAATTCACCTGTTTGGCTGGAGGTGAAAACGTGAGGGGGGCGAAATGAAAAAGTGAAATTCTGCTAGGCCGAGGTGAAATTCTTCCCCCTCCAAATCGAGGTGAAACTGGGGTGGGCATAATTGTCAAATTCATTTTTCACTTTCTACCCTTCTCATCCAAGACGTGCACTCTGCCTCCTCTCTGCCCGCACACCGCTCCTCAACGCCGGAGAAGATTGTTTGTCGTTCGGTGCCGTTTGCTCGCAGCCGGACAAGCCAGAAGCGATCACCGATCAGGTATCCCTCTTTTCCTCTCAGTTATTGTAAGCTCTTGTGTCGTTTCTGGCGTCTTTTGGCAGGGGACTTCCATGGAAGGAGCATTGTCCGATTCGGCGTGAATCTCTGGTGGATGAGGCGGCAGAAGGTTCTCTGGTGGCAGACAAAGCTCTTGCAAGGTTGATCTGCTGATGGCGTGGGCGGGGGAAGACGGTTGAGCACGGTCTCCATCCGGTCGATGTAGGGTTGAGCATCCGGGTCGGGTTGTGTCATCTGTGCTCCGAACCCGAAACCCGGCAGAGATCCGATCCGACGCATTTCATTTTTTTTAATTTTCATTAATTTTAAATTTATACCCTATCAGTGTTCCCATTCTCTCCATCTTGATACTGAACACGAATGCAATTTGAATCTTTGATTGTTACTTTCGAATGCAATGTGATTGTTGACTAGTAATGTTTCTGCCAAATTGAATAGTAGGAAAGATTCAGCAGTTTTGCAAATATATAGTATGGAGACTGTAATTTACCATTTTTTAATTTTTTAAGATAATTTTGTTTATTAAAAAATACACCATGTTTGACAGTGCTAAATCGGATTAAAATTATATGTTAAAGGCACAATGTAATCAATTAAATTTTTTTCAACTAAAAAATTATAGTAACAGTATATCACAGTTAAATTTAATTAAATTACTAGGTTTTTTATTCAAAAATCACAACTGTCACATTTCATGGTTGTTTAAGAAGCAATTGGTACATTATTTTATAAATTAAATTGTTGTCCATTTATCAAAATATAATAATTATATACTTAATTAACTAATCCAATTATTCTGTAATAAAATACTGATTTCACTTGTTGGAAAATATAATAAAAAATATGAGTAAAATTATTATTTAATCTTACACTAATGTAAAAGGATGTGATGATGAGAATATAATTATTTCATAATGTAAATTAATCTCTCATTTGTGTAAAATTTCAAGGTAAACTTAATTGCAATTTCTAACCGACCTATTAGCATAATTGATGTATATAAAATCTTTTAAAATGACAACACGAAAATATATATATATATATACCACATAATCATATAAGGGTTTCAAATATTTTTTTTTACTAATTTTTTTTATCCAAATGTAGGCTCTAAGGGAATAAATCATTTTCCTTACATTTCTATGTAGTTATTTTAATTCACACAACTATATTAATTAAAATGAACATTATGAATATGATGGCAGAAATTTTTTTACAAAGTTTTAGTGTGGTTGAATTTAACATATATGTGTGTTTATGGTGCTTAACTTTCAATTACTAATGTTTTAATTTATATACGCACTTGTTATATGTATGAGTGCACTTTAACAGAAATTTCTTACATGGATGTGTTACGCACAAATCTTGCAGTGAAAAGGAAGAGTCCTCGTCCAGGGAATTAAAAAAGGCTTGATACACCTGTTCATCATTGCTTAAAGTAAGTGCACATTTATGGGTACTAACCTGACTGAAAAGGGTGATGAGTATTATTTATTAACTGTTGTTTAAACTCATATGGCCTGTTTTCTTGTAAATGATCACTTGAATCATATTTATGAATCTTCCATGTCATAATACAATATTTATGTTGTCCATATAATAGTTACACATTTACAGTATTTTCGAAGTTATCGTGGAAGATAACATGGATGACTCATTCGAAGAGTGGCTGGAGCTATTCAAATTGATTAATGTAGATACGATAGAAGAGTGGGAAAGATTATGTAATATGTTTATTATCCAAATGGTGTCATACACTCTACAGTCAATGCAAATGTTACAATTACAAGCGAGTTGCTTGCAACTTCTTGTTGATGAACCTAGTGGTTCAAGAGATCAAATGCGTTAATAACTACTTGAAAATTTATTACAGCCTGATAGTTGCCATAATCTCGTACACATGAGTCCCCATGCTTTCCATCACCTGTGCCAAAAGTTGAGGGCAACTGGTAGAGTTAGAGATTCTAAATACACAATAGTGGAGGAGCATGTTGCCTAATTTTTGCACACGTTAGCTCATAATGTAAAAAATAGGACTATGTCTTTCTTCTTCCATCGATCAGGGGAGACAATTAGTCGATACTTTCATAATATTTTACGAGCTACTATTTTACTTGGGGATGAGTATCTAGTTCAACCTATAGGATCGGAGGTTCCTCAACAGATTTTCAATAACAGTAAGTTTTATCCTTATTTCAAGGTAATTCAATTAGTTAGGAATGTAAAGATACTTCATTGATGTGTGTTGTTACTGTTGCAATCATCTTTTACTTCAACTTTTGAATAATTAATATAATACAGGATTGTATTAGAGCCTTAGATGGGACTCATATATGAGTCAAGGTATCAAGACAAGATGCTCCTCGATTCCGAGGTAGAAAGGATTATCCAACTCAAAATGTATTAACAGTTTGTGGCTTTGATATGAAATTTACATATGTTTTAGCTGGATGGGAAGGAACTGCATCGGACTCTAAAGTCCTAAAACATGCATTGACTAAAAGAGGGGATAAGTTGAAAATCCCTAAAGGTAAGATAATATGTCATGCTTTTAAACAATAGGACATATTTGATTCTCAGAAGTTCATTAGAAGATTGATATGAAGATAGTGATTTATATTTGTGTGATTGTCATATATCCTAGGCAAATTCTACCTAGGTGATGCAGGTTATCCTCTGAAAAGTGAGCTATTGACACCATACAGAGGGGTGCGTTATCACCTGAAAGAGTACACAACACGTGGTCCACAGAATGCAAAAGAAATATTTAATCATCGACATGTTTCGCTCAGAAATGTGATTGAGAGAGCATTTGGTGTACTTAAAAAGAGGTTTCCTATTATAGCCAGTGGAACAGAACCATATTATTCTTTCACCACCATGACAGATATCACCATTGCGTGTTGTGTACTACATAATTTTCTAATGGATGTTGATCCCAATCCACGGTTGATGGATGAAGTGGATCGTGAGCTATTGCACAATGACACAGAAGACTCTGGGAATCGTGAAGCACGAAATACTGAGAAAGACTATCAAGAAGGATACCTTCTTAGGAAACACATAGCTACCCAAATGTGGAATGACTATGAGAATAACTTGTGATAGTTAGAATTTTCATATTTTGGATCATTTTCTAACTTCCAATGTGATAGGGATAATTGTTGTGACATAAATGGGAGATTGTTTGGATATTTTATATTTCTCTATTACAATAGTTGTGTCTTATGTAAGCCTAGTGGTTCATTTATCCTTGTATCACAGTTTAACTATGAAGGTTTGTCTAATTTTTGATAGCATAGAATGGAAAGCTTACATGTGTGAGTTGACAGTGTTTTCTAATTTGCTTCCATGAATTTGTCTAAAATTGGTATATTAACTTCAATATGCATTGCATACGTTGGTGGATATGATTCGTTTGGTGTAAGTGTTAGTATGAGCTATACTTGTGTTTGTCATACAAGATTTGTGCAACTGTGAATTCCTTTAATTCATTTACTTTCTCATGGTGATATACAATTTTGATTTTAATTATATTGACTAACACTAAAAGTTTATGTTATGTTTCACAGATAGACGATGCCAAGGAATAGGAAATCTGGTAGCGGTGAGGAGGGTTCATCTCGAGACACACTACGGTGGACGCCCGATATGGATGCAATGTTGCTAGATGCATTACTGGAGGAAGTGCATAAGGGCAATAGGCCTAATGGGACTTTCACTACAGTGGCATATGCCACTGTAATAGCGGAGCTAAAGCAGACCATTGGTCCATTTTTCTAAAAACACCACATCAAAAACAGAATGAGAACATTGAAGGATCACTTTAACGAGTGCTATGACCTATTTCACAAGTGGAGCGAAGTAGCTTGGAATCCAATTACAAGAATGTTTGAAGCTGAGCCTGAAGTATGGAATGAGATTTGTGCGGTAATGAATCAAGTAACTTAGACACCATATGTGTGAATGAAAATTACCAACATTATTATCAAACATTAGAAGATATGGCATAAAGATTCATATTGCATGCTTTTACTTATAATGTTTCGTACAAAGGCATATGTTTCGATTAAAAGGCATTGATTGTTGATTATTCATGTTAAATGTTTATCTAATGGAGGGTGCATTTTGCAGGACAAGCTAGAAGCACAAAAATGGAAACGGATTCCTATCCATAATTATGACAAGTTGTTGGAGCTCTTGCTAGAGACCGAGTTACAGGTGGACACGCTGAAACATCAAGGGACAAAGTTCATAGGTGGGAGAGAGAAGGCTTTGACCTCAATGACAGCTTTGAATTTATGTATGATCCGAATGTTCAATGGGGAAGTGAAGAACCTAATTTCACACATCATGTTGATAATTTCAGTCCTGAGGGAGCTCCCTCTAACCACTCTCAAGAGTATGCACCTTCAAATCCCTCCACTCACTTACAAGGAACTTCATCTTCAAGGGGTTCCAAAAGGAAAGCACAAATGGTTGATGTCATTGAAAGAGGGTATGAAAGACTAGACATAGGAATGGAGAAGATGACAGAGGTAATGAGAGAGGTAGCAGACAAACACACTCAGGCAATTAAAGAAAGTGTAGCTATCTTTCAGAGTAGTAGACCTCGTTATTATAGCGAGGCAGAAGTTTGGGGGGAATTGGAGAACATAGGAGTGCCTTAAGATTTCCTTCTGAAGTGTTATAACTTCTTGTGTGATAATGAAAAGGTTAGGAATAAATTCTTTGATGTGCCACCTCATTTTCGTCTACAATTGTTGTACCAACTCATGACGAATGCTGGAGATGATTGAGTTGGTTAGGATGGAAGGATACAAGGCCACCTTGGAGTAAAATATAGGGTAATGTGGTTATTTATTGTTGTATATTGAGTTTGCATGATAGTTAATTAGCTTATTTGTATTTATGTCCTGACAATCGCTATTCATATCCTCACGGGGTTTTCTGACTATGTATTTATCTTAATTGTAGGTATTTTGGCTTCACCAATTCATGAAAATGTGCCTGATCTGGAAGTGTTGACTACACTAGACTATGCACTGATAATTATAAGGTGGGAGTTAGTTTTTGGATAAAGTCATTCTCTTTGTTTGGTTATTCACAGGAACATGTGACTGGACACATTATGTAGTGTAATGTATTGTGTGTGTGTATAATTAGTAGAATATGACAACTGACGATGATATTAAACTTTATGTAATTCTATTATGTTATGTCTATTTTAAAATTAAGACATAGTGTCATTGAAGGATCAATGATCTAAACATGTGAAGACAGTACTTTGCCCTTATGTGAATGGTATTTTCCTTATATGACAAGTCTTTATTATGTTTACAGTTATTGGAGCTGTACAATGCATGTACGTTGCACCTAAGAAGCAAGCAAGTATTTTTCATTCAATCTTACTTATGTTGAATGTTATTCCCACTAATTATACTTCTTTTGCATTAATTTTCAATATAGGAGTTTGTATATTTATATTAAATGAATTATTGCTTCTATGTGTATGTGTGTATATGTATATTGCAACAGTTAATGAACATGATATATATCTTCTGCTACCAAAAAATAAATTAACAATATTAGGAGAAATGTGTTATTTACTAATTAATTATATGTAATGAGATATCATTTATTAATTAATTCTATAATAAAAATATATTAATTATAGTCTTTAAAAAATGTATAATCAATTATTGATTAATGTTATTAGTAATAAAATAAATTAAAAGTAATTTAAAATTGTCAAATGAAATTATTATCATCAAATATGTATAATTCTATTAAACAATGATAATATAGTAATTTTACTACCTCACCATAAGTATTTTTCTAAAATATAATGTAAATTTTTTTAATATTTATTAATTATATGAAAATAAGAAATTATAATTTTTTAAATGTTAGTATTCAAAAAAAAATTTTAACATATTTTCCTTCATCCATAAATTATTTGTTATTTAATTTTACTAAATAATATTATAACTATCTCAACATAACATAACAGAAGGATATTTTAGTCATTTCACTCATTCACATTTCCTTCCCCCTCTATTTTCATTCATTCCAAACAAAAGAAATCCATTTCACCCATATTTACTCCTCCTCCTATTTTCACCCATTCCAAACAACTTAGGTGAAATTACTTTCACCTCCATTTCCACCCCCCTCCATTTACACCTCCTCCCATTTTCACCTCCAGCCAAACATACCGTAAGGGTATCATGGAGGGTGGGATGTGCTAAACGGATGGAGCTCGTGCGATTTTGGACTTATGCAAATTTATTTGTATAAGTTTATAAAATATGTAGATAAAAATAATTAAGTCCGCAGATAGATCATTTTTTTATTTTTTAAAAATATAATAAAAATAATTATATCATTAGATATGTGCCGACGATAGATGGTACAAAATCTTTTAAAAAATATTAAATTAGATTGAATTAAAAAATATTTTTTAAAATTATAATTAATCAATTATTGTTTTATATAATAAATTAATCAAGTAGAGTTAAAAAATTATATTAAATTATTAAATATTACATAGATTAAAGTATTTAAAATACTTAAAAAATTAAAAAAAAATTTGGCTCGTAATTTCCTGTAAGCTTGCTTGCAAAAGTCCATGACTGTGTGAGCTTGCCTAAAGAAATTCATGCAAAAAACAAATTGTATACAAAATACTCACGATCATGAGAAACTTGCGGTTTCAAAATCTATTTTACATGTCTAATATATGAACATAAGACAATTAAATTAATTAAAATAATATATTAACTATGAGCAGACGTAGGTGCGAAAGAATGTAGGCGTACATGTGTTAATTTTAATATCTTCTTTTCATTTCTTGTTATTTATTATAATTAACTAATTTTATAAATATTAAAAAATAACTTAATTTAGTTATTTTTAATAAATTTTTTAATATTATTTTTACACAAAATTTAAAATAGTTAAAATAAAAAATAATATAATAAAATAAATAAAAGTAAGTTGAAAGTGTAAAATAATAAAATATTTATTAATAAAAAAGAAAGATAAAATTGAAAAAAAAAATATTTCATGCTTTATTAAAATTTTAAAGTAACAAATAAAAAGATCATTTTTTTTCAAAATATGGCAGTTAATAAGAAATAGAAAGAGTAATATTTAATAAAAATGTTAAAATAAATTGTATTATTGCACCATTTAGCTTAGCTCGTTAATAAAAAAAATATAAATTTTAACTATTGCATTTGAGATTCCTAGAGAAAAATATTATATTTCATATTAAATTGTGAGTGTTAAAATGTCCTTCATAATTGCATAACCAATTAAAACATTACATATTTTATATTTTATTTGTTTTATTAAAAAATATTCTTCAAAAGAAAATATCATTTATATATATATTGATATAAGAGCGACATACCACTTATATTTATAATAAAAAAATATACCTAAAGTTATAGTAATAAAAAAAGTAAATTCTTCTTTATACAATTAAATTTTAAACTTTTAATATTTAATATTAAATAAATAAAATACTTTACTTTATCGTATTATTTTATAACTATATTTTATTTAAAATATTTTCCATCAAAATAAACAAAACTTCAATTTATATCACTCTCACTACTAGAACTAATCTAATACTTATTTTATGATTTGAAAAACCATATCATGGTTTTCTTTTTTTATAATAATACGGATTATTAAACTACTAAATAAACATGCTAAATCACAGTTTTCATTAAATATAATCTTTATTTCTTCAAGTTATTTAAATTTAATACAACAAACAAACCAAAAATATATACAATATCTACATTTATATTCATATGTCCATGCATTTTTATATACGAATTTTAACTTTTTTATTATTTTAAGAATATATTTATTTTGTTGATAAAATATTAATAGAAACAAATTATTTTTATTTTTCTTATTATACTAATTGGACACAAAGTATAGTTTTTTATGTTTTTTATTAAAACTTTCACATATATTAATAGTACATACAAATATTATTGGAAGATATATAATCCTGTTAATCATTAGGTCCTAAGTTTATAACTAACATCAGCATAGTGGACAACCCCTCAATTATATAAATCATAAAATAATGCACATGAAAATTTTTTAATCATAGTTTGATAAGTTTTTAGCTCCTATTTCAACATTATTGCTATAGAATAATTATTTGATGTTAGTTGTTTAATAGATTATATATTAAAATATGGTCAATATCTTATCATACATTATTATAAATAAGTTATGATGTTAGTTAGTTACATGACATAAATAATAAAATAATGTTGGTTCCTATAATGATTGAACTGTCAATTTTTTTTTTGTATTGTACGATCCAATTATCAGCAATAAGTTAAAGATGTTAGTTTTTACTAAATAGGTAATATAAAATATTTACAAATTTTTTTAATGATGACTTTCAACTTTCATGCTAAAATATTTGTAATAAAAGTTAAATAAATTCATTATTTTATAAAAAAATATTTTGAATTAAAAATTTTGAAAGGTTATAACTTTACATTCGATTGTCATTTAGAATGAATTTTATATCTTTTTCATGTAATTTTTTAATATTTATCTATTTGCAAAGCCTAATAAAGTTTTGTCCCTCCCAAAATCATAAAAAATGATTGTTTCATATTTTTTTTTATTTTTTCTCTATCTCTCATTATTGTTTAGCTAATTTGGATTTTATAGTAATATTTTATTAAACATATAATTGTATCTAAAACTTGGATGTAACATTAGCAGTTATATAAAAAAAAACAAGTAAAATCTTTTAAAAAATCTACACAAAAAATTAAAGAAATAGAAGAGGTAAAGATCTTAGAAATAAAAGTAAAAAAAATGTTTAGGGCAACTTTAGATACTTTTGCAACATTTATGAAATACAAAATAAGTACCCAAATTTAAATATGATATCAAAAGTTATACAAAGAAAATGCAAGTAAAAATATCTTAAAAAAATTATGCAAAAAATAAGAGAAATAAATAAGGCGAAAGTCCTAGAAATAAAAATAAAAAGGCCCATTTTATGGTACCCCTAGGTTTAGAACCCAGAGTGAGCTGGCCAGTTTTAAACCATAGGATGGAGAAAATGAAATCCAAACCGTTCACATATATAAGGACTTTTAGATTGGAAGAAAAAATTCCAGCAGTGGCAATGTAGTTGTAAGTTTTTGAAATCAACCCCAAACTATAAGACGTCGTTATAAATAGACATGGCGTTAATACGGTGGGATCCGCCCCCATTTGTCTGCTAGCCAAGAATCTTGGGTTAATAAACATTGACTTAGGGGGCCACATTTATTTAGATTTTTGGTCTCTACTAGAACGTTAATTGTGCAATAATGGAAGAAAAAATAATGCTCATAAGTTATAACATTGAAGGAGAAATCTCAGTGAAAATTAATGCAATCATGGTAGATAATAATATAATAAATTAAGAAATATTATTTAGCATTAATTGTGCTTGTTACTTGTTAGTAACAAGAGAGTGTAAAGTGCTTATTTTTTTTGTAAGACCATCAAGCAGTAGTTATATTGTAATTGACAATAATAAATAAATTGACAAATGTGTGAAATTAGGAATAATAATGATAAATATTAATAATTAAATAAAATAATAATAATAAGGATAATAGTGAAATATAAAATAAAAATAAGGATAAGAATAGTTCGAATTAACAAAATTGATAAAATTGATTTGTAGAAAAATAAAATAGTAGTGATTGAGTACAAATGAACCAAAGATAATAAAAATGAATGTTAGGAATTAAGATAGTAAAAAAAGGATATATCAATATTAATTAATATATAAATAAATACATTAACATATCTTTATATTATATATTAATTGTGAAATTTCTTATATCTTATTATGATATGAAAAGTATTATTCTCATAATATGTCATATGTCAATTTATTACTTTTTAATAAAAAGTTAATTTATCATTTCTTCTCCATCTAAAAGTTAAATTATGAAATAAATTTTTTATATTTATTAATCACCAATAATGAATAATAGATATAAAGTCACTTATTACTTCTTTTATTTATTTTTCTAAAACTAAATCAATTCTTGATAAAAATTTTAATTTAAATCTTTATCTATTTATTTTATTTTTATAAAAAAATTTAAATTATATTTATATTTTACTTTTTTACTTTTTTCATCGTCAATCACTTTAAAGCCATTATTATATCTATGATAAAAGTTTTCACCTTTATTTTTAATATTTGTAAATTCACAACTATTAAATTATTTCATTCTTATAAAAATTATTTTATTTTCATAAAATATTTTTTAAATTTTATTTCTTTATCATCTTTTTTAAGATGAGAGTCTTCATCTTCATTTTTAATATTATAAGTATTCTCTTTTATTACTTTTGACTTCTTACACTTGTCTAATCTAAAATTTCTGTCATGTAAATTTCCTTATATATCTTTTGCTTCTTTTTTATATTATTATTATTGCAATTTGATCTTTTTAATAAGTGTTTTATTTCATTGGATTTCTACTTTTGAGAAAAATTTATAATTTTATCGATTCATTAGCGTAATAGTTTTGTGATGTATTAAACTATAAATTTATATATTTTTATATAGTTTAACTTCATACTATTTAACGATAAAAGTATAATTTTATATAATTTTAGAGGAAATTATAGAAAGATGGAAACTACCACTATATAAATATATGAACTATCAATTATGAAACTTACAAATTCATAGTTAATAGTATATGTAAATAGATCATTTTTTATTATTTAGATTTGTATGAAAACATTGAAATTAATAAACTTAGCATTTTATTATTATTAAAAAATAAAATTAGAGTCAGAGAAATATTCATTAACCAAAATATTTTATAAGCTTTACAAAACATTTTTGTTTCAACTAATCATATGTTTTGATAAAGTATTTTTAAGGTATAATGCAATAAAAAAATTCATATTTAGAAAAAAAAAGTAAATACAAAAAGTTAAAGTATAAATTATATTTAATTAATTAATTAATTATAAAAAATTATGATTTTATCCTTGTATTTATATTTCTATCTTTTTTACATTTTTTTATTATAATTATATTTATTTTAAAATTTTAGAAAAATTGAAATATATAATAATACATATATATATAAAGAAGTATGAAGCTTTAGGGATTAAGGCCATCGTATGTGAGAATCCTATTTTTAGTGGCATTTAACTATACGACAATTTAAATCACTCTATGCAGAGGAGGTAGATATAAAAAAGGAAAGTATTACTAAAAAATAATAAATTAAATATATTTCAACTATGTAATTACATTTGATTGTGGGAAATGATTATAAAAATAATAATAATTATATTTATAATATTAAATATTAATAGTTAAAATTAATAAAATAATAAATAATTATAAATATAATAATACTATTTAATAATTAAATGAATAATATTAAATAAAAATAAATTTTAAAGAAAATTGGTTAAAGGTCATCTTATTAGTAATGTACATTTTAAAAAGTTCAAGATCAACTCATAGATTAAATTAATTGGTACTTGCAAAATTAATTACGTGTTGAAATAAATATGTGCTTTAGGTTAATGAAATTAATTCTATGAACTTCATGATAAATTTGATAGAATTTATGATGATACAAATATAAATAAAATAAAATAAAATAAAATAAAATAAAATATTATTTCTTGCATCAAGTACTATTTAAAAAATATTCAAAAATAAAATAAAATCTTATTTTTGGATATTTTAAATAAAGGATAAATAAATTTTTTCATTAACAAAAAATACGTATGCAACCTGAATTAACTTTTGTAAATAAATAAGTTTTTTTAATCAAATATTTACTACTATAATATATTGATCTTTGAAATTAAAATTTTACTCAAAAAATAACTAGCACTAGTTACTAATTATTGATTTTATATAATTAAATAATTGAAATAATATTTTAAAAAACTAAAATGATACAAATTAAATTAACGAATAATTATAAATAAATATAAAATGTTAATTCTTTTTTCCTTTACACAATCCTAATTTTTCAATAAAAAGTGACGAAAATAAATGCTTATTTTGTTCGTATCTGTCAAAACTACCATAATTAGAGTTTCAGAAAAAAACTGACTTGACAGCTCTTTTAATCCATCCACTAACGGCCTTTTTCTTTAAATTGTAATAAGGAACTATTGCAATTTTACTTTATTGATATAACCACCCTAAATTATTATTTCTTCTACATGTTGTTACATGTGTCATGCCTTCTAATTAACATTTGTCCTTGGGTTCCAAACCCCTTGAGAGTCCAAAGTTACCGTAGCATCCACCAAATAAAAAATACACTTCTTATGCTTTAAACCAATGGCCTAAAACATGATATTTGTTTTATGTTTTATATTTGTTAAAGGAGTATTGGTGGTTCAATGACATGTAATAGAGGACAAAGTGACATTTAGAATTTTGTAAAAGAAGTTAGATAGAGATGGAAATGGAGCTTAAAAATAAATAAGTTACTGAAATGGAGTGATAATAAGAAAAAAATAAATATATAATTTATTTAGTGTGCAAAAATATCACTAACTTTAAATATTAATTATTAGTACAAAATGGACATCTTATATATTATCAGTTTCTAAATAATTGGTTTTTGCCATATTATTAAATGTTAGTTAAATATAAAATCGACGTGCTTATTTTTAGATTTCCTAACTAATTATTTGAAATACTTTTAAACAATAGTTATAAGCAAAATTAACATCTTATATTTTTGTAAGTTCTTAGTAACCTCATAGATGCCATCATGTTAGATATCATTTTAGTTAAAAATCAGTGTGATAAAGTTTGATATTTTCCTTTTTAAACTTTTGCAATATTTTTTATGTCAATTAAATTTAAAACTAACATCTTAAGTTTTTTTTTCCATTTTCTTAACAACTTTTAAATATTATAATTTTAAAATTGATGTCTTAAATTTTTTATTTTTTAAACAACCTTTAAATGTCATATATTTTAAAGTTAGTTAAATAAAAAATTGATATCTTAAGCTTCTAGTGGTTTAAAAAATGTCATTATGCAAAAAATAAATATATAAGCTTCTAGTGATTTAAAAAATAAATATATAATTTGTTTATTGTGCAAAAATATCACTGACTTTAGATATTAATTATTAATATAAAATTAACATCTTATATATTATCATTTTATAAATAATTGGTTGTTGCTATATTATTAAATGTTAGTTAAATATAAAATGGATGTATTTATTTTTAAAGTTCCTAACTAATCATTTGAAATACTTTTAGACAATAGTTGTAAACAAAATTAACATCTTATATTTTTTAAAATTCTCAATAACCTCGTAGATGCTATCACATTAGACATCAATTTAGTTAAAAATCAGTGTATTAAAATTTGATATTTTTCTTTTCAAACTTTTGTAATGTCTTTTGACATCAATTAAATTCAAAACTGATATCTTAAACTTTTTTTTTCGTTTTTAACAACTTTTAAATATTATAATTTTAAAATTAATATCTTAAACTTTACATTTTTTAAACAATTTTCAAATGTAATGTATTTTAAAGTTAGTTTAATAAAAAATTAATATCTTAAGTTTCTAATGATTTAAAAAATGTTATTGTATTCAAATAGACATTAGTTAATTTTAAAACTAACGTCTTGAACTTTTTCATTTTTCAACAACTTTTAAATATTATATAGTTTGATATTGGTCAAGCAAAAAACCTAATGCTTTAAATTTTTTAATAATTTTAAAAATATCATCATATATAAATAGATATTATTTAATTATAAAATTGATGCCTTAAATTTCTTCATTTTTCAACATCCTATATTATGATGTCGGTTAAATAAAAATTTAACATATTAAATTTTTTAATAATTTTAAAAATATCATTGCATTTAAATATAAATCAATTATATTTATGTCTCATTATATGCATTTTCTAAATCATTTAGAAAATATTATTATATTAATATAGTCATTAATATTAACTCGAATCGACGCTATGTAGTGATATAATATCTCATTTATGTAAGTGCATCTTTCCCAACCTTTACAAGAATTTCTGCTTTATAAAAATTCACATTATATTCTTCTTAAGTTTAAAATTCTTGTATACTTATAGTATTTATAATTTAATAATATTTATTTGATAAGAAATTTTAATTTTATTCCAACAATAAAATTTTTTTCTAAATAAAAAGATAATTTATATTAAATTAATTATAAAATTATAATACTTAAAATTTTGAAAAAAAAAACACATCTATTAAAAAAGGCTATATGAATTAAATCGGATGGTTAGAGAGTGTCTTTCCAAAAATTATGCTTTCAACTTCTGGTCGTATTCATAAAACAAGCGCAGTTCAATGCTAAATTAAAGATTGGATAACTAGGGACCGTACACATGCTAGACAATATAATTTACACGGCTCTTTGACTTAAACCCTTAACACTAGGTAACAATTCTCTATAATGTTGCGCCAGAAAAACTTATGCCCAAAATGCTTCCGATCGGAGGTTGGACTAACCTGTGATCAGTGACCTTGATTACATTCTAGAACATCCCATGATCAAGCAATGATGGTCACGGAAAGGTCCATCCCGTGATCAGTGTTTGGTCACAAAAAAATTAATAATATTTTTTATTTAATTTATACTTATTTTAATTTGGCTCCATTTTTTTTAAATTTTTACTTAATTTTAATTTGTAGCCCTTTTTATTTTATCTTTTATTTTTACTTAATTTGTATTGGATTAAATTTTTCATATTTTGAATGTTTCTTTGATACTAATTATTCAAGATTCTAAATAATAATTAATTATTTTGATTAATTCTTATAATATTGTACAATATATATAATATAATAAAATTAGTAATTATCATAAGATTGTTGGAATAATTAAAATTTCAATAAATATAAATTTTTACCTATTCTCTTATAAACTTATTAGTTAGAAGATTTAAATTATAAAATTAATTTTTTAAATAATATTTTATCATAATGTGATGTATATATCTATAAAAATCTTTAACTAAATATGAAATAAAAATATAATCTGCATTATGAAAATAAATATTTTATTAGTAAACTATATTAATTCAAAATATGATACAATTTAATTTTTAAAAAATTAATTACATACAAATTATATATTTTTAAGAAAATTTTAAATGAGAATCATAACATTATAATACATTACTTATTTATCATTTTGTCACATATAATATTTATGTTATATAAATAATAAAAATAAATTATGCATAAAATTTTTAATTAAATACTTAAAAATAGTGTGTTGCTGAATTATATGCAAAAAATTATTAAAAATTAATATATTATAATATCATAATTTTTATTTAAAAATTATAAAATTCATATCATTTAATAAATATTTAATTAATTAGGGTAATGAATATTAAGTATAAGTTTAGCAAAATTCAATCTATAAATTTTATATTTCTAAAATTAAACGGGGTAAAATTTAATTATTTTAGAGTTGGAGGTGGTATTTGACTTTAACATCTAAAAATTAATAATTTAGGCTTTACTAGTTTTATTAATAATATTTTTCATAAAAAATCATAGGTGTATATTGAAAAAGGAGTAATATAGTACTTGTATTCGTGATTATTAAAAATGGTACATAAAGTTATAGTAATAAAAAAAAGTAAGTTCCTTTATGAAAAATAAAGTTATTTTATTAAAATTTTCATATTTAATATTAAATAAATAAAATATTTTCTCTTATCATTTTATTTTATAACTTTATTCTATAAAAAGTATTTTTTGTCAAAATAAATGGAGACTTAGAAGAAAAAGTAATTGGAGGATAAATATATAAAATATAAATATTTATTCTTAATTAAATCAAAATTATATGTATTTTAATATTTATCTTTGGGATAAAGGATAACAATTAATTTATTTTTCTATCCTAAGATAAGTAACATCCGTAAAATTTATTTACTTAGTTTCTTACCTTTAGATGAGTAATTAGTACCATTTCCTATAGTTAAATGTAAGTATAACTTTAAATTAACACCATAACAAATGATATCTTGGAAAACTCGAAAGAATTTTAAATAGCAATGTACTAAATGGAGTTAATTAAATAATATGATTTGAATTAATGAATAAATATGAATTTTTTTTTCAATCTATACAATTTATGTATAAAAATTTAGATTGAGAGAAAAATTGGATAATATGATAATTATGAAATGTGAGAGAGAACTAAAAATGAAGAAAAAAAGTTATGAATGAATTAAATAAATAAATTAGTTATAATACTATAATACAATGATGAAATATTCATTTATCAAAATAATGGCTCCCAGTCCTATATCGAAAGCGCTGCCTCGTTCGTTGCGATCGTCGAGTTAGGGAATGATACTGTTCATCTTTATTACTATCCTCATCCTCATCTGCGTGATTTGAACGGTTCTAGCCTCTAGAGGTGGAGAATTCAAGTCCTAATGGGAGAATTGAAATGGTGTATTAGAATTTTTTAGGGTGAAAAACCTTTATTGTTATTGTTCTATGGATCCACTGGTAGACTCTGTAGTAAATGTAAACAATCAGCAAATAATGCCATTAGAGAACTGAGGATTTATGAGTTAATTGTGATAGTGATAAGGCGAAGAACGATGATTGTAGAGTATAATCAAGGTGCTATGGTGGTAATGTCATATTGTATGATAGGATAGCATTTCCACCTGTGATGAATTACAATGAGAGGGTATGTGTTGATGAACCTGCACCTCTTATATTAGTTTGCGTCAATGAAGAGGTATAGGAGGATGGGACATTTACTTGTGTCATCGATGAATGACTATGAGGGATATTTTTATTATCATCCCCTTCTTCGGATAAAATGGAATCCCTAAAAGACATGAAGTTATGACCTCTCTTATCATGACTAGGCTTGGGAATAGGTGATCTTAGAAATTCATTAACTGGATAGGCAAGTTAAGAAGCTATCATGTCTTAATTCTCTCCTAGTGCACGTAACATGAGGCCATATTATATTCTTGGAATAGTTTAAATAAATTGAAGGGAAGAAATAAACACAATAAATATAAAGAGTTATAGATTAGTGAAATCTATGTATATTTTTAAATTTAAAATACATATTTATTATTATTTCAAATTGAAAAGAATGAATATAAAATTAATTATACAAATTACTATCTTAAGTATGTAGAATTTTGTGATTGAGAAATAACTACCACTTTATTTACGATTTTAAGATTGTCATGTAATATTTTTTTTTCAAATTTAGGAAGCAACTTGTATGAGAAATTATCATTCTACTTATTCATTCTTTGTTCAAAAATGTTATCTAAATTATTATTTAAAGTTGAAAAAGTTAAACTTCTTCAGTGAGTGAAATTATCTAGGAATGGTTTGCTAATATTGCATCTTATGTTTATGGATGACATAATGATTAAAAAAAAAACAAATTCAAAAAAAGCTATTAATCTATGTTAAATTCTAAAGCTATATGAAAGTCGGTCGTGGTACAAGGTTAATGCATAAAAGTTTAGAATTTTTTTATGAGAGCAGAGCCTAGGTACTGTTTATTAGATTTTATCGAAATTAGTCATATAAGGAGGGATGTTAAGTATTTAGGTATACTTATATTTTTATTTCATTTTAAATGTTGTAGTTTTCAATTTTTGCTTAACAGGGCATAATATAAACTAGTTAAATGGAAGAGATGATCATTATTTTGGGCAAGATAAAGTATTATAATCCAATGCGTTTTACAATAATCATTAGTTTATGCTATGTCTAAGTTAAAAATCCTTTTTGAAATTTGCCAAAAAGTGGATTTTATCTATTTGAAGTTTCAAAAAAATATTGTGGACGATAAAGTGAAAATTTTCTACCTAAAGGCATGGGGCATATTTATGTTTACCAAAGTATTATTATGGTTTGGCTTTTAAATTCTTTTATCATATTAATCAAGCATTGTTGGCTGAGCTTACATGGAAGGTAAAGATAGAGAATGATGCGTTTTGGGTTAAATGCCTACGAGCCAAATGTTTTAAAACAATTTTTTTTTAAGTGTGGATATAGGTAAAGGATCATAGGTATGAATGTGTATTAAAGAAAGGAAGCTGCTATTTATTATAGGTTTAAGCAATTTAGTAGGATTAGAAAAATCAATCCATATGTTACATAACCCGTGGGTGTTAGAATCGCATCTTTACAAAGGTTGTTAATTTACATCAGATTCTAGAGTAATAGAAGAGTTAGTTAGGGTAAAAGATTAATGCATAGAAATTTGAAATTTTCTTTTCTAAAAACATGAGAGAGAAACTTAGGCAATATTTGCTAAATTTCATAAGAACAGGTCATATAAGAAGGAATATCACATATTTAGGTATACCTTAATTTTTATCTAATTTTAAAAGTTATGATTTTTCATTTTTGGTTGACAAAGCACTACGTAGGCTAGTTGGGTGGAAGAGACAAACATTATTTTGATTGGGACGAAGTGTTACGATCTAATATATTTTATAACAATTATTAATCTATACTATATTCATGGTAAAATGTTACACTCTTTAAAAAATTAGGAATCAACTTTATTTTAATTTAATTTAATTTATATTTATGCATTATTGAAATTTATTTAATTATTGTGGATATATTTAGAATGAGTTTTTATATAGAAAAACATAATTTTATGATATAAGTAAGAAGAAATAAGTTAATATATGAGTTATGGTATGATTAAATTTCAATAGGTGTATATGAAAGAGAATTAGGAGCCATTTTTTCTATTGTACCCTTAAAAGTTAGCAAAATATCTAAACTACCCCTAAAAATATCATTACTTTATAACTCCATTCACCAAGGAAAAAACTAGCCCTCATCTTTATTCATCCATTTAGACTAACACCTTCTCCTCTCTAAATTAATATCTTTTCTCCATCATTCCAATAAAAATTGAGCTAGGAAACTCAAGCACACGTTACTTATTTATCACCAAACAAGGTATTTCCTCTTAAACACAAGCTTAATTGATGGGTTTTTAAAGTTTTATATTTACAAAAGGGGAAAATGAGGATTTAAATAATCTTTCTAGTTTTTTATGTTAGTTAGGGTAATCTATTTTTTCCTAGTTATCTCTCATCTTCTCTATTTACTTGTAAGTAAATAATTTATTTGAATATTTACTTCAATCTATAATTTATGAAAATTCCATGTTATAATGTGGAAATGTTAGAAATTAGAGATTTTAGTGATACTTGTTATAATAAATAGTAAAAATAGCCTTAATAAGGTGTTGAAAGCTTGTATTCATGATTTTATGATGTTTGGTTAGGAACTAGAAGTAGTAAATCCTTGATTTAAGTGTAAAATAATTTTTTTCAAAGAAAATTACATAGAGCTCAAGCTATTGGTTGACCATTGGACCAAGTGGTTAACTTATAGCCTGCGAAATCTAGTTTCTGAATACTCCAATGCATAGTGGTCAACTATTGTATGTCTATTTTAGTAACATTGGGGGACCACTACACTTATTGATTCACTTATGTTTATAAATATATAAATTACTAGTATATAAATACTAAACATAGAATTGATTACATAATGCATATTTAACATTGAAATTAAATTATAAATATATTATTGAGGATTTTACTTTGCTTAATGCTTATATTTGATTAATGTGACTTACAGTAAGTTCTAAATGCATTGTAATATATAATTTATGATATGACTAAATTTAATTTGTTATTGTGGAATGTGTTTATAACTTGAATGTGAAAAAAAGGTGGTGAAATGACTTGTGATTTGAATAATACTAGATCCAGGAAAAGGTTTATAAGGGAATAAGACTAATCAAGAAGCACAAGAAAAAATACTTTTTTATATTGTTATTGATATTTATTTTCTTTGAAATATTAATATTATCCCTGTGGCAATAATTTGAATTATAAGTTAATATGAATGAAGAAGGAATTGTCACATGCCTAATAATTTAATATTCACATTTTCTTGTGAAGAAAAATGTTTGCTTATTAAGTTTTAGATTCATGTTTTTAAATTTTTTTTCCAAATGCGCTTGCTAAAGCTTTTCCTTTTCCACCTGTAACTTAAGAGCAATAAATTACCTTGCTACCCTTTTAAGGCTATTATAGTTTGTAGAAAATGTGTATGTAGAAGTGTTTTAGGCCTTATAAGGTGTTATATATATAAAGTTGTGAAATATATATTGTATGTATATTTTGATAATGTTTATAAAATGTGTTTGTTCAAAAGTAGTTGAGTAATTGCATTAAGTGATGGATTAAATTAGGTTGATGGAAACTAGGAAATGGATTCCATGTAAGTCATAGTCTAAGCAAGTCATGACATAAAAATCCTTTTAGAAATTTGCTAAAAATTGGGTTCTATTTATAAAAGGTTTTAGTAGGGTATTGCAGAAGATTAAAGGAAGTTTTACTGCCTAAAGGCATAAGCAAAATTTTGTTTACTAAAATCCTATTGTGGTTTAGATTTTAAATTATTTTATCATATTAATCCTATAATCAAAGGCGAAGACAAAGAATGATGCATCTTAGGTTAAATACTTGATGCTTTAGGGTTAAATATCTCAAAACAAATGATTTTTTAAGTGTGGATATGGAAAAAGGATCTTGGGCATGGACAAGTATTAAAGGATAGGGGTCACTAATTATTATAGGTTCATGCTATTTAATAAGATTAGGGAAATTAACCTAAATGTTACCTAACCCATGAGTGACAAAATACACGAATTTTATTTCCCAACTGAAACTTAATGTTAATTCTAGCAATGATACGATTATTTTAGAATTGATGTCATATGCTTAGAGCAAGTGAAATTTGAATTAAATTGCTTAATTATTCTATTCTGATGACTATTTTCATATATGTAGGTTACAAATTAAAAATATTAGAGATGAGTGATTTTGGAGATTAAATAGCTTTTGTAAATTCTTATTACACCTTCTAGAATATATAATTTATATTTAGGAAATAAATATTATAAAATAATTAAGGATGAAATTTATAATTATTATTTTTATATCTTTAAATTTTCATTATTATTAGTTTGTGGGAAAATAATAATAATTTAAGGCTAAATGTGATTAAAAATAAGTATGTGAAACTGGAGGAGATGTAATAAAAGTTTTATCATTTACTCTTAGGGCTTATATTTCCTAAAGCCAACCTAATTTCCTTATTTTTTCCTTAACACTATCATCTTCACCATTTTTACTCTCTCTAAACAACATTCCTAATCTTCAATTTTATTTCCTTTTCCTTCTAATCTCAACAAGATATGAAATTTTACTTTCAAATTCATGTATTATATCATATCTATTTTTTATTTGGTAGTAGAAAATGAAAGAATTTGAATAAATTGAGGATTTGAAAATCTTGAACTTTAACTCTTAATTTTTTATGTTTAGGAACCATTTTGCTTTCAATCTTGTTAGCAATCATTTCTTTTACAATTTTTGAGTACATATTTAACTAGTTTTACTTATTTTTTGATGATTTGAATATATTGAATTAGGTTTTTATTTTACATTGAGTGATTTGAAGCAAATTGTTATATGTTGATAGGCAGCATGGATTAATTAGTGAATTTAGTGGTTATGATATTATTTTTATGTCTGATGGTGCTTGAATTGATTTATATAGCATTAATGCTAGAAATAAAGTGATTTTTCCTATGGGTGAACAATGATTTTCTAGAAAGTGCAAAGATTTTGATATGTAAATTGATATAACAAGCCTAGAATGTAGCCATGAATTGATTCTCTAATTGATTTATCCTTTTCAAATTGATTCAACCTTTTCAAAAAGTAGCTTGTAAGAGCTAAATCAATTAGGAAAGCAGGTGGTAGAGAGCAACCACTTCTACGTGATTAAGGAAACAGGTGGTAAAGAGCAACTACCTCTATATTGAATCAATTTTAGTTACTTAGACTTGTGAAACCATCCCAATCAATTTAGGATTTATAAAAAGTTACTTAAGGTCTTGAATTGATTACCCTATTTGTGTTTTGATGATTAAATTGAATTAAGTTAGTTTATAGGAGTATGTTATATATAATAACTTAATGAAAGGTGTTGAAATTAGGATTTTGATTCTTTTTAGATGTATAAATGGTGATGGAAATGTGAAATTCAATATGTGTTAATTATGAATCATATGAATTGATATTGGTTGAACATTTAATAACCCTACAAAAGGCATGATGGTATGTGATATATTTTTTCTTTTTTATTAAGAATTGAGTTACTTTCTTATGATTGACATTGAAATACCATATTGTTTATGGGAAATTAAGATGGAATGATGCCATTTACTTGTAAATCAAACACTAGATTTATTAATAACTTGTGAAGGATAAGATTGACTTGGAGGGGTAAAGGTAGGTTTTTAAAGGATAAGGATTGATGAAAGTTTTAACATGATTTAAAGCCTATTTGGATATATATATATATTGCAAAAACTATTCTAAAAAAACTATATTTGAAACCTTTTTTTCAAAAGTTATTTTTAAATTTAAAGAAGATAAAAAAATAAAAGAGATTTGGATGAGTAAATAAGGAAATATTTTATTTAATTATAAAACTGACATTAAAATAAAATAACAAGTTAAGAAAATATAAAAAACTTATTTCTATTTTTCTATTTTTAAGTTATATAATTAGAGTTACATTTTTTAAAAATAGATTATGAAAATAGCTTACTAAATAAAATTTTTTATTTTAGAAATAAAAATACAAAATTTTAAAAATAGTAAATAAATAAAGCTTTTCTTGCTTTCTAATTATATACTAGTTAAATGGTAATGGCATGCCTCATCTTGAAATGTGGATGGATTGGAATGGATAGTATCCATACATATGTATGGTATATAATACTAATTCTTTAAATTTCTAGAGTGTGTAAATTTTGAAATTAGTGAAAAGTAGAGTAATTTGGTCAGTAAAATTTAGCTTGCTATACATTGTATTCTCTTCTTCTTTCATATTTATTTGCAAATTCTCTAATGGATGCACCACCATTTTAGCAATAGTAAATCTTTGGAATTATAAAAAAGGATTAGGCAACAAATGAAAATTTTGTTTACCTAAAATTTTAAGCCACTCCTAAGGGCCTTGATTTGTAAGGGTTATATGTTAAGGTACATAATATAAACGCTAAACATTTATTAATAGGAGCTTTAGTTGGACCTACTTATTCTCTTATAAGAATTAAAGGTTATAAGCATGGCTAATTTTTCTTTTGTAACCAAATTAGCCAGGTTTTCTAGTTATGTGTTCTTGCAAAACTTGTTAGTTTACTTTTTAATTAATTTAATAATGAATTAGGTAGTTTAAAGTGAGAATATTGGTAGAAACTAGTAAATTAATTCCCTATTGGTTATGGCCTAGGGAAAGTCATGATAATTTACTACCAAATTAGCTTATAGACTAATTACTAACCATTATCAATTTCAATACCTTAATTTTAAAATATGGTAATAATTGTAGAGCTTCAACATCCACCACATATATAAATATGCAATATGGAAGGTACTCAATGTTGTATTGCAGATGAGGACATGTATGACAAATTTGATAAGCTTTGGGAATCATTTGTGACCTTTTTGCATGGATGAGCTAGAGATAGAGCTCCATTTCCTTTAAAATTACACTCTAGTCTAATTATTATGATTTTAGGTGTGAGGGATTTATATTGAAGTTATTCATGCTTGATTTATGTTTGTATCTACATTTTAGGTACTGCTAAAGGCCCTAATCTATAGCACCATCTGTTGCTTTTCATGAAGGTTCTTCTTTAATGAGTATGGTTTTCTTAAAATGCTTTGGTCCATTATGGAATTGCCATTAAGACTAACTTGTTGACCTAGTTTATAAGGATGTTTTCAAGGAGGAGCTATATCTGTAGTAGGAGGAAGAACATAAGGTACCTTGGACCTTGCTTTATGACGGGCTATCTAATTCAACTATAGGCCAAGTCTTTTGACTTGGCTTGCACCTATAATTATAAAATTAAATTTGGATGTTCGATCGTTTAGGGGAAGGCTGCAAGTGTGATTTTAGCTAGTAATTATAGTGGTGAATTTTTTGAAATGTGGTATGATAATTTTGAGTGTGTGTCTACTTTGGATATTGTTATTGACTATTCAAAAAGGTATTATAGCATCTTATAATTATTCTAATATGGAAGTGACCATTGAATGTGATTGTAAATTGATTGTCGATGCTTTAATGGGTTACTTTGACCACCCTTAACATGTACATTTTATCTTTGAATTGTAAAGAGTCTTCTTTCTCAATTGAATAATATTGTGCTTGTGTGGTGTCTTATGAGATATAACAAGGCTGCCCACAAGGTTGCTAAATAAATTGATAGTGTCACTAATTAGGAGTGGAATAAGTTATTTATCTTGTATTCCTCTTTCTTTAGAGTTGTTCACCCTTAAGAATGTAATTGTCCTTTTCAGCTAATTTTAATAAAACTTTACCTTTTAGCAAAAAACAAAAAAGAAGAAGAAATTTATATATCAAGCCAGATGCTAAAGGAAAAAAAATATTTTTCATTTAATGTTAACAGAGTAAATCATATTTACATTATTTTTAATTTTAAAAAATATATGCTTACCACTTCTATAAAAAGTTGAGATGTGAGTGTATGTTTAAAATAAAAAACAAGAAATATGAGTATGTATAAAAAAATTAATATCTATTGTTTAAAATAAAAGATATTAATATAATTACATTAAAGATGAGTATATTTTAGCGGTAATAATAATATTAAGGCTACAATGATATACAAGTTGAAGTCCAATACCCAAGAGAGGGATAGAGAATGGGCTACGGACAGCTGCCAAGAAAGGTCCTCGACCAAAGGGACTAGATATCTATCTTTTGTCTACACGTATACAGACAAACACTTCAAAATTATGGTGAAGATATCGCAAGCAACATCCCAAAAGATTCCCATCTGTGGGCCATCCCCTATTACCAATATGTCTGAACGAGCTCGAGGCATTTTCTCCACCCACAAATGATGAATCGTAATATGTGCCTGTTAATTTTAAGGAAATTTACCCACCTTAATAAATCGTGGGGCAGCTCAGGTACCATCGATCTTCATGTTTAATCTCACTGTCACGTCAAATCATATTGACCGTTAAATCAAATCGGGGGACCAGTTGTAATTGACGATCAGGATGAAGATAAGCACAAGATTATTCCTTTATGAACGGCTGAGATTTTATCGGATATTATGATGAATTTTGTATGTATTAAATATTTGATAATTTATATTAAAATTTATTTTAATAAAATATATTTAATTTAATATTTCACAGTTCACCACCTTAATCAACTTCTACGCACATTCACTTTTATTCCACGGTAAAGTCGACCTACCTTGGCCAATACATAAATGGGCCCATAATGCATTTGAGTATGTGTTATCTGTAATGCACAAACTTGTAATTTCATTTGCCGTAATCAGATAAGATTGGTTGACTCAGGCCATACGATCTATGCAGTCGGGAAAAGGACTGAAAATTGAAAATTCAATATGTACCGCCAGTATTGATATTTTTATTTTAATATTACCATTTACCTACAATTTGAGAGAGATGCGTAACCCCTTCTTGATTGCAAATAAAAGAATAAAATAACATGAGATAAGAAAAAATAACTTTTCCTTCTTTATTTAGATAAAAATGTAAAAAAATAAATAAATTGAGTGAAAAATATAATTTTTAAATAAATTAATTTTTCATTCATTTTTATCCATATATATCAAAATTTTTTTAATAAGTCTCCCTCTTTTTTTTAATTTTTTTCTTTCAGCCTCTTTTACTTTATAACTAAATAAAAAAATTATCTTTTACTTTTGTTTTCATGATTTGTCTTTTCACCCATTTCCAATATAAATAAGTTTAGAAATACACAAGACTTTGTTTTTATTTTGATAATAAAAAGAGAAACCAAATTTTAGTAAATATAAAATTTAAAAAAATTAAATATTACTTGAGTCGAAAAATTTCATCCACAAGACATATTTTCTTTCTTCTCCTGGTGCAATCAAGCCTCATCGCTAAATTATCATTGGATAAGTGAGAAAATGTGAAGAAAAGAGTGATTCATGTTTGGCTAAGCAGTGACGCGGCTAGAATTCAAGTATTAAAATTTTTATAAAATATATATAATCTATAAATTTCAGAAAAAATTAACACAAAATTATTATATAAAAAGAGTCAAAATTTATTATTAATAAAAAATATTTTACAATATCAAATAATTAAAAATATATCATTAAAAATAATAATTAAAATTTTTTATTACACTAATAAAATTTCAATAATTTTTATTAATATACTAATATATGAATAGTTGAAGGTATAAAATTATTAAAATTTTTGAAAGTCGAGATCTTTTTAGCGTTTTGATTCCATGACTGGACGAGAGGTGAGAAAGCAAAATAAAAAAAAAATGTGAAAGTTTCCCTTGTTTGAATTTAGAGTAAAGAAGGAAAGAGAAAATAGAAAGTACACTTTGTAGTTAATATTATTTATGAAAATGTTATAGGTGCTTGTTATGGTGCCCCTTGGGTTTGGTACCCGGGGTGATGTTGCAAAATACAAGCCATTGGATGAGATTACAAAAGTCTTAGCATTGACTTAGTAATCTCATCCAATGGCCTGTATTTTGCCACATCACCCCGGGTTTGGTACTACTAGGGGCACCTTAGAATTCACCAATGTTATATATTTAGAAAATGAAATTTTAAATAAAAATAAAAATTTATTATTAAATATTAAATAGTTAAAAAATTTATAAAATTTAATTTTATAAATTTAAAAAATTTAAAATTCGATCTCAAATCTCAAATTTAATACATATAATATATTCCTATTATTTATACACATAAAAGTTTAAGAAATTCCTCTTTAGGCTGATTTTTAATTTTTTTTTTCATTTCAAAGAGAACTAAAAGAATTTTATTAATAATAATTAAGATGCATTAATAATTTTAAATTATTTAATTTATATAATAAATTTAGATATTTCAATCCACTGATGTTGGTAAAACTGATGCGTCGTAGCCAGTCCGAACTCGGTCCCATCCCTGCTAAGCACTACCCGAAGAAAATTGTAACCGCACAAATTCAATCAGCGGCTGGTGGTCCCCACACCGGAGTGCATAGGAGATAAAAAATCCAAGTCAACACCATCCGTCTCGAATTGAAGGACCCCATGACTTGGACACCCACCGAAAGAACGCTGCTTTAATTGTGAATTCTTCGGAGTCGCTAATAAATTGGACTGACGAAGTTATTTGGGCGCTGAAATGGCTCAGTACGGTGCAAGACTGTTGGTACCAATAGATGTAAAGAAGAAACCGTGGGAACAGAAACTCCCCCTTCACAATCGGTGGCATCCTCACATACCACCGGTTGCTGAAGTATCAGTCGGGGAGCTTTTTAGAGTGGAAATGGTGGACTTCAGCGGAGGTGCTATTACGCCCAGCCATACTGCGGAGGACGCCAAGCATGCTGATCCATACATCGTAAGTTCTTAATTTCGTGTTTTGAGCTTCGAATTCAACTCCTTTTTTACGAGGTATTACCTAATTTTCGTTTTCAGCATCTTATCTTAGTACCTAAACTTCCTGTAAAGCATCAAATTAAACTGCATCACACAATTTTACGCTTTAATCCGTTGATTGTGTTCACCGTTGAGTGAAGAAGACGAAAAATTGAGGTTAAATTAATCATTTATTTCAATAACAAGTTGTTAATTTGAACAAAATCTTCAAATAAATATAATGATATCGAATCTACTAGAACTCAAATTATGCATGATGCAAATTATAATTCTTAAATTTTTAAGGATATAGCTGAAACAACAAACATCTACTAAATTAGATAATTGCAGCCGAAAATCTCTATATTACTTATAGCTGGGAGTTAATTACAAACAAATTTAAATTTATGGAACTAGAATTTTTTATAGAGAAATTAAAATTACAAATTAAAGGAAAAGCTTAATTTAACAAAAAAAAATGATTCATTTAAAAATAAAAATAAATAAAAAATTGTGTACTTGATGTATTGACTAAAGTGTGCATGGATAACAAACTTGATGGAAAATAATAAAGGAAAGATTTATAATTGTATTTGATTCACGAAATTTTTTTCATATTTTTATAAATGTTTTAAAGGAATGTGAAATTTCTATATTTGATTCAAATTTTAAAAAGATATTCTCTAAAATTTTTAAGTTAGTATTCTCCTAAAATATTCTTATGGTAGAAAATGGATATCTTGTATTTTCATGACATATAATTTAAATGTTAATGTTAATTGATATAAAAAGATTATTCCACCACCAATCACCACATAATATCAATGACTACTACCTATTACTTGTCATCACTTATTTTTAATGATTATTGTTGGCCACTATTAATTATCAGTAATTATTATTTATTATCATCTATTGTCAGAGACTACCACTAAATATTATTCATCTCTGATGATTATTATCGACTACGATCCATTCTCAGTAATCACCACCCCTAACCATTTTTCCAGTAACTGCCATCAATTACTGCCCTCAATTGATGATTACTGTCAATCACTATCCATTATTAGTAATATTATCAATTATCATCACCATCATTTAATATCGATGACTACCATTAACCATTATAAACCATTAATAATTAGTCAATTTTTAATGAGTATATTTTCGATTCTCAAATAATGTTTTTAAAAATATTTTTAATTGAACTAAATATAAATTTTTTTATTTTTATAAAATTAAATTTTTGGAAATCACATTCCTAAAAATGTTAGAATTTCGTAAAATGTTTGATTCTACAAATCATATGCAACCCATAAACCAAATATTTTGAATGACAGTAGAGATTGAAAAATGCAACAGCACAATTTATGCACTCACACTCTCATTAAATTTTTATAAAATTAAATTTTTGGGAATCACGTTCTTTCATGAAATGTTTGATTCTACAAATCATATGCAACCCATATACCAAATATTTTGAATGACCGTAGAGATTGAAAAATGCAACAGCACAATTTCTGCACTCACACTGTCATTAAATGGACACAACATTCTTTCAATTAAATTGAGCCTGTTTATGCTGACACTTTCGGTGGTGCAATGTCATCAATTATTGCTTTTAAAGCCTTTCTGGTCTTAGTATCGTGAGAGTAAATTTATAAATTTGGACTGGAGGTCCTATTAAAGATGAAAATCCATCACTAGACGGGGAACTCAATGACTTTTCTACTGCAAGTACATACACTATCCCAGTAACAACCATTTTCTGCATCTGTTTTGATTTGAAACATGAAGAAGAATTTGATTCTGCTGGCCAAATCGGTAACCAAAACTTAAATATTTGGCCTAATTATTTATGTCATGATTAAAATCTGAATCATTTCAAAGTGGTTAATTCCAAAATTCTGGAAACAATTCAGGCCCATTATCTTAGTGGACCAATCAGAATTGTTGATAATGATGGGATCCCAGCCAAGCCGGGAGACCTTCTTGCAGTGGAAATATGCAACTTAGGTCCTCTGCCAGGAGATGAATGGGGTTTCACAGCAACATTTGACAGGGAAAATGGAGGTGGTTTCTTGACCGACCATTTTCCCCACGCAACAAAGGCTATCTGGTACTTTGAAGGAATATTTGCCCATTCACCTCAGATACCAGGTGCAATCTGCAACTATATTAAAATTTTTCCCCACTGTTATCATGCTATCTTAAGAAAATTGGGTAATTTCACATAATCTACTTGCATGCTTATCTGTGTTGGGCAGGAGTGCGTTTTCCCGGATTAACTCACCCAGGTGTAATTGGAACAGCACCATCCATGGAACTGCTGAACATCTGGAATGAAAGGGAGAGAGATGTTGAAACAAATGGGCTCCAATCTTTCAAAATCTGTGAGGTTTTGCATTCACGACCCTTGGCAAGCCTACCATCAACCAAAAGTTGTCACCTTGGAATGGTAATGATATATTAAATTTTGTTTCAAATATAATCATATCGAGTCCTATGAGGAATTTTCAACAGTTGTCCTGCTATAGATCTATACTTTACAAATATCACTTCTGTGTAAAACAATGATTAAGCTAAAAGCACATCATTAGATAATATTTGACTCGTAAAATGCTTTTGAAGATTTAGGTTGTGCCATGAACTCTGAAAAAAATCCTGTTTGTTGGATATTACCTTTTCCATATTATTTTCTTAAATTGGAATTCTTGTAGATCCCGAAAGGAACTCCTGAATGGGAGAAAATTGCAAATGAAGCTGCCCGAACAATTCCAGGAAGAGAGAATGGTGGGAACTGTGACATAAAAAATCTAAGCAGAGGATCAAAGGTATACCTTCCGGTATTCGTAGAAGGAGCAAATCTCAGCACTGGTGACATGCACTTTTCTCAGGGTGATGGAGAAATCTCATTCTGTGGTGCAATAGAGATGAGTGGTTATCTAGAACTCAAGTATACTTTCAGTAACTTCAAGTTTCTTATCAGCCTTTAGTTATCTAATGTGCTCAATGCATTTTAATCATCTGAGCAGAGGACAAGCATACCAAATCAACTTTTATTCCTAATTTTCTCATGCTAGCAGATGAGCTGAAATAACATTTTTAATGTTATCAGGTGTGATATTATTAGGGGTGGAATGAAGGAGTACCTTACACCAATGGGGCCTACTCCTCTTCATGTTAACCCAATATTTGAGATAGGCCCTGTAGAACCAAGATTCTCAGAGTGGCTGGTGTTTGAAGGAATCAGCGTTGATGAAAGTGGAAGGCAACACTATCTAGATGCAAGTGTTGCTTACAAGCGAGCCGCACTCAATGCTATTGACTACCTATCCAAGTTTGGGTACTCCAAAGAACAGGTTTAACAAGGGTTCCCATGCATAATGCATCATCCAAGAAATGCTTAGGGGACCTAGGAGTAAAAAATTCTTATTCTATTAGGAGAGAGATAAATGCAAAAATTCAAGGTGTCCAACTGAAAACCTCTCAATCAAGAACCTACACGTTCCAACCTTGATTTTTGTGTTTTAAGTCTTTATATAATTAAATTGTTTACTTAATGATGACCTATCATCTAAGAGTTTCTTGCATTGTGATGAGGATAGGATCAAGTATTGGTCATATTATTTTTTTATGCCATTGCAAACTCACACAAGGACACGAGACCCAGACGGTGAAATGCATGCCTTGGGATTGGATGACATTGATGATGTTGTTGACCATCAGGTGTACCTTCTGCTGTCTTGCTGCCCATGTGAAGGAAGAATTTCTGGAATAGTGGATAACCCAAACGCTGTTGCAACTCTGGCTATCCCAACAGCTATCTTTGACCAGGTATGCAATAACCCTAGAAAAATTTATTATTAGGACAGGATATCAAGTCTTTTTCCATATTGGTATATATAAAACAGGTCTAAGGAATACAATGGTTACTTGAACATACCAGTCCTTAGGGGTTCTTCAAGTCATAGCAGACGAAATAAAACTATTTCCCAAAGAAAATCTTCTTCCGTCACGGAGGATACTTATTTATTTATTAAGGTGAATATCCCCAAACGTCCTGACTAGTATTAGATTACCTGATTTGATTGAAGAACAGGCTATCAACAAATATATCATAGCAATTGGGCACTGTAATATCTTGGGCGCACTAGATAAAATGACCCAGGTTACTATCCTAATGATTTATCTTAGCATTTACAAAATGCAAGAGAGATGTCTGTAAGCTGAACCAGGTCTAGGCTACAAAATTCAAGATTATTTCTGTGCAGGATATACGTCCTAAAAACAGCAAGGTGCCAGTTGGGCCCCGCCTTGTGAGGAAACCAGATGTCTTCAAAAGCACATACGATGGGAATTTGCCTATTACAAGAAATCCCAGTGCCACCTCGTAACTCTGATGAAGAGGCTCCGGAAGAAAGAACTGGGTCTCTTCTTATCTTCCAGAGCCTGGTTGAACTATGATCATATGAGGTTCAGCACTTCTGTTAAAAAGGCTAAGCCAATGAAATTATGAGCTAGTTGGAGACTTAAATCCTAATAGGTGGGTATTATATCCAATGTGATGCTTTGTCTGTTTCTTGTTGAAAATTGTGGGTGGAAATTCAACGGGTTAGAGACTATCCTTAAAATGTGCAAAGGTTTGAAGTGCGATAATCCTTCGTAATATAATAGATTTTCTGGATATGTGCGCTCACAATCAAGGAGTAAGAATAATAAAAATATGATCAACATCTAGCAATTTAAAGTAGAATGAGAAATTTGTCTAAGAAAATTGAGGGAAATGACGTGGAAATTCAGATTTTTCATCGTGTCAACAAAAATAGTTTAAAAAATTAAAATAATAATAAAATAAAAGGATAACTAACAAAAACAAGATAAAGTTGTTTTGGCGGTCAAATTTTATGGTTTAAAAAAATAAATAATATCATAATTTTTTATAACAAATCCAAAATAGTAACCAAATGATAATCGAAAATCTTTAAAGGTAAATCTTTTATAATTAATAATTATAAAAAATGATAATTGAATATATCAATAAAATTAAATCTTTTAAAATATTTCATTTTTTTAGCAATCTTTAACATATTTTAAAAAAATAGAATAAGAAAATAAGAATATTGTTGGGTTCTTAGAAAAGTGTTTGGTGTCTTTAGACTATTAGTTATATTGTTTGGTGTCTTTCCGTTTATGAAACAGATCTAGATAGAACGAGACATAACCTATTGAACTATTGGTGAAGTATTTATTTTTTATAAATCAATAATATCTTATTATAAATTAGTGATCTCAGCAATTATATCATACTTCTACAATATTTTTATTACTCAACTTGATAATAGGCCATGTTTGTGGACGGTAATTCATGAATAGTCAAATCCTTTGTTTGACATGATATAAAACAAGAATTAATGAATTCTTGTTTTATATAGTGTCTGGATTTAAGTAAAAAGAGATTTCATTTCATTTCATTTGTAATTCTCATTTTAATTACAACTTTACCATTATGAAATCCCTCCAATTTTATAAGGATTTCATTAAAATTCATTTCATTTGATCTAAAAAATATATTATATAAATAATTTATCCTTTCTCTAACATTGTATTTACTATGATATCATCAAAATGTACTTTTTAATTAATTTCTATGCATTTTTCAATATATTACAAATAAAATAATTTATTTACAAATGAATTGAAATTATTATTTTTAATAAAGTTGTTAAGCAATAAAATTTATTTGTAAATAAATTGAAATCATTCCTATTGAAATGAAATGAAATGAAATCAATTCTAAAAAATTGCCATGCCAAACAAACCCTAAAGATTTTGCCACAAATCACACAAAAGC
Organism: Sindora glabra; assembly: GCA_020226215.1. Classification (NCBI taxonomy): domain Eukaryota; kingdom Viridiplantae; phylum Streptophyta; class Magnoliopsida; order Fabales; family Fabaceae; genus Sindora; species Sindora glabra. The sequence goes on from CM035225.1 coordinate 129,046,238, forward strand.
AATTCTATTTCACGCTTAAATAGATGGTTTCATGAACTATACATTACAACGAAATACACCAGAGATATGAAATTCATTAAAAATGTAGTTCACCTTCATATATAATTTATAATTTAGAGCACTAATCATATAGACCATAAAAAAAGCTCATAAATAACATAGTACTTTCAAAATTAACATTAATTTATTATTATTTATATGAACCTAACTCATGGATCACTAATTATATAAATTGAGTTATCATAAATGTTATATTTATTTATTTGTTTCCTTTTTAAAAATAAGTTGGCCAAATTCATTTTAAATAACATAATTCATTTTGATTGATCAATTATTTTACAATATTTTTATATCAAATACTTTGATTTTATCATTAAAAATTTTATTTTTTCCATAATTATTATTACTTAGGAGTTAGGACATTCATAACACATATTTATTAAAATTATTGATTTTATATCCAATAGTATATTTTTTGAGAGGTTTATTGACCCCTCTACATCGTTATCAAATATTTCTAAAGTCATAAACTATTGACATCATCGTGGGATTAAGAATAAATATTTCTTTGGATAATTTTCAAGTACTCACATTATCATCAATGTTATACACAAAATTATTAGTGGATTTGTCTCATTTGAATAAAAAATCCAATTATCATTCATCTATATTTAATATAACAAAAATTTATCATATAAAATATCATTCATAATACCTCACAAATATTTATTAATTAGGTTAATAAATACAACAATTTATTCAAACTTAATCTATACAATGAATATGCTTTATTCTATATCAAAGAGTTGAATTAAATGCTTCAGACAATGATTTGAGCAAAATCAGATTAAGCAACATATGATTTGTTTGGATATATTTTTATTTTTTATTTTTAAAAAAATATTTTCAAATTTTAAAAAGATAAAGAACAAAAAGTTTCTATATGAGTATATATAAGAAATTGTTTCATTTAATTATAAACTTGATATCAAGAACAAAAGATAAAGTTTAAAAAATATTAAAATTTATTTTTTTTATTTTTAAGTTACACATTTAGAATTATAATTTTTAAAAATAAATTATGAAAATAATTTGTCAAATAAAAATTTTTATTTTAAAAATAAAAAATTATTTTTAAAAGTAGGTAAACAAATAGATTCATAAATTTTTTTAATAATACTCACAAGTGTCATCTCATTATATTCAAAAAGTTTCTCTACATAATATCCTGCAACTATTCTTGTGACATTATATACCACCCATTCTTGGGATATCAGTGGTATAATACTAGCTTCACAAATATATATATATATATTCATAACAAATTTAAAGTTAATGAAATTATAGCATGTTCTATAAAAAATGGTACACACTAAGATTACATAATATAGTTACAAGAAATTTCATATAAAATTTTCCTTCCACAATCAAGAAATTTTTTTCAAAGCCACTCAAGTTCATAAAATTAAAATACATACTTTTAAATCTCAACAATAATTATAAAACCCTTTATAATAATTCACAAATTCTTAATTTTTAAAATGAACTCTTTTCAAAAGAGGCTCTTTTTACAAAGATTTTCATAAAATTTTTATGTTGTGGATGCAACATATTCACAATTAAGGCATTTGAAAATACATGCACATTTGTAAATTAAATTGTGCATGGATGATGATGATGATGATGATGATAATAATAATAATAATAATAATAATAATAATAATAATAATCCACAAATAAAACATATTTCATTATATAAAATTTTTTATGAAATATATGTGAGAATTTTTTTCCTATTCTCTTAATTCTCTTATTCAAATAATATAATTTCAAATAAACACAATTTTTTTTTGAAAGTTTATATTTCAAGTGTTTATCCTTCAATACAAAATTAGAAAATAAATATATATACTTTTCTTATATACGTACACTGAAAACCATATCTTAATAGATATAAAGATACTCCAAAAATAATTGGAATTCTCACGGGAATAAATAAATGGGGTTCTCAAATAATTTTTTTTATGCCATCAACCCATTAATACCAAAATTTTATAGCAACACAATATTAAACATAAAAAATCTTTCACCCCACTCTTTGCAGAATAATCCATGAACATGACAAGTACTCAATAAAAAGTTTAGCCAGCATAATAATCATCGTCATCAATAAGTTAGAAAGGTAATGAAATCTACCATATCTTTGGCCAGTGAGGTGTCTTCACTCTCTAAAAGGGCAAATACAATTAAAATCTAGGCCCCTTTATTTCATTGCCCACAAATTTCACTATCTTATAGGCTTAAACATAAATATGATTGTAGCTGCTATATATCAAAATTCACTTCCATCATATTAACAAGTATCATGAAATTCAAACACTGCAACAACATGCAAAAATTGAGTTTAAATACAAAAACATTAATCCTCAAATCAACATGCATATTTTGCTTATAAAATGAACGCAAAGTTGGTAATGCACGTATAGCTACATATACGAGGAAGTTATGATTCAAGCTCAACAAGAGTGGTGAACAATTTAAAGATATCAAAAGTCCTAGTCTTTTGTTTCTCGCTAATGAACCGTCCAAAAGACATGCAGGTATCATCAGAAAGCAAAAGAATTTAAAAACTTTTAAGCCTTTAATTTATGCATTTTCAAGGCTTATATAATTAATCGGAACAGAAAAAGAAAAATCATGATTCAATTGCTAGTGAAATATCACAACATAATTAAAGTTTAACATCAAAACGGGGATAACTAGAAAGACACGAAATATTATTCAATTAAAAATAATAAAAGGTACATAACTTTTCTAGTTCACTTTTCGAGCTATTTGAAAGCTGAAATAGTATAATATGGATTCATTTTGAAAAAAAAAAAATCCCACATGACAGCCTAAGTAATCATAACCACTCAGCAAATGAATAGAACGATGCTTGACTAGCTCTCGCTCATGCCTCAGATACTGAATAATAGTTAATCAAACAAAATCAATACCTAAAATAGAAAGTATAATATTTTTTTCTTAAATTTTTTATTGTAAATTTATTAATTTAATAATAAAATAAGATATAAAAAAATTTAACCTATTATTAAAATAATTGAATAGTTTGAATTCAACAGTAATCTAATTCTACTAATGTAGTAATGAGTAATTCTCAGCAATGGATCGATATACTAATATTATTAATGTAAATAAGGGTTGTTACTCTTAAATCATATGATTGATTCTGAATACTTCTCATTTATGTTAGAAAGCCTTTTTAATTAAGTTTTCATCTAGAGTTAATAGAGGTAACAAATTTTTATTGAAGTTTGTAATCAAGATTGATATTAAATAGTTTATAACTTGTAACAAATTCTAATTTTACATTTATATCATAATGGATTCATCAAATAACAATAAATTATTTTTTATTTAATATTATTTTTTTCACATGATTCAATTGAGTTATTATTTTTATAAAGCTTTAATTTAACATTTTTAACTAATGTTCAAGAACTATTTATAATATCGAAATTCCATAAACTTCCTTACATCTCTAGTGAGAGGAAATATTAATTCAACATTAACGAACAGGACCAAGGTGCATATGGGATAATATAAAAAAATTATATTATAATGAATTGAAACTAAATAATTCTTTATCAGATTAATGTTAGTGAATGATTTTGGGGTAAAATGCCAACACATAGATGTCATACAAGATATACATATGTATGTGAAAGACCTAGCTTTAAAATATCAACTATATTACAAGTCTCTTAAGCCATAATTGATGTGGAATCCAATAATTTGATTTCCATTGAATTAACCCAACCTCAATATCAACTATCAACACATATTCTACTAACAATGTGAGAAAATCTACATAAATGATCAAAATATCCACAACTAGGTGTGTATCTATAAAATCTATCAAAAGAAGAATAGTTAAACCTACTTACTTACTTTAATGACTTAAGGTTAAGTTAGGTTAACTAACCCTAATACATATAAAATGGGTCTAACTACATACTATAAGTCCTAAGAAGTAGTTCTATTTACAAACAATATAAATCCTATGGCTGCCTTACATAATATAAGCCTGAAGAAATTTTTTCTTTTTATCGTAGTGATGATAATGGAAGAGGTTTTGTAGTAGTAATATAAAAATTAAATATATAAAAAAGTGAGTCTAAGACTTAATCAGTAAACAACTCTCTTAAAATCAAAATAATGAAAGAATATTTATAATATTTCAACGACTTGGATTATTCCTTATTTCACAAACGTATAATTGTATATAACAAATTTTAATAGATAATAAAATTTTCAATTAAGAGAGTAATTATAATTGAATAAAATAGAAAAGCATTTAAATCTTTCTATAACTCTTGATTATTCTTATCTATTTACAAATGCAACCTTATCCCTTTACAATTTGCCTTATCCCATTACAAATATTTTCTAGTCCAATTTATACCACACATTATTGATTTAATCTCCCCATTTAACAATATCTTGTATTAAGATTTTAGTATCAGAAATCAAATACATTACATGCTTAATATATAAATATAAAAATCATATATGATTATAATATCATAAAATTTCATAAAACATGTAAAACTAAGAATAACAATGTAATAGTCGATTATATAATCGACTGTAAGGGTCCAGAGGCAAAAATCTAACTCCAATAGTCAATGACATCAATTTAGAAAGAAACTTTGGAGGCTATCTAGTCAACTAAAGGCATCAGAAAAGCAAAACCTTCTAGGATAGGTTGTTATAAGCCCTTTGAGAATAATTCTCAAGACTATAGTCGACTATTGTTGTGATTCTATAGACTTTCTAGTAAATTTGTTGTTCGTTTGACATTCTATCTTGATTCATCAATACATAACATCATAGACTCAATTTATCCATTAAAACGTATTTTATAAATGACATACAATGCAAACTTAACAAAAACATCAAGTTATAATTAGAATTTTCATCAATCAATCATTAAATAATCAAAACCTATCGAAATTTGCCTTAACTAACTTAAAATCATACAAAATTAATTAATTTAAATAAATTACTTACTTATCTAAATACAGAAAATTTGGGTTGAGTATAAATTCAAAGGTTGGCTTGCCCCTAATTAAAGAAATCAACCACATCCCAAATTAGCACTTTAAACTACTTTAAAAGAAAACCTTCCTAGCATCATCATCTTCGAACAACAAAGCAAGTTGTTAAAGTGTGGGTTAAAGGCTCTTACCTTGATTGAGCCAAGAATTGAGAAGAATTGATAGGAGTTGGAGATTGGATTTGAATGAAGAGAAGAAGAGAAATGATGATTGAGGAGAAATAAACGTGCCCAAAAATTTTAAGGAGCCAAGGGCATTTTGGGAAAAAAACATATTGGAGTAGCAGTATAAAAGGAAGCATAAGATTTTAAATCACCCTTATACACACTTACTCAAATTTGATGATACTCTATTCTTAAATATTTTATTTCCTCATTTTTTATTAATTTAACTCATATTCTTTCACAAAATCCTATTATTTCCCATGAAATTTTCATTCTAAAAACAGTTATATCAATTAAATAATTATTTTCATATACTAAAATGTTTTAATTATTTTAAATTTATCAAGAGGCGTAATAAACTACTACTTAAATAGTCATTAGCTGGCATTTTATACCTCTTTAGTATTGCAATATTGTACTTGCTGAAACAATCTCACATGCAACTCAGTAGATGCGAAATCTTTGCAAAAGCAGTGGGGTGCTTACACTAAGAATTATAATCAGGTCACCCAGTAAACTGTATTTTGTTAAACTAATGTACACAAGGGAGGGAGAGAAATAGAGGTAATACAATTATAACCAACACGACAAGGATACACTAAAACTTTGTTCGATTGAGGAAAAAGAAAATAAAGAAGAATTTTTTTTTAATTTTTTTTTATCACTTAAATGGAAAATTGTAAGAATAAAATATATAATTAAATTTTTTTAATTATTTCAAACTCTAAGATTTTTTATTTTTTTAATTTAAATTAAAAAAATTTATCCTCTTTCTCTCCTATTTTTGTCTTTAACCAAGTAAGGAGCAGATAGTCAGAATGATTAGACCCAATCACCATATATTGAACTAAACACCAATTAACCAGTTACCTTGAGAGAGAATTCTTTACCCTTTTTATTTTTAGCTAACTCAATTTCAGTTGTAACAGCTTCGAGTACCGCACGACTTCTGAATGGGACAGTCACGAAATTGGTAATCATGTTATTGTGACAGAATAGCCAATCCATTCACATGACATGCTTGATGGAACACAAATTTCCTTTCAGACTTTCTCTCCTGTGTCCATAAAAAAAATAAAAGAGAAAAATAATTAAATAAACAATATTGCAATTTAATTGAAAATATAGTGTTAATAAATAAAGAAATTAGAAAATATATCTCCAGAAGGAATAATCCTTAAAATTATTGAAAATTGTTGGGGGAAATTTAATCTGAAGCGTGTCGACGGAGTAATCTCCTGAAATACAACAAATCTTCCAAGAACAGGAACAACAGAATTATGACAAATACCCCACAATCTAAAATGGTAACTAAATGATTTCTCTAAGAAACAAGAGTGAAATTGGAAACTCAGGTCTTCCACTGGGTCAAATGATTTTGACAAAATGAGTATTTATAGAGAAAAAATAATTTAAACAATATTAAAATAATAATAAAATTAAAAAATAATCAATAAAATAAAATGAAGTTATTACAATGATTAGATTTTACTATTATAATAATTAAATAATATCATAATTATTTTTAATAAATCTAAAATAGTAATTGAATAATTATTGAAATTTGTTAATAATTAATAATTGTAAGAAAATAATAATCAAATATCTCAATAAAATCATTTTTTTGAAATATTTGAATATTTTTTTCAACATTTCTTGCGCCACAAGGGGGGAAAAAGGGGTTGCGCAGGAATTACTTGGTGGCGCACATTTTCCGGGCGATATAAATCATATGTTGAATTGCAGTCATTCATGTTATAGGTTTCCAGGAATAATTGCATGCGAATTGTTTCTTTGTTGCATTTTTTTATTTTTTATTTTTTGATCCTATGCATATGTAGATAGATAGATCAATGGATAAGATAAACTTGTGAGGTGAAAAAAAATAATGAGAAAATGATAACAAATAAAATTTCTAAATTACATCCAAAATTCTATTAAGATGTCATTTGGTTCACTTTGCAAGAATAGAAATGGCATGAAATTGAATTAAAAGAAATAAAAGAAAGAAAACTAATGTTTTTTGAAATTTCATTTAGGGAATAGAATTATATTATTTGTGATTCTCTTCTTTATTATTTAGTTTATTAATGAGGGAATAAGTGATGATAGTAATAAAAGTGGTGACATTGATGTCGATGCAATAATGGCAATGATAATAATAATAGTAATAGTAGTTTCGGTAGTGATGATGTTAGTGATGCAATAATAATGATAATGGTAATAATAAAATGAAAATGATAATAGTAAGATAGTAACAATAGTAGTTGTGCAATAATAGTAATAATGATAACTGTGACAGCAATGGAAATAATGACAATAACAATGATAATAATAATGATCATTTATGTTATTGATGGCATAGTGACTATAATTTTTTATTTTTACTATATAACACAATTTGAAACTTTTAGAAAAGAAAGCAAATCAAATAGAGATAATTATTTGAAGTGAGTAAAGGTAAAATACTATATGTAAATCAAATGTTTAGCAAGGAAATCAGTTTTTTTATTTTATTTTCCATGTCCTAAAATTTTTAAATCAAACACCACCCAACATCAAAAAGTTCATTGGATAATGATGGTATAAAAAAGATATATTAGCGAGGGATGAATTTGTTCTAAAGTACTAAATTTACGTGTACAAAAATTTGTGATTAAACTCAAAATATAGGGGAAACATAATTTTTTTTGCAAAGTACAATTCAATTTACATGCTCACGATCATTGATGGTGCTGAATCATAGTTGATGTGGATTGATGGTAACAAAATAATAATGGATTGAAGTTGTAACCGTTACAAAATGAAGGGTGGATTAAAAATCCTTCATATGTAATTAAAACATATTCATACCGTATGTACGATATAAGCATTCCATGAAATGAATAATTTGAGAGAACCTTAGCACAAATTATTTTTGATAATGTACACGTTTTTAATAAAAAATTTCTTAGTTATAAATCAAAATTAAAAATAATACATTTCCTTAAATATAGGTTTGAAAATGCGGAGGATTTTGCGAATTAAGTGATTCCTTTGACCTTGTGCACTTATCTTATCTTCACCATTAGAATAAGCAGTTCATTAAAATAACACATAAAATAAATTAATGAAATGAAATTAAATATATTTAACCTTTATTTTTAATTTAAATTTAATATATTATAAGTAAAAAATATTTTACAAAAGATATATTATTAAAAAAAGTAATGGTAATTAACATTTTTTAATAATTTTTTATTAATATAACAACATATGAATGAGTGACAATGTAAAGCTTATGAATCAAATTTAAATATTTTTTAATATCATTACTTTTATGAAAATAATTCCATTAATTTTATATATAATTTCTATAGATGTTAAACAAACTAGTTCGATTCATCCACAGATCGGTCACAGATGGTTTTGATCAAGTTTAATTTGCAGAAATTGTGGATTGTGAGTCCAGATCCTAAAGTTAGCAAATCACGAAGTCATGAGTCGAGTTGGCGGACTTTCCTTTTTTAAAAAAATAGTTTTAAACTTTTTAAATTAATTTTAAACTTAAAATAATAATTTTAAATAAAAATAATATATTTAATACATTTTTAATTCACATCAACAATTCAAGATTAAAAAGAGAATAATAAAAATTAGTTTACTTTGAAATTATTGATTTAAAAATAAAATTATTAGCTTAAAAATAATATATTTAAATTATGTTGATTTGAAAAATAAAAAATAAAATTTGAAAATGTGTATTAAATTAATTGAGTGAAGATTTATATAGTATATTAATTTTGTTTTAAGACAAAAATATGAAAAAAATAAATAAATAAATAATGCAAATCCATTCGCAAAATACCTGATTTAATTTGCACGACCACAAATTTACTGGATTAAACCGTTTTAAATCTATATTTAAATTAATTTATTTTTTGAGTCCTCCGTATTGTTTTACGGACTTATGGACCTGTTAGCAAATTCGAATCTATTTCAAGTGTTCTGTTAATTTTCAAGCCTTACAAGACAACATCAACGCTAGTTGTTTAAGAAGCAATGTATATGTCATCCAAGCTAGATTACTTGTGATCAAATAAACATTAGATATTCTGAGTGCTCATGCTGTTGATTTGAATCCGTGGTCACAAAGTATGGGTACTGTATGTATTTCATGTTAAACTATGCACTTTGACCAAGTTTATATGATTAATAAAAGGGTAAAACTTTAATATAAATAAAGCATTTTTTCCTCAGCTTAATCGAAGCATTTTTTTTTTTTTTGGAAACTAAGTAATTTTTTTCACTGTTCTGTCAACCATTTTTGACACGCACAAACTAGACACAAACCAAGAAGAATGATAGGGAAAGGAATCCAATCCCCTTATCTTTAGTTACCAATCGACAAGCATGACGAATAAGGCACATCCCATTAGCAATCAAAACTATCTCCATCCATAAGATATTTAAATTATGTAATGTTGTTTTATTTGAATTTTATAATAATTTTTTTCTTTAATTCTTAAAAAAAACTTAAATTTAAGTTGAAATATAACTTTTTTATTGAAAAAATAGGGACAACATTAATCCTCCCAACACATTCCCTTTGTGCCGGCTTTTTGGTAAGGTGCAAAACGTTGATTGGCCGATGTTTTCCCTCGGAAACGTTGGCTCAACCAATTCATCCCTCTAATATTTTTTGAAATATTATAACATTACCATTAAAAAAAATATTATGACATTACATAGGAAACACTTCGAAACTAGCATCGGGCAGGAAAAGTTTCTAGCGTTATGTCAACACATTGAAAATTTAGTATTATTCTCGTATAATTTTTGTCAAGCGTAATTTTTTGTTTGGTATAAATAATTAATTTTCTATCATATCAAATTGTTAAATTAAAAAAAGATAATATATTTAACAAAAACTATATAAGAGTAGTAATAAATTTTTAATGCTAACGCTATAAATTTTTCCCTCAGAGTCAACTTGCTGTTGTCACCCCTAAGCATTACCCAATAGTAAATAACAAGGAAGCATTACCCCTTGGTTTCAACCAGCTGGAAGCGGTTCACACACACTAAATACCATGGGGAAAAATCAAACTAGGCCGGCATGTCCGTAGCTGTGAAGAACATCATCTGAAAGTGAAATGCTTCTTGACTTCAACGCCATTAAATTGAAGGAACACATAAACGTAGTATTGATTTCTTCCAAGTTGATAACAACTTGGAATAAGGACACTGGGGCATAGAAATGGCTAAATACGGTTCAAAGCTGGTGATCCCAATAGATGTAAAGAAGAAACCATGGGAACAGAAACTCCCTCTTCACAACAGGTGGCATCCAGAAATACCAAATGTTGCTGAGGTAACAGTTGGGGAGCTTTTCAGAGTTGAAATGTTGGATGCAACCGGAGGTGGTATCACGCAGAGCCATACAGCAGATGACATCAGGCATTTTGACCCATCTGTTGTAAGTTCTTAACTTCGTGTTTTGGGTATCACATTCAACTCCTTTTGTACAAGGTATTGCCTAATTTTTGTTTCCTGCGTCTTATCCAAGTACCTAGATTCCCTGATAAATAAACCATCGAATTAAATGCACAATACAATTTTCTGCGTTGATCCTTTGATTCTGTTCACCATTAAGTGATGAAAAGGAATAATATTTGTTCTCTATTGTTCATCACAATCTGCATTTATTTAAAAATTAAAGATATAATGAATGGTATTTTTCTTCTTAAAGACTTACTGTGCATGGATATCGAGTTGGGGGAAGAGTACTAATGTAAAGATTTAGTAGAGATTGAGAAACGCTACCTGCACAGTTTCTGTACATGTTTGGCAAATTATGTTTTAAGTAATTTTTAGTTGATTTGATCAAAATTAACTTATTAACTTTTTCAATAAACTATTTTTTATATTTGGCAATTAGTTAACTTCAATAGTTGATTACTTTTTAATCCGTCATTTTTAAAATGCTAAGGATACTAACATTTTTAACTAACTCATAAATAGCTTGTAAAAAGATTAATTATCCTTAATTAATTTTAATATTTCTTTAACTTTGTCTTGCCTAAAAAACATAAACCCCTAATTAAATAATTATAATTATTATTTTTAAAAAAAATTAATAATTATAAAAGTTATATTAATTTAATTTTAAACAAATATTTAATATATAGTAAATTATAATGATATATTATTTAAAAATATTTAATCTACTAAATAATGTAAAATATAAAATATTAAAATAAAAAAATACTCAAATAACTTATAAAATATATTCATATTTTTATATATTATTTTACATACAAACGATTAATCATAATCAATTAATTTTATCAAATATTCTTATCCAAAAAATTAATGCAATGAACTGATTAAACTAATTATCAATTAACAGTTAATATAATTAGTTAATTACTAAATAAGACATATATATTCACTAACAAGTATACAAATAATCTTCTACTAATAAGATTGAAAAATGCAACCTGCACATTTTATATATTCACACTGTGTCAAACAGGTTCACAAATAAAACAAATAATATTCTATAAATCAAAACGACAGTACTTTTGCGGACTCCATTAACAGAGCAAAAAAAAAAGGTTTTTTCTTGTTTAGCGGATTGAATTTGATTTTCGAATGCTAACTGTGTTACCACTTATCTTGCAAAAAAAAAAAAATCACAATTATTAAATTTTAGGTACAATCGATTTTAATTTTGTGCACACTTAAAAATACAGTTCTACTACTCCCACATCTTATCTCTCACTTCTAATGCATACCCTCGAAAGAAATTATCGTGCAATATTTTCATGTCTATTTTTGAATAGTTAGAAGAGCCGGTCTACAACCAAAAGTCCACATGTAGGTCCACTATGTGGTCCACCAAAGTAAAGCGGCCCGAATATGATGCCAACTTTTTTATAGCGAAGTTTAGAAATTTAGAACTAAGCCGATCAATTCCAAAGGTTCATCCATGGCACCACCAACACCAAGACTGGTAGTACCAATAGACCTAAAGAAAAAACCATGGGAACAAAAGCATCCTCTTCATAACAGATGGCACCCTGAAATACCCACAGTTGAAGATGTCATTACTGGTGAGGTATTTAGAGTAGAGATGGTAGACTGGACAGGAGGTGCTATTGAAGATAACAATTCATCACTAGACGTAAAACTCATTGACCTTTCTACTGTAAGTATAAACAATACCCGCCAGCATAAACCACTTTCTCAACATCTGCTTTGATTTGAAACATGAAGGATCAGATTCCGCTAATCGAATCAATAATCAAAATATAAATAGTTAGCCTAATTACTTGTTGTCATGAATAAAATCTGGATCATTTCAAATGGTTAATTCCAAACTTTCTGGATTCAATTCAGGTCCATTATCTCAGTGGGCCAATCAGAATTGTTGATAATGATGGGATCCCAGCCAAGCCGGGAGACCTTATTGCGGTGGAAATCTGCAACCTAGGTCCTCTATCAGGAGATGAATGGGGTTTCACAGCAACATTTGACAGGGAAAATGGGGGTGGTTTCTTGACTGACCATTTTCCCTCTGCAACAAAGGCTATCTGGTATTTTGAAGGGATATACGCTCATTCACCTCAGATACCAGGTGAAATCCGCTACTATGTTACTTTTTTTTTTTTAATGCTATCATGCAATCTTAGAAAGAATATAAGGTAATTTCATATAATCAGTTACTTACATGCTTATCTAAGGTGGGCAGGAGTGCGTTTTCCAGGAATAACTCATCCTGGTATAATCGGAACTGCACCATCCATGGAACTGCTGAACATCTGGAATGAAAGGGAGAGAGAAGTTGAAACAAATGGGCTCCAGTCTTTCAAACTCTGTGAGGTTTTGCATTCACGACCTTTGGCAAACCTGCCAGTAACAAAAGGTTGCCAGCTTGGAAGGGTAATGAGGCATTAAATTTTGTTTAGAATATTCACATGTTGAGACTTAGGGGGAGTTTTCCAACAATTATCCTGCTATAGATCCATACTTCAAAAGTATCAGTTCCAAGAAAAAATTTAATGAAACCTCCTGCAACTCAAAACCTGATTAAGCAACATTGCATGATATTCAATTTTGTAAACGATATGAAGATTATGGTTATGCTAGCAGCTTTGGGGGGCAAATGGGAAAACACTGCACGAACAATTAATCATCTTGTTTGTGTGAAGATTACTTTTTCTATATTATTTTCTTAAAGTGGAATTCTTGTAGATCCCAAAAGGCACCCCTGAATGGGAGAAAATTGCAAAGGAAGCTGCACGAACAATTCCAGGAAGAGAAAATGGTGGAAACTGTGACATAAAAAATCTAAGCAGAGGATCAAAAATATACCTTCCTGTGTTTGTGGAAGGAGCCAATCTCAGCACTGGCGACATGCACTTTTCTCAGGGTGATGGAGAAATCTCATTCTGTGGTGCGATAGAGATGAGTGGTTTCCTAGAACTCAAGTATACTTTCAGTACTTCAAATTTCTTACCAATCTATTAGTTCATTAATGAGTTCAATGCATTTTATTTCATTGCTTGGGCTTGCTAATATTAACAGGTGTGAAATTATAAGGGGTGGAATGAAGGAGTACCTTACACCAATGGGGCCTACTCCTCTTCATGTCAATCCAATATTTGAGATAGGCCCTGTTGAACCAAGATTCTCAGAGTGGCTGGTGTTTGAGGGAATCAGTGTTGATGAAAGTGGGAGGCAACACTACCTAGATGCAAGTGTTGCTTACAAGCGAGCAGCACTCAATGCTATTGACTACCTATCCAAGTTTGGGTACTCCAAAGAACAGGTTTAACAAGTGCTACCGTGCATAATGCCCAATCCAAGAAATTCTTATCATGGAGTAAGGAAATTTCTACAAAGAGAGAGATAAATACAAAAATTAAAGGTGTGGAACCCAGAACCTCCAATCAAGGAACCTAAAGGTTCCATCCTTAATTTTTGATACAAGTCTTTCTATATAGAATAAATTTTTTACTTAAGAACTATTGCCTAAGAGTTTCTCGCACCATGATAAGGATAAAATCTCGGTCATATCATTTTTATATGCCATTGCAAACTCACAGAAGCACATGATACCCAGACACTGAAATGAAAACTTGAGATAGCATAACATTGATATGTCGTTCACCATCAGATCTACCTTCTGCTGTCTTGCTGCCCATGTGAAGGAAGAATATCTGGAATAGTGGATGCCCCAAATGCTGTTGCAACTCTGGCTATCCCAACAGCTATCTTTGACCAGGTATATACTAAACCTAAGGAAATACAACAGAAGTTGATGTTGAAATGATAAAGTACAAAATATCAATTCTTTTTCCAAATAGGAACCTTTAAAAGAAGTCAATGGAATTCTAAGGATACTTGGACCTGAATATGCCGGTTTTTTGGGAGATCTAGCCATAGCAGGTGGAACAAAAGTACTTTTAAAAGAAATTTTTCTTCCATTTAGGGGGAACCCTAGTTTATTATTAAGCTAAACAACGCCAAACGTCCTCATTAGTATCAGGTTATCTGATTCTCATAATTGAAGAAGAAGTTATCAATAATATATTTTAACCATTGACACTCTAATATCTTGGGCGCACTAGATAAAATGACCCAGGTTACTACCTAAGGATTCACCAATAGTAGCATTTACACAATGCCAACAAAAATATTTGTCAGTAAGTCAACTAGATCTAGGCCATAAAATTCAAGATTTATTCCTTGGCAGGATATCCGTCCTAAAAGGGAGAAGGTACCAGTTGGACCCCGCCTTGTGAGGAAGCCAGATGTCTTCAAAAGCACCTATGATGGGAATTTGCCTACCACAAGAAATCCCAGTGCCACATCATAAATCAAATTTCACATGCTGAATAAGAGGGCAGATACATGTTGCACTTTCTTTTATGCCAGCATAGACCCGTACTTATCCTGAAATTTGGCATATGCTTAGATTTGTACTAAATACTGCTGCTTAACCAACAACTACCTGGAAATCTGGCAAACTATATGGTGTTAATAATCCATGCTAGATCAATTTGTTTCCAAAGATGGTTAAGAAGAAAAAGCCCTCACTATAAGTCTTGTGTCTATACTCTGTTACCCTATCCGAAGTTTAGGAAAACAATAAAAATAAAAGATGAAATAAAGTCAGCACCTTTACACGAGGAAACATGACTGAATACCATTAGCGTTAATGGTATTTGACAGATTAAGCCAGCATTTTACAGTGGTTAAAGTCATAAGCATAGGTGAAATTATGCTCCTGTCTAAATCACACAGAAGCAGCACATGAAATATCATATTAAATACTTGCACATTTCCAGATGTAATAATTTAACACTTTTTTTATTGTAAGACAAATATGCTAATATATTTTTTGTAGCATCTATTCAAGTATTTCATTCTACTAACAATAAACCATGTATTTCCAAAATTGAGAAAGCCAAAGCATAAAAATTTAGAGCAAGAGAAATTAGCAGACAAACATTCTGTCGAATGTAATTACCATAAAACATTCTACAATTGACTTATAGATAAAATATTAAAATTAAGTTACCAAGTAGTAGGAAACACTTAATAATATATTGAAAGTGTTCGATGGTGCTGCAAAGATGGGCACTGAACACCAGAAGCCCATAGCCAAAGATCCAGCTCCACGCTGAGCACCTGGAATAATTAGATAAAGCATAGAAAGGACAAAACATCCAATTAATTGCACAGGATAGATAACCAACACTCCATGCATATCACATTAAGTGAACAGCATGGATGCAGTATGGATGATCGGTGACAGCAATAATTTAGGCATTTCTTTTCTTTGAAGACATTACCAAATTCTTTGCTTTCAGTAAAAAGTACATGTCATTTGCTAAGAAACAGTCGAGTCTACATAGATGGTCCATCATTCTGGAATTGTTCGTATCATTTGACTCGTGCACCACTGTATTTGAAGACACATTCATTCTGAATCTGATTATGCCTAGTTGATGTCATTAGATAGTAGGGGGGATGGAAAACAATCCCTGTCACTTTTTCTTTGATATTATGATATAGGTGTGCAAAACGTAATGTGTTTTAGTGAATGATTTTTCCAATAATTAGCAAAGATAAATAAAATTGACACGAACAAAACTAGCCTTTTAAAATGATAACAATAGAACCATCAATACATGCAAGTGACACCTGTATGATGACAGTTCTAATATAGAATCATGATTTCATAAACGGATGCATCATACCTTCAAAAGAAATAGTAGTGTAGTCAATACAAGATCTCTTACCTAATGTATGGATATGAAGTAATAAATAAAATTTTCTTCAACTGTGAATTGATATAACTTGAATTTTGATAGAGTGAAGAAGGAGGACCCAACACACATGGGAAATGCATTCCAAGTGGAAGCCTGTCTAAGGGAAATGGACTCACCTGTCTTCCTGATTTTACACTTATCAGCTCCCTCATTTTCTCCACAGCATATACAGAACAAGCTCTCAGTTCAATTTCTTCCTCAGTCCCTGGGCCTATTTCTCTACTCGACTCAATAGTATTGGCAAGGGGTAGGCTATATTTTAGCACACCAAGCTGCCGGAGCACAGCTGGTACAATATAGTCTGCCATAATAGTGATTGCACCCATGTCCTTAAATTCTCCATATCCTTGACCCTTAAAGGCACCCCATAAATCTGCTGGGAATATCTGTGCTCTTTTATACAAAAATATTTGGCGGCCTTTGTACACTGAATGGTCTCTAAAGCCTACAAATTTCAACTTGGCTAGAAGAACTTAATAAACAAGCATCTCAAAAATGGTCTGTTACTGACAGTCAGAACATGGAATGAAAGCTAAAGAAGGATGATAAAATTATGGAAAATGGATAAGATACCAGGAAAATGACGCGTAACAAGAGAAACAAGTTTGACAGCTGATTTTCCACAGGACTCCACAAGATTGGACGCCTTTCCATCAAAGCTCCTTTCTAGTTCATGCCCAACCTAACGATAAAAATGCCATATTACACACATAGGTTGACTCTTAGACTTAGGGATGCGCTTATCTATCATCAAAGCTAAATCCACATAGATTAAGAGCAATTGCAGTGAGAAAATTAAAGAGTACACATTTCAACAAGTCTGATCTGACAAAACAAAAGTGTACGTGGGATGTACATGATGATGAGGACTACAACTTCATTAAAAGTATATGTTACCTCATGAAGTAACCTAACTCGTTCATCTTCCAAAGGAAGGGGTCTAGGCCAACTCAAAAGTTCACGGAGTTGAGGACCTAACATAATGAACTGATTTCGTCATCATACCACTTGATAGAATAGTAATTCCTAACTGAAAATAAGCAAAATTTCACTATAGAAAAATGGACAAATATCTAGACATTTGAAAATTATTGTAATTTAGACATGAGAAACAAACAACAAATTTCACAACCTAGCATCAAGAACCCCAATCCCGATGTTGTCTTCCAACCATTTTAAGCAAAGCATGCAACACCAAGTCTGAAATTTCTTGCATAAGAAGTGACATATACCCAATGCCCTGACTACCCTCTAAGTCTTTGTGGTACACGAGCCTATGGTCCATTTTGCTATGATATACATGTAATAAACTAAAATCAAGAAACATTAAATCATTGCAACTTTATTCAGACTAGACTTAGTTTTAAATAACAACGAAAATACACGTCAAACTGAAGATAGAAGTTCTTGATATGTTAAGAAACATGCTAACATGTATACATGGACCAGAAAGTCCAAAAAGAATTACCAGTGTAGTTTTGCAGACGATCGGCATCAAATGCAGATTTATCATTTAGAAGAGCAGTCTTTAGCCCAGATGCCAAATGATCATAACTAAAATCCTTATCTGTTAACAAAAGAAAAGGAACAGTGGGAGGTGAAACGAAAGGAATGTGGGAAAGAACAACGGAAAAAAATGCCATGAGTGGACATCTTAAGTAATTTGGTTATGCACTTCTCTTTCAATCGGAAAACCAACAAGACAACTGGTTATTTGAGCTCAAAAATATGATGCACATAATGAAATAGATGTCTGTAAAAGTCATTTTTACTAGGCCAGGAAAAGGCAGATAAAATAAGGCATATCACTCCCAACAATTAAAAGCTTAAAAGTTTCAAGGGTAAAACAATACGGGAAAAATTTTAAAAAGAGATTTTGGTAGGAAATGTAGGACGTGCACTTGCTATACAGAAAATAGAGAACAGAAATTGATGAAAACCAAAGGCAAACATATCTCGAACTAGAAAAATAGAAAGCAAATAATCATAATGCTATTCAACGGATAGAAAACATACCAGGCCAGAAGCAAAAATTCATAGCGTCCAATACAAATAAGTACTGAACAGTAAGCGGTCCATTGTCAAAATAATGAATCCCTTCAAAATCCCACTCAACCTTGGGAATAGACTCAATCGTTTCCACCACTCTCTCAATCCCTGCAAAATGAAATCATTCTTCTAAATTCATTCAAAATGCAGAAACGAACACATGTATAAATTGCGAAGCACTAACTGAACGAACCTGCAGAATCGACCACTACGTGAGAGGAGCGACTAGCCACCCAAGCAGAGCTTGCCCTGACATCATCCATGGATCAGTCTTCAACAGAACGAGCACAATGCGGCGTTTAAGAAACACAGAGACCTTAACCCTAAAATGAGTTGAAACTGATAGAGAGGTTCGTTGGACTGGACAGAGAGGGGGGCAACCAGGAGGATGAAAGTGGAGTTTACGTTGTTGAAGTTTGGCGGGTTATGTTGAAGCGTGTCGGCGTCTTTTCACTACTGGTTTTGGCGCCACGAGTCTTGACTCTGAATTTCTTTTCACTATTGGTTTTCTGTTTTTCCAAAAGCTGAAATGCTTATGGGTCACGCAATCGCCGTTCGTGCAGAGAATGCTGACCCAATCAGATCACGTTGGAATGGAAGTAATAACTGACTCTATTAAATTGAATCGAGAATTTTCAGTATTATTTTTCTCTTGCAATTTTTGACAAGTTAAGATATAAAACTATTCTATTTATCATTGTCAAAATAAAATAGTAATAAATTAAAATCTTTGTTGGACTATGATATTATAAGACGGTAGGGAGACAATTTTAAATTATATAAAATTTTATTTTTAAATTATTGTAAAAAAATAAAATTATATATTTACATTATTATTTAAAAAATTATAATTTTATATAATTTAAAAATAATTTTATCATTATTTTATAATTTTAGAGACGACATTGTTTTGAGCAGACTAAATGGCCGAGAAAACTTGCACGTTTCCAATGAATCCAATCTATTTCGAGCTTTCTTAGAGCCGCCAACATGTGAATCCCGAACGTATGAGCCTTGTGCACATGTTTGGCAACAATTTGAAATGGCCTCAGGCCTTGGGCCAGGGCAGGGGTTGGTGAATAGGGCCATCATTCTGGACTGTGGCTTTATTGGACCCACATTGTAGCCCTTTTCTTGTTTATTTCCCTAACAGGCTAGCACAATTCTGAGCCCAGAAAAGATTGAGACCAGAAATTTAGGGGCCTAATGGCAAAAATTTGTTTGAAAATGGATTCCTGTATAATTTGTAGCTTTTATATTTATATTTTTAAATTTTAAATTAATTTCTCTATCCTGACAAAACAAATCTATCATAATAATTCAGGCTTTTTTGACAATTCTTTTTATTTCATTTTTTCTATGTGTCAGCTTGTAAGAAAAAAAAATTTCTCTCCAAAAATTTTCTTCTTCCTTCCTATTATTACTTCTTTTTATATTAATTTTCTATCATTTTTAATTTTTTAATTCTATACTCTTTTTTAATTAGCTTATCATTTTTCTCAATTTCTCGTTATATTCAATTTTTTCAATTTTGTTTTCTATTATTTTACACTTTATGCATTATTTTTTTTTCATTTACTCCATTGCATATTTTATATTTTTTGGTTCACTCTTATTATTTATAGTTCAAATATCAATATTACTACATAATATGTATACAATACCATATATTTTATTTTTAGTATATATACAAAATCATATATTTTATTTTTATTATGAAATTATAAAAATATTTTTAATAAGTTAAAGTTTTAACTTTTATTGTTGAAAGTATTAATTGATTTATCTATGACATATTCAATTTTTTAAAATCTATAAAAATAAATAAATTCATTTAAAATTTTTCAATAGTTTTTATATCAATTTTTAAGTTATAAAAACTCAATATACATCAATTGGAATTTTTTCGATTGTAAATAATTTAATATAAGAATTATTAATCTATATTTACCTAATATAACTTAAAGATTAGGTTAAACATTCAAGATAAAATATGAATTTATTATATATTTCATTCTTAAGGAAATATATTTTTAAAATTGAGATTAAATTTTATTTTGTAGGTATTTTCTCATAATCTCTGTTATCAAAGTCCAATCCTAAGCATATTTTCATTTTTTTTTTCACTTTTATTACTTTATTGATGATGCACTTTTTTTTCTTTTTTTAATCTCCCATTTTCTTCATTTTAAGTCTTATTAATTTATAACTCATGTATTTTTTATCTCCTTTATTAATTTTTTAATTAATATTTTTTGTATCAATTTTCAAATACCACATCAAAATTAAACCTGTCATGATCGATTAAAACTTTAACAGAGTTTTAATATAGGAAGTATTAAATTATTATTAGTTAATATATCTTACAAAATCAATTAAAATTGTTTTTAATTAATATATCTTGCTAAATAATTTGAAATTCATTTTTTTATTCTTGGAGATAAACATTGATGATATATATATCTATTGATTCTTAAGTTTTTATCATATAATACAATAATGTGTCGTACCTATAATATTTTTCTATATGATATAAATGTAAGTTACATTCAGTGGTACTATAAAATTATTGAAGAAGCTCATGAAAACTGCCAAAACGTTGAAACGTTGGTCCACGAAGCTAAACCAGTCGACGCTGATACACCGCTGGTCAAGATCTAGAGAAAAGTGGCTGAGGAGAAAAAAACAGATTCGGAATGAAGAGCCAAGTCAGCCAACCTAATTGGTGCGGGTGGTGGGCCTTCAACGCACAACTCAAGGGCCAACCCAATTCGGACCCTTCCCCATTCAGATTTTGGCAAACTCAATGTCGATATAATATATGCAAGAGGATTTGCATCCGAGGCAGTACCGAAATAGTGAGAGCTGCTTGGGCCTTTCGTATGATAATTACGAATGCTTATCAGCACTGCTGGCAGAATTATTAGCCATGCATAAGGCATTATTGATAGCTTGTAAGTTCCTGAAAAACACATCCAGGTGGAGAATGATAGCACGACAGCAGTAGAAACCTTATTAGGCTTTGCTGATTATCCTTGAAAAGTCCTAACAATTTTTTTAATGGTCAAAAATTTTTTTAGTAATCTCTCAAAACATAGAACTATAATGACGCCTTAGAGATTATAATGTTGCTGCCCATGAGACAGCAAGGTGGATTGTACAACCACTAGAAATGGCGTTGGTCATCTATCTCAATTCCCACCTAACCGCAAAAATCTTAACATTTAGTATATTATGCCATCCAGCTTCTAGTGCGATATACTTAAATAATTCTACTAATAAAAGTCACAAATCTTATTTTGAAAAAAAGAGTTACATAAAAATTGCAATTTCCTACAAAGTGTGAAATATTAGATTGTTTAATTAGTTACTATTTGATAGAATGAGAAAAGTATATATCTAATTGTTCACTTACTCTCCTTGATAAGTTGAATTTTCTATATACATGTTTGATGTTTCTAATCATTCTTGAATAATTTTGAAGTTTGAATTTGGAATGATTCCCAGATGACTTTGGGATCGTTTTGGAATGTATCTTAATTGTGGATTGCATTTTATAGGCCAAGATGTGATAATATAAATATGTGATTAGCCTATATGTAATAATTTATTCATAAGTAATAAAAAAAATAAGGCGGAGTCTACGGTGCAATCAGCAAAAGTTGATGCATCAAAACATAAGACATGTGGCACCGTGGTATTGGTCCACATCAATAATACATGGGGCCCTGCATAATATTTTTTTTCCGCCGTTAGATTTTCTGAAATTCGGAAGGCTCCCCAGCGCTGATATTGTGCTGCCATGTCAGAGTGATGACTTGAATATAAAACTCCAAATCATCTCCAACTAGGCATGAATAATCGTTTCCAAGATGAGGCCCATCTGACCAACGTTCGAAGCATTGGACGAAAATCAGTTCATGAGAACGACGTCTTCTGAGGAGACCGGAGGAATGAGAGACTGTGCTGGGGAAAGGGAAGCTCGCTGATAGGCATACATCAGGGGTGATTGATCTGGGCAAAGATTGGTTCCTCGGAGGCTGCGATAAAGGACCGACAATCATTTTCATGGTTCTCCGAGAAGCACGCATCAGGAGCGATTGAGTTGGGCGAAGGTGGTTCGTCAGAGGCTGTGATAAAGGAACGACAATCATCTTCATGGTTCTCCGGGAAGGCTTTGGGCGGAAGTTCAGTGAAGTGGTAACCATATTCCTGACCTTCAGTCTACATATCTGAATTTCTAGAATTAGGGATGGGTAGCTCTCACACACTCTCACCGAAACTGGTCTTTTGATTAGTCAATTTAGCAGGGAATCAGAAATTATTGTAAGCAAAAACCTACTGGGAACACCAAATAATGAAAAATCTGTTTTGGGGAAGGCTCACGCCGATGATACTCAGTACTTCCTCACATATAATTGGGCTGCCACTGATTGAAAAATATACATGACAAGTTCCGCCATCTCATATTGTCTACAGTAGTTCACACGCAAAGTGCAATTCGCAAGCTGCTTGCTTACCTCCCAAATGATCCATTTAGACCACTTGCGAATATTCTCGAATATAAAGGCCTTTTGATGGAGAGGTATAATTTTTGGCTTCTCTAGTGTTATTGTAAAGAAGCACATAATGTTCTGATTGATTTAATTCCATGTTGTTCTTAACTTGACATTCTAAGGATAAGGGAAGAACTTAGGCAAGAACAACAGTAGCGGGGTCTCGCAGAAAGGCTCTGCTGTGCACCTGTGAAAAGGGAAGAGGTACACTATAATATATAAGCAGCTGCCAACATGTTCCTTCAAAGTATCTGCATGTTGTTGTCAGGTGTGAATTTCTATTTTGAGCAATGATCAAAATTGCAAAAACTATACAGCATTTTTCCATATCTGTGTGCAATGTTAACCCATGCACTTGATATATTTTTTAGTTTCATGTCTTGTAATTAGAATAGATTTCTGCCACAACTTTCTCTGATACCTGTGCACAAGATTGAAGTATTGTAAACATTGGTACAATTATCCTTGTTTGCATCTGGTTTCCAATAGAAGTTCCTGAGAATGGGTACACCATCAACCCTTATTTGGCCAGTTAATATTAAGTAAGTAAGCAGCTTGCATTACCAAATATAGAAAGCATTTTATTCGACGTGTGAATATCAGGCTTCGCATCTTCCTTGTTGGAATTTGGTTGGTTGACGCTTGGTTGATTTATTGCTTGATTCTACACGAAAGAAAATGAAACAGAAAGAAGTCTAATAAATTTAGATTCATTCAACCGCAATCTCAACTGAAAGCAAGAAATGAGAAAAAGAAAACATTCATACATCTGCTCATTGATTGTCGACCACTCATGCCATTCTGTTTGCATAGTTCTCCTGTTCTTCAGTGCTATAGGCATGAATTGATGCAATAGAAGTCTCTAAGTATCAGATCTTCCTGGCACTTGAGGACTAAATCATTGGTTTTTGCTGAAGCTTGACAATCCCATTGTCACGTATCATTATGTCTGAAATTTTCTCTTTTATATATAGAAAGAAATTGGATTAGATCAACATCAATTCGGTGATTACATTCTAATCAATGCATAGACTTTTATAGGAATTTGGAGAAGTCTTTAACATTATAACATGCTTTTTGTGAGGTTCAATTATGGCACATATCAGGATACTCGTGAGGTTCCATTACGGCTTTCCAATATTGATTGTTTATATTGTCTTAGGATGTTCTCAATTGAAATTACCAAATATGTTTCTTTTGTCTATTTGGATGAGAATGTTAAGTTTCCTTGAGAATCTGATCCGCACGCTCTTAGTTTGAATTTCAGAGTCTTTTTAGTTTTTAGTGTCCTTCAAGCTCGTCAATTAGGCTGCATCCTTGCTGTATCTGTTCAGCAGGTTGGGCCAGGAGAGTTTGGTTCAGTCGCTCCTTCCTTGTTACAGGCCTGGGAATCTATTATTATTCTTCATGTGATGCCCACCATTATTAATTATAACTTATTCCTGGCCATCTTGTCAGAGACTGGAAAAGCTTTTACTGCAAAGGGTTCGCAAGTGCTTCATTATGTCAGTAAGGAGATGATGGAATTATTAATCACTAACACTGGAATTGAGTTTGGGAAGACCATTAAAGATGCTGAAGAACATACAGGTGGGGATCAGTTGTTCCAAGAAATGACATTTGCTCATGCTTCTACATATATATGAGCCCACAGCACCAGAGCAATTGGAGGTGACCAGACCTTTATTGATGTTAAATTATGACAGTTGAGAGGATCTATCTAACAAAAAATATAATGTGGACTACTTTGAGGTGCCCAAGGCGTTGTCTACTCATTATGCCCAGTTATTTAATGGAAGGAAAGTAAGTTGTCACCTGAAGAGAAATCTGTTTATGATGGAATGCTCAAAGAGGTCCAACGGATTTTCAGGTTTAATACCGAACTTGATGGTAGCAGTGTCGATTCAAAAAGAGAAAAAAAAGGAAAGGAAGAAAGAGACGACGATGACAACAACAACAACAGATGCTGGCAATGAGGGAAGCAGTGGTGAGCATGACTCTAAGCGTTAGCAGGGCTGCTGAAATGGCAGTAGGGTAATCTCGCTAATCCCATGTTTGGCCTTATTTTTTTGGCTTTATTCACCCATCATGGTTGTCATAAATTAGAAGCTGAATCTATTCTATTTTTCATGTGTTTAAGATTAGAGTTTTAAGTTTATGGATGTGGAAATGAGTTTGAATGAACTAGCGGAATGTATGTCCAGGACTCCAATCACAGGGTTATTCAAAGGAGCTAGAGTTTTCACGGTGCATTCAGTTATTTTTACAATTTGTTATGCTCATGTAAATATAATCCAACTTTTGTAGCTTTCTTGTGTATTTAAAGGAGTTATATCATGCTTAGATCAAGTTGGAAATATCTACACTGAGATTGTAGACATAACTTGGCTGCAAAATATTGCAGGGTAGTTCTTATTCTTCTGAAGATTTCCTTATCCATGATTATAATCTGTAATTTCATAGATTCATTTGTTTCTCCTGATTTTGCTTCAGCGTGTTTCTTTGAATCTCAGTAAGATTATGCAAAGTGATATATACTTTCAAGTAAAATAATATTTGTGTTGTCCACGTTCTAACATACTTTTTTACGCTATTTACCTATAATAGAATTATGCTATATTATCTATCATCACAAGAAATATTACTAGTCCTACAGTAGTATTGAAATTTCAGTAATACATTCGTCTGTATTTTAATAAATAGAATTCTTTAATATTATGATTGAATTGCCACTAAAATTTAAAATACAATTATTCTACTTGACAAAATACAAGTAAAAGTAGTACCAGGATTCTAAGTAAATAAGAATATTTACCGTCACATTTACAACTGAATTTTATTATGGAACTTACTGCTTTATTAGAAACCGTGGAAATTCACATAAAAGAATAGATTTGAGTTCATACTTTTGCACGATATAATGGTAAGTTCTGCTACATATATTTCCTTTGCAAAACTTTACTCTCCTTTCTTAGACTGCAAGACTTGTAACTCTACGAATTCTACTTCCTCCTATAAGGATTGTATAATACACTGAGAGTGTAGTACATTCCAAATGTTTTTCTGAGGTATAATATGCTAGAATCAGTCCGCTTGGATGAGTTTCACTTTTCTTCTTTTTCTATATACTAGTCTTTAAGCGTCAGTATTTAATAGAGAATAATAATTTTTAATAAACATAATAATTTATTCATATATTAAAATATATTATTTAGTATATAAAAATAAATTTAAAAAAATAAATAAGACAATTTTTATTATTTTAAATTTTATTATATGTAACTTAATTATATAAATATATAATGAAAAAGATAAAAAAAAATAAGAATGAGAAAGAGAACAAAAATATTTTAATAATTTTATGGAGAATTAAACATTTAATAATATATAATAATGTTTTTAATAAAAAGTATAATTTTTATTTGAAAAATTATTTTGGTATCCAATAAATTTTTTTAACTTAGTATCAACTAAGTTCTTTGAATATTGTTCTAATAATTCTTACTACAGAAGAAATAATAAATTGTTAATATTACTCTATTTTTACATAACTTATTTAAAATATTTTGTAACAAAAATAAAATGTATTATGTTATATTTGTATTATTTAGCAATCTTAATATTTAAATTATAAATAATATGAGGGAATATGAAAAAATAAACTACAACAAACTTAAAAAAGAGAAATAATCTAGGTGCAATAAAATGATAACAATTAAAAATGAAATATATAGTAAATTAATTCAATTATATAAAATAAATAACTTATTAAAAAAATTTATAATAAAAATAAATTAAACTATATTATATCTATATTATTCAATTCAATATATAATTTCTGATAAGAGTGAATAGGAAAAAAGAAGAAACACATATAATAAAATAGATGAAATGAGAAAAAAATAGTACATAGACTTCTTAACTAATGTATTTTAAATTATAATATGATAGTTAAAATTATAATAAATAAAAACTAATAGAATTTAAATAATAAAATGTAATTTTATTTTTTAATATTATTTTTAATATATATATAATTAATTATTTTTTTAATAAATTCAATATTAGAAATTTAAATATTTAAAATAGTTTGTTCTGAAAACATATTCTATTAAATTTTTAATATTTAATAATAATTACATTATATGATAATAATATAAATAAAAAAGCGTAAAAATAAAAAAAATCCTGGACAAGAAAAAATTATTTTCATAACCCAACATGCGACCCTAAAAAAAAGAGCCAAGAAATTTTTCTTCCTTAATATAGTATAGATACAAATTATGTGACAAGAAAATTTTTTAATTTATTCATATTTTGCCAAAAAATTTAACTGTATTTAATTTTTATTGACATAACATTTTCATACTTATAAATAATATAAATAATTTTCAACTCATGATAAATTATAATTAATTTCGACATACACAAAATTACTTGATCAATTAAGTCAGTATTATTTTTCATATATTTTTATATTTATGCATTTCAACATTTATGTTTTAAATTTTACAAAAAAATTAAATTTGAAAGTGATGAATTATATAATATTCTGTTAAATTTTCTTATTCGTTTATTTTATAATTTTTTACCACTTTTATATTGATAAAGTCATATATCTCCTTGGTTAAAAAAAAATGATTCTAGCTTATTAAAGATACTTTTCTGATAAAAGTATTTACAAATTATATTTAAAAAAAAGATTTCAACATATATAGAGAGACAACATATAAATAATTAAAATTAAAAAATTAATTTTAATTTTTTGATATTTTTATTAAAAATAGAGAATCTAATTGAGTCATTTAATTTATATATTTTATATTAAAATTCAAACTTATCTAAAATTTTTTTGTTATAAAAATATTTACAAATCATATTTAAAGAAGAATTTAATTTAAAAATATAATTTTAACAAATACAAATAATTTATTCATTTATAGTATAAAAAGTAATACATATCTAGTAAAGCCATTATAAACTACGATCTTAATAGCTAATTAATTTTTTAATTATATTTATTACTATTCAAATTATATATTTTAATAAATATCTTTCACCTAAAGAAAATATTACCATATATTATTCTATCATTAAAAAAAGTCTACACAAATTACTTGAAATTAAATATATTCTATAATACAATAGATAAAAGAAAGAGAAACAATATTTGAATTATAAAATATAAATAAAATTTTATTAATGTATATTTAATTTGAAATATAGTATTTGAAATTTAATAGGAATAAAATATTGATAAGCTTTAAATAAATAAAATTTATTTTTAAATAATTTATTAAAAATAGGATATGTAAATAATTAACATAGTTAATACTTTTTATAACCTTAACTTATTTAAAAAAAATTGCAGTAAAATTTTTATTTATTTAAAATATTTATAAGTTTCAAAATAAAATATACAATAGTATATGTGTACTACTCAATTATATTAATGTAGTAATTATAAATAATACAAAGTAGGCATAAAAAATAGAAAAAATAGTAAATTCAACAAATAAGAAGAGAAAAATAATGTTTGTGTTAATAAATTATAAGAGTTAAAAAAATGTATATTATAATAAATTAATTTACTTAACAAAATTTTATGATATTTAAATTATTTTTACTAAAAACATATGTTTTCTAATAAAATTTTGTAAAATCTCAATTAATATATATTTAATTTACCTATAATATCTAAAATTTAATATGAAGAAAATATTAACAAAATTTAAGGAAATAAATTTGATTTTAGTCTCCAAGTATTATGTTTAAAAAATGGAATTAAACTATAATGAATTTTTATTATAAAATTACATCTGAGTCATAAACAATATAAATAAAAAGAAAAAAAGTATGAGAAATAGTATATGAAGTATAAAGTATGGGGAAAATTTTAGTTGATATGTATTTAATTTGATATATAATACCTAAAATTTAATATTATTAAATTGTCAATAAATTTTAAATAAATAAATTTGATTTTAATCTTCAAGTATTGTGTTTAAAAAGAATAATATTTATATGCTAAAATTTTAATTTATTTAAAATATTTATAAAAATTTAAATATATAATATATAATATTATATATACATTACTTAGTAATACTAATATTCAAACTATAAATTATTAAAATAAGCATAAAAAATATAAAAATATAAAACTAAACAAATAAAAAGAAGTTAAACAATAACAACTTATAAAGTAATAAAAGTTAACCATAAAATATATGATATAATAAATAAACTTATTAAATAAAAATTTTAAATTATTTATTATTTAAAATATCTTATTATAAAAATTATATTATATTAAATTTAAGAAATTTTAAATTATAAATAATATAAATGAAATAAAGAATAGTTATAATGTTGGGCTTTCTTAAATTTTCTCATGACCTAACACGTGTTCCAAGAAAATAACCAAAAAAATAGCATTTGAACTCAGTATATCATTCACATAGTGCGTAGCTTTAGTAGAATTGCATTTCCCACGCACCATAGTTAACCTTCCGTGTTAAGATGAACACATAGTAAATAACATAAGAAGTGATATGTTATTTTTTAACAGTTTTATTATCAATGAAAACATATTTGTTTGATTATTTTAGATTTTGGATCGTTACCACGCTAATATGATGTTCTTTAATAGTTTAGTTATTTATGATGCTTGATTTATTCATTTATTCGAATTTATAATCGACATTACTGCCTGAATACCAAATAGTAATGTATTGCATGTTTGGTCCGCAAAGAATAACATATTAATCATTGGCAGTTTTCTTTTTAAGAAAACTTAATTCTTTCTATCTTTTTTTAAACTTAGAGCTAATATTATTATTTGAAGACAAAACAATAATATGTTACCATTTAGCCTGTAAATAGTGACATGTTACCATATTAGCAGTTTTGTTGTCAGTGACATAAAAGGACCATTTGACCTCTGTTATAGGAATCGTAGTCCATATGAACCACTCACTAATGAATTGGCAAAACTATACGTTCGGCCAGTCTTGAGCCAAACTACTTTCTTATCATGTCGGGCCCAAATTAGGTTGCTGCAATATCAGTCCAAATCATAATCCCAATCCCAATTCTAATTTGATATTTATGAAGTGGGTTTTTATAACCTGTTATATTTTATTATCATCATCATGTTAGTTATGTGTTTATTATTAATTTTACTTCATCACTTAGTTAAAATTTAGGGTTATTATTTATTAAATATAATTATATAATATTACGATGTAAAATTATATTATATATATCAGTGAATCATTTATATATTTATATATTACATATGAAAATGATATATATTACTAAATATTTATGTAATAAAATAAATATGTATTTTTAAAATCTAATAAATGCATGGATTTGTATTCAATAACAAATACATTTCAAAAAATAATTTAAATTTGAAATAAATCAATAATTTCATATATAATATATTAATTTTATTTAATAAAATAGATATATATTATTATATATTATATATTTATATATTTTTTAATAAAATAAATATATATTGATAAAGTCCAAAGTATTATACATAAAAATAAATATATTTTATAGTCTATATATTATCAAATATATATAAATAAATAATTATTTAAATAATATATAAATAATACTAATTATAATATTTTTATATAATAATAAAAATTAAATGATAATTTATTATAGTATATATGTGTATATAATATATGTATAATTATTATCAAAATTATTCGTATAAATTTTGATAATGGTTCCAAATTTTAATATTAAAGTACTGATTCAAATTTTGATAAAATTATTTATTTTGATAACAAGATATAATATATATTGATAATATTAAATATATAAATTTATTAATTTTACTTTTAAAAAATGTTGAGTATTGGTTATATACATGATTTAAATTTTATATTTATTAAGGTATAATTTTAATATATTGAAATTATTCTTTTAATATCTATATAAAAATTGAATATATACTAAAAAATTAAATATATTTACTTATTACTATTATTAGGTAAATAGGTAAATCCAATAACTCGACAGGCTAACACTTACTAATCATAATTTTTTATCCAGTTGGATTAACAACATCAGGCTAATCAATTTCAGTCCCTTACCAAGTTAGGCCATTGTTATCATTTTCTATAATTCTATAATAAACCTATGCCAAGTATAATTATTCCAATCCCAGGCTAACCAATTTTGATGCATTTACGTTTGACCTAAGATTACAAGATTTCCTACATGTGAATTCCACATTTTGATACTATTTTATGTCATTCATAATTGAGTAAATGCATAAGTGGTTATTTGGATGTGTCGCCTATCATGTAGAGAGGTTTATGTAATCGAGATAGAATTTGTCATACCTATATAACAAGAGTGACACTTGAGGGCCCATTGGTAAGGTAAGGTTAGAAATAATGTATGACCATACTCAAATGGATTGGAATGGGGTGTCAATTATTTCTGCTTTAGTCAGCTTACTTAGAAATCATAAAACTTTTGAATTAAGTTATATAGGAATGACATGGTTTGTGTCTCATGCTAAATCTAAATGTGTAGGGTAAACGGTCATAGATGATGATCACATGTATAGGTTTAGTCGAATCACTAACTTATTTAATATTTGGATAACAATGATATGATGTTAGATATTGTTCATTGTTTATAATTACTATAATGATTTATGATCGTTTTTAATGTAACGAGAACTTATAGGGTGGCACACTAGCCTACATAATGGATTTGGAATTAATAGGCCTAGTAAGTGGGAATTTCATGTTATAATAATGTGAGTCAATTATAAACTCATAATTATGCATGAAACAATTTCTAATTAGTTAAGGTTTTCTATGTGCCTATTTCAATAGGTGTGTTGGGTGTTAATTTTATTATTATTATTATTATTTATGCATCCTAACAACATAGAAGACTTTAGCAACTTCTCTTGACCATAACTCTAAAAGGGGTATAGCTAGCACTATGCAATTTGATTGGAGAATTCCAATCAATGACCATATGTTAAAAACTATAATTCTGTAAACAAAATATAAAGATACCAATACAAGGTTAAAAATTATAAATCCTCCACAATTAATATTTGTAATTAACATATGTATTACTTTCGTAACTCTAATCTCATTCTTTTGGCTAAATATGAATATTTTTTTTTGCATAATAATGAAAAAAAATTTCATAAAGGGATGCATTTAGCATAATAAATAATTTGTAGTCATAGTTGAGAAGTATTGACACACATAATTAAATTTGTCGCTTGAAATAGAAAATAATTAAAAAGTGTAATTTGAAAATATAATAGTGATGATTAATAAAATTAATATCTCCTTGAAATAAAGATCAGCTTTATCAGTCCTTTGTAAAAAAAATCCAGAAGTAGTACCAGAATATAATCCATCGTATAATTTACTTAATTAAAATGTATTTGCTTATTGCTATATCCAATTAATTTAAGTTAGAATAAAGTATTGATACAAATTTTACTCTAGTAAATGAAACAGTTATCTACGAAGTCATAGTTGCATGTGTTATAAGTATGTCAACAACATGTCATGTTCATAACACATCCAGCCATGAGTCCCATGACTTCATAGACAACTGCTTAGAGAAATAAAACAAGATTATAATGTGACAATACTTTCTTCCAACCTAGATTAACTGGATATAATAATTAACATATGTAATATATTTAAGTAACATTTTCTATTAAATCAATAACTTATAAAATATTTTTATACATACCTTTACACATAAAAATATGTTTGAAAAAAATTATCTTAACATAAAATTCTAATTGTACCTCTAAATTATATGTATTGCTAAGGAAAATCACTTTATGAAAAAAATCATATCTACTAGAATAAAAAGTGGTTGAGATATCATGAATTGAAATAAAATGATAAAGAATTTTTTGACATTTTTTTGTGAAAAAAATGATTAGAATATATATTACGAGTCATTAGTTTGAAAATTTTTGCTTCCTTTGAAAGTAAAATTTTTGGCTTCCAAACATTAATTTTAAGTTAGTTGTGGATATAATCCTTGTTGCTAAAATTTGATTTTTTATTCAATGAATTTTTTATTTATTTTCAAAATATTTTATTCAATATTAGCTGTTGTTGTGCCAACTGTTATTATTTAAATTTACTAACCCCTAACAGTGTAGGCCTGGCGCACAGATAGACCGAGGTTAGCTAAAATACAGATATCATTCAAACTGTGGTTAGGGAAAAAGCATAGCTATGAGTAAAGACAAAGGCCATGGTTCTGAGCGGGGGAAGTGGTATGTTATCTTTGTTGGTAGAAAGCCTGGGGTGTATGCATGGTGGCCAGACTGCCATGCCCAAGTGCATTGTTTTAGTGGTGCTGCTTACAAGTCATACCCAACTAAAGAGGAGGCTGAGGCTGCATACGAACGGTGGTTATTGTACAACAGTAGAAGAGTTCGTGGTGCCGGAAAAGCATACGTTATCTTCGTTGGTCGACGTCTCGGTGTGTATGATTCATGGCCAGAGTGTCATGAACAGGTGAATAGATACAGTGGTGCTGTGTTTCAGGCCTACAGAGATAGGGAAACAACTGAGGAGGCCTATCGTCGATGGCAGTGGGGGGAAGGAAGCAGTGGCCATACAACTGGGGAATGGGTTGACTCTGCAAATTGGTGAGCCTGGCAACAACATCCTAGACGAAGGTACTATGTTAATGGCCGCGAAGGGAAGCACATTGCAATTGAAGATAATAGTAGCAAGAAGGAGGCATCTTCAAGCAATGCTAACATGATGCACTATGACGGATTAGGGAGGGGTGGCAAAGATTGGTTACAGGGATTTCTTGCTAGGCTTGGTGCGGCTCTTCTTTCTACAACACTTGAAACAAAGGTAGATAACCAGATGAAGAAGAAATGATGGTTTAAGGTGCTGTTACACCGGAGCTCTTCTAATTGGGTATCTTTGTTATAAATTACTGTTGCTTGGGGTTTCATGTATAGGCAATTATGATAGCTGGTCATTGCCAAATTTGACTTTTGGTTCTAGCCACACCATTGCAAGTGGGTTGTGTGTTGCTCAGGGCTTATTGTTATAACATTCGGTGCATCGGTTGTGAGTCTGGCAAGCCTTATTTTCAAGCACGATCCTGTCTCCTGCTTCTATATACCCTCTTGATATATTTGGATTAACTGGTATTAAGTCTGTAAAAATCGATGGCGTTCAAACTCGCGCATAGTCATACAAATAGTTAAAAGTTATCATTTGTATAATCTGCACAAAATGTCCCTCAACATTTTTATTTATAAGAAAAACAATGTATGGTCATGTGTTGAAAACAATAGTTATAAGCCTGCATATAACAGTAAATATTAATCAATGTTCTATTAAACAATGCAAGGATCTAACATAAAAAAGAAAAACAAAAGCATCGGCTATAATATAATATAAGCATCGGAAAATGTTTCACACAACTGAAAATTTTATTAAATTAAGTCAGTAATTCATTTACAACCTTCCTAATTTTGTTTTGTAATGTTTACAGTACTTTAATTTTGATCACTTTTATCATTCATAGCACGCATTGTAATTTTTCTCTTAAAATTTGTTACAAAGTCAATTTGTGTTCATTAATGATTATTTTAATATTTAATTTTTAAAGTTGTAATAAATGTATATCATTGATTAAATGACAAATTTGTCTACTGAATTATAATTATTAGCTACATGAAATAAAATTATTTTATTAATTACATAAGAAATCACATAGGTTTTTTTTTTTATAAATGATGACTTTATTTTGAAATAATTTTACAAACATATAAAACTTTTTTTATTTTATTGAACTAATGATTTTTTCAACTTTCTTCAGAGATTGTAATAAATGTAAATTATAAATTATCAATAACAAATATGTAAATTCAAATATATATAACTGTGTTACATAAAATATAATTATTTCATTAATTATATTAAAAATAATATAGGTTTTTTTGAATGATTATTTTATTTTAAAATTATTTTACATAGAGTTTAAATTATTTATTTAATGTAGTTACTAGTTATTTTAAAAAAATTTTACCAAGTATTATAATAAATGTAAATTATCAGTAATAAATAACAAATACATCTACTTAAATATATTCATTAGCCGCACAAAATATAATTATGTTGTTAATTTGTATTTTTATAACTAATAGTTCATGCTCTTTAAACCTAAAAATTCACTCTTTCCCAGATTGAAATTTCTAACATATGTCACATACTTCACTCAGACCAAATGTTTCACGTCATTAAATTCAACAGAACCATCCCTTGGATGAGTTTAACCGATGAGTTTTAGTGTCTTTGCCTTCTAATATAAACAACTTCAAATATATGTCATACAGGACGTAGGTTTTAAACTAATGAAGAGAATAAGGAGTGATTTCGCATTTATATGTGGTATTGTACTTCTAATAAATGAGTGTAAACAAAGATAGGTGAGAGCTTCAGACGATTTCTCCTTCACCATCCATCCCAACTGAATTGTAACCTCCTACATTTCGTGAAAGGTAATATAGCATTTAATGCCCAGTATAGTTCGGTGAGGGTTCAAGGGCAGGACGTCTCTTTTGTCAGAAGAGCTGGGCATAATTTATACATTAATCTAAGCGGTCACTTTGTTACTAGCTATCTTAACTATCTATCACGACAGGACCCATTAGTACACACTATACAGATGCTAATGACTACTTCTAGAAAATTTTATTTAACAATTATTTCTTATTTAGACAATTACAGTTCGGTTTGCGTGTGTAGTAACCTAATTTTGATCTAAAAAATACAAGTATACATTTGAAGAATACATACGTCAGCATGGTAAAATAAATACTATGACGTAAATATTAATTTTATTTTTTAATCAAATTAATATCCAAGAGTTCTTGTTAGTTGATAACATGTACAATCCTATTTGTAACCAACAATATAAAACTTTTATGCATGACTATATGCACCTTTTTGCCTCCATTAACAGCTAACAATAGCCGGCAGTTATTTCATGCAATCCACTTACAGAAGTTAAGTCCATATGATATTATATTGGATAATATCATGATGTATATAATTAAATGTATACATGTCACTAATCCCCTTCCCATGTCACCAATCCACTTCCAACCCTCTAACACAGTGCTTCATGCAAGCAACATTATACATTGACTCTGACTGAGTGGTCTCTTCAAGTGGTAGGTTAAAAGATAAGTGTACCATGCCTTCTTTGAGTCGTTGCCAATCATATTCATTTTGTGAATAAATAGTACGAGTGGGATCCACGCAACATGTAATTTGGACCAATCAATCAGGACGTGTGTCAATATTATAATGCAAATAAGTGATTTCCTTAGTGTGGGGATAAGAGAACACATTTTTCATCACCTATTATGAACTCGACAAGTAAAAAAAGACCACCGCTTAGAAGAACAACAGCAAAGTCAACGTTCATAAGGATACAAATGAGTGAAATGACAAATGATGAGCCAGCTGGAGATACCATTGACTAGGAGTTTTCCATGTTGGACCCTGACCATGTAATGGGAGATCAAACATTTGGAACTACAGCTGTGCAATGGAAGCGTAAAAGTGAGGAACATCGTTGCATCATTAATATCTCGTCCAGGTAAGTTAACCTATATACTTCGGTCCTTGTTGCCAAGATACTTTACATGTGTTTTAACAATGTCCTAAGACCACTATAGGTAAGACATTGTATATGGACGTCATTGGTTAAGTTGTCCTGCTAAGTATTTAATGGAACATTATATTTATTCTAGTCATCTAAGATGTCCTCCTTGATGGCCAACCATAACCTTAGCATTCGGAGGACTACGCAAGATGGCGCATAGAATGGTGCTGCATTGAAAGAGAAGGTATGATTGTAACATAACGTTAGTGTCCATTCAATGCATTTATTTTTTGTAATATAGGGTCAATAGGATCTACCTTTGCTGTAATAGATAGAGACGAGGTTAAGTAAATTGGAAGCCACAGTTCAGTTGATAGAGGCAAGGATATCATCTCTCCTTGACATTATAACATCTTAAGTGGCAACATTAGAGGCAACTTTGAAGCCTAGGTTGAATGAACTTTGTGACAAGTTCATGGCATTAAAAAGTAATGCCCGAGTAACATCATCTCCACCTTGCCATACTCCATCATCGAGAGTTGTGGACTGATGGAACCCAGATTATAATGAATATATGATGACTGAGTTATTATTAGATATGTCAAACATGGGCAAACTAGCACAAAAAGGATTTAAAGGAAAGGTAGCTAAGACCACCCCAAAGGGGAAGGCGAGTGTATCAATGGTAGAGCTGATTCTTCCACTTGCCATTGAGTACAAACTCATTTGTCAGTGTTGAAATATTAACATCATGTTCTTTGCTATAGGGTGGAACAACTACTTCAAGGACACTAGGGAGGAGGCTATTCTCCCCCAAAGCTGATCAAGGTAAGTAACCAGTTGAAGTGTGCCCACGAGCCACTAGATCAAAGCAAGTAATGAGTCAGAATGAGTCTAAAGATAGTCATCTACTGGAGATACCAGTGGTAATTGCTGCATAAAACTTAACCAATTGCATACGTTAGGTACATTTTGGTAACTGACCTATTTATTGTTTACATATAGTGGATTTCGGTCTCCTTCAACCTGAGTAAGGGAATGAAATTAAACACGAATGAGATTTGCATTATGACCTATATCTTTTCTCTTGAGCAAGTGAAAAAATTTTCACAGTGTGTCCTTGCACACTTGAAATATTTGCATGACACTGTAATATTTGCATAGCAAGTGGGAAGCATAGTGATGATGTCATATATTGGCACTTAACTCATCTGCATGACTAAGATAACAACAACTATGAAGATGTTAACATTAACTCCTTTTAGAATATGCATATTTATGTTCATTTACTGCCGAAATACGAGTAAAAGGCATGAATTCCATCTATTGGACGTTATAAAGGGTAAATCACGCATGTATGGCACGTGAAAGTGGTTATCTTTTAGGTTTGCTCAACCCTTTAATTTAAATAATTTTTTGTAAGCACTTATGGAACTTTTACTATTGATTACTACATGTGCACTTCAATCTTGTAGTGAAGTCCTCGTGATGAACTCTTTTGCCAATGCAACACAAGATACATTCCTTACAATTGCTCCCGGTGGGAAGTTAGTGGATGACGTATGAACTATAGTAGCATGTTTAATGATTCACGAAGAACGAGCCTTGGGATCGATCCAAATGAAATGATGGCTTCCTACTCAGTTTTCAGTTAAGTTTCATTTAGTTTCTTATTACCCTCATTCGCCTACTCTTAGCAATTATTATCGTTGACTTCATGCCTAATATTATATATGTGTTTGACCCAATCTATTAATACGCCCTATCGTGGTTGACTTCCCTATCCATAGTGGCCTCCTATTATAAAAGGGATTTATGGGAACTATTGATTGCCTTATGAAGGTTAGTTCATATGCTATTATTAACCTTTTTTGTGACATTAATTGGAGCAATAACTGACACTAATATTTATGGTTATAGGTTTTCATCCTCATGTTTGATGCCACATCCAACCATTGGTACCTCCTTGTTATTGATTTAATTGAAAATAAGCTAATGTATTTAGACTCAAAATCATGTAATAAAAAGAAACATTTACGGAAACGACAAATCCTTAGATTAAGTGTGTTCTTTGAAGAGATGTTAGAAGATGCTTCATTTTACACATGATCCATCGCTTGAGTTCCGCGCGTGTCATCTTACCCTATAGTGATGCCTTCTAATTTACTTAAACAGAGTAATAGGGTATGCTATGAATATAATGCTGCAAGTTGCTTTGTGCAGCCTTCCAACTTATGTGTTGTGTGAATGTTGACAGTGTGGTTTTATATCATGTTTAGTGTCAATTGTGGCATATGGGTGTGCAGATGGATGATACTCTCCGACCAGTGAAAGAGTTACAACCTCGGGGTAAGTTGTGTCTATCACCATCTATGTTCTGTGTTTGGACCATTTCATGATGCATTTTGAAATTATTTTCACATCATGGATCAGACTTGTTGAACATTAATATGTATACCTTTCCTCCTATGCACATAACTCATACATAACGAATCCAAAGTTGCGCCACATCTATGTGTATGTGTGTTATAGTGCATTTGTATGTATGTCCTCTATAACCAGTTGATGATTACGCACGTGCGAGGCTTGCACTGGACTCGGTGACTAATGCATACAATTTGAAGGCTAATGAGATTTATGGTCTAGCACGCCAATTCATGGGGGACAATGATGGAATACTCGAGGAAGACCTCAACTGAAGGACACTATGAAGCGGCCTTTTTCCTAATATTATTTCCCCTATTTTTTGGTAGCTGAATTTGTGTGGATAGCATCTTATTTAATCTTCTTGGCTTATTCATGTAAGAGGGACAATGAAGAATTGCATGAAGAAAACCTTAGCTGAAAAACTTTTTCAAACAACCTTATCTAAGTGTACCCTCATCTAGGCTCCCTTGTATTTTGGCAGTAGCACAGTTTGTCTAGGGAGATTAGCATGTTATATTTGTATTCTGGTCATGACATTTTGGATGGCATAACAGTGTGTAAAGCAAAGGCCATTATGTTAAATTTGTGATGAATCAAAGACTTTCCCAGATTTATGTTACTTCCTCTACTTAAATGTTACTTGCCAAGTTTGATGTATGGTCCATATTTTCAACTTTGTACTTCACGCAGTCATGAATTGCCGCACCATCCGTTTGTGTGTGTTTCTTTGCTTAAATTGCCAATTCCACATGGGTTTGTTGTTGTAATTTTTTTTAGGACTTCAAGCACTACATTACACATATGAAGGTAAATTTTATACTTAGGCAGACATATTTTCTTTCATGTCAAATTCTTCACATAATTAAACATTATAGAATTGACATACAACAGTCTCTATTATCATGTTTTTTTTATCTTTTGTTTCTTAAGTTTAAGTCAAGCTTAGTACTTTATGTGCCTTGAAAATTAAGAAAAAAAATTAGTTTTGAAATAATAATAAGAATGATAGATCATTTAATAACAAATACGGAAGATTATATATATTAATTCTAAGGATAGTACTTCCAAATCTAGACTATAATCATACGCATTGATACCATGATTGACTAATTAATAAAATAATGACATATTGTTAGTTGCACAAAAAGCTTTTAAGCCAATTGGTTCTTTATACAGTTTTAAATTAGACATTGGCTTTATTTAAAATAAATTCCAATGACTGGTCTTTTTATTAAACTAATGGTTAAATTAAAAATAAGGCCAATTTTTTTTACACACATTTTAAAATTTCTGCCTTCAAATATTTCATTTTTCTATTTCTCTGTTTAATTGACATAAACATATTTTTAAAATTCACATTTCTATTTAATCTTAGCAGTGTATAATAAAATTACTAATTTATTAAATGCAAAAATAATATTTAGTTATTTCAAAAAATAATAAAAATTCATAGTTTATCATTTAAACATTGTATGAAATAGAAAAAGTCATTTTCCACCATCCAAAATCACTCATCTATATTAAGGTAAATGTAAATAAAACTTGATATTCCTATATAAAATGAAAGAAATTGTTATTTATCCAAAAAATCTAAAAGAAGTTGTATACTATATTTGTAAGTAATTTAATTTGATCACCGTGCTATTAACATTATTTTTAAATTAATAAAGTGTTTACTTATTGTAAATGGGCTAAAGAAAATATTATTATATACAATATAACAAAATAATATTTAGACATTAATATGCTACATCAAAATAATTTATTTAATTTTTTTATTTCAAGTAGTCAATTTTTTAATAGAACTCATGGTATTATTCCTTTTAATATGATGTAATTTCTTTATAGTTATGTTCTTTCAAATTGTTTAAGTTTGTGAATAAAATAAAAAAATATCAAAAAATTATTAGTAAAAAACCTATATAGATGCCAACATATACTTACCCATGTATGTATATTCAAATACATCGCACTTAAAAAATAGAAATTTAAAAATATAAGTAACTTGTTATTACAATTTTAACCTAATACAAATAATCTATTTTCAAACTTAATACATTAAATTATTGATTGCATTTTCTCTATTGATGTTAACCTAGATTTTCTTTATAACACATTACAAAGAGAGAAATAATTTTATCACATTTATACTTAATAATTTATCCTATCTTGTACAAAAAATCATAATGATAACAAATTAAATCAATACAATAGGTATTTTATTTGAAACTTATAATATGTACCTTGTCAAATTTTGTGTCTAATATAATTTGAAAGATGATAAAAGTAAAGAAAAGAAAGACCCATGTTATATTTCCATAGGTATGTACGTAAGATGTAATTTTTAAATGAAACCAATTTAACACATTCCGAATATGTTTAAAAGACTTGATCTTAGATTATATTTGATAAGGTTTTCTCCTTCAATTATAATGAATATTTGAGAGATTTTATTACGTATAGTGCAACATATAAGTGAAGGAAGTTAATTTAAAAAAAATTTGTATGAAGAATAGATATAGTTTCATCAAGTAAAAGTTACAGTAATTCAGTTATTAGCTATTAATTTATTATTATTATTCTAAACATATATGTATTGTGGCATTATGACGTTGGCCAGTAAAGTAAAATTTTAAGGTACAACAATTTCAAGATCATTGGTAAATAAATGATCAATTGACTAAAGATCTTAAACAAAATACCTGCAGATATAAACTGAGCATGTTCATATTTCCCCTTGAATTCGTGGCTAGGACCATTTGGGCCCCAAAATCTGGACAGCTGATTAAGTGCAATAAGGAGATACAGTCAAGACCAACAGTAAACCACTCACGTGCAGCCGATGTTGGTAGCCATATCTCACCTCAAGAGAAGAATAAAACATTACACCATTGGCATTAACCAAAAAAAGAAAAACCAACAAGCCACCACAGACCTTATATCATTGCTTTCAAAATTTTCCCCTTTTTGAAGAACTCAATTTTCGTCCACCTATAATACTGAATTTTCCTATGCCTATTTGCTCAATATAAAAAAGAGGATAAAAGATATTTGTTATGGATCTTTCTTTGTCTTTCTTTCTTTTCCTTTCTGCTTCTGCCAACGTAATTGGTGCTTTATCTTATAATATAGAGTTTAATCACTCTCATACTGAAGATAATAGCTAGCGATCAAATAGGATAATGGATATTGCTACACAATTACCTCTACACTGCATGCATAGATAAACTAACCAGTGTTTCTAAAATTTAGTGCAACTTATTTAGCTGATCAAACAAGTCAGCAATGGGGACATGCATACTTACTATCAATGTGTGGCCAAATTGACCCACACCATAGACACACAACTTTCCTCCACAATTAAAAAATTGGGCATCCCTACCACATATTTTTAACTTGAAAGTGAAGTTCTAAAATCACACAGAATTGGCGATCACATTACACCTCAGAGCACACTAGTTACAGTTAACACTTGAAAAAAACTACAAGTTACAAATCTATATTCCAAAAAAACTTGCATACCATGTGAGTTAAAATATAGTAGTCTTTGCTTCACTTCTATGTGCTACTATGACTTGCTCCTTAACCTGGTTTTCCATAACAACATAGTTGTTAGTTTTAAAGCAAAAAAATGTGTTAAAATGAAAAGACGCTACTGTCGTAAGGTGATGTTAAAACTTAGATAGGATGTTCAAAGTTAGTAAGAGTTAGAATATGGCCAAAAACTTTCTGCAACTAAAGATTACCTCAATATACTCTATTAATACCTACTACTACCTACAACCAGGTTGCATTGATAAAATTGCCTTCCATTGAGTGTTGTGTTGTAAACATTGCCTGAAACAATATGGAATTAGTTGTAATATTCATATGGCTATACTTAATTGATAGATCATTCAATTTGGACCTCTCAGTTCAGAATGATGCTTACATAGTCTTAATACATGTCTTCAACGTTTGACTTGTATCCTTCCTCCATGAACTCATACGTATAGGTCTACACAATGTACAAAGTTAGCAATTCGTAATTATGATGGCTACCCAAACATTGGAAGGTAAAAGGGCAATTACTTTTGGCAACTTATAAGTAAAGTTTATCTGTTCACCATTGCTGCCTACACGTGTTACACCAATCTCATCAGAGCTAGATAAGGATGCAAGATCCTCCTTGATAGTATCCTGAAGACGCTCTGGGCATTTACGAATGTTATGTCCAATGATCTTGCATCTCGTACACTTTTTTCTTTTTTTTGAGTCCTTTTAGGATAACTTTTGGTTTTGACAGTGATAGGGTCCTACACTCTCTGAATAGTAGTAGCTTTACTTGATTGAAGAGTAGGGTCATTGTCTTTCTTCCTTTCAAACTTAACAATTAGTCTCTAAATGTTGTCCCTAGTCTCATTGAACACATCACCATCTTGGGACCCTAAATAGCATAATCGATTAGCACTAGCCACTATTGCCCCATAATGTAATCTAACTAACCTCTGCCTAATTTCATTTTCATTACAACCTATGGATAGATTAATTGCCTTAGCATTTTTAGTTCGCCGCTTGCAAATCAAACTAGGAGGTAATGTCTCCATGTGTTCATGTTTTATTATACCAATTATATGAGCACATGGTATACCACAAGACTTAAAGAAGGAGCAAGAACATCTCAACAATTTGGCATTTCTATCACAAAATACCTCTCATTTCTTGTCAGGAATACTGTACATGGTAACCTCATACATCACAGTGGTGTGCAATATTTCTTGATGAGTAACAATAACCAGAGCAGCTGCTTTCAATTAATGCTAGAATTTCTTAAATACTTCACGCGTAAAGATACTTGCACCATTTTTTTCTATTGATTGCAAAGCAGATGTTAGCACAATTTCCCTATACAAAGATGTAAAGTTAGTATTCATTTCATTATTGCGATAATGCGATACTGCACACTCGAAATGATGAAAAAATTCAACAAGGCTATGCTTAGACTCCACATAATTCTTAATGAAAGAGTTAATACCTTCACACAATGAGGTTGTTCATATACCTGCAAAGAATTTACCTCAGAGGAATGCGGTTACCCATATTGCACGTCTCTTATACATTTTATTAACCCATTTATTCCTACTAACATTATACTTCTTCACTAATTTCTTCCATTCCATCTCCCATTTATCAATGCTAATGTTCTTATATAAGCATGTAGTCGTATCATTAGAGAAATCACCATTCTTGATGTTAGTCTTTGCATTTCTTTGTAAGTGCCATTCATACAACCTATGAGTTGTTCTTGGAAACACCTCTTTTATAGCCTTTCGTATTGCCTTGTCTCCATCGGTCACAACTGCAATGGGCTTTTTATTTAACATGGCCTCAAGAACCCATTTATATGTGTCAATCATTTCATCTGCTAATAAAATGCAAGCAAACACATAAGTTATATTATGATGATTCACACCCGAGAATATTACTAAAGGTTGTTGTATTTGTTCTTCTTGTAAGTTGTGTCAAAGACAACTACATCACCAAAAACTTTATAATCTGCACGACTAGTGCATCACACCAAAATAGATTCTGAAGGTGACTCCCCAATTCAGCTGTATACTTCACAAACATTAATGGGTCTC
This sequence comes from Sindora glabra, assembly GCA_020226215.1. Taxonomy (NCBI): domain Eukaryota; kingdom Viridiplantae; phylum Streptophyta; class Magnoliopsida; order Fabales; family Fabaceae; genus Sindora; species Sindora glabra. Next base: position 129,091,176 of record CM035225.1, read on the forward strand.
CATTGGCTTTTGCTTGAAGATAGCTTAGGGCTACAAATGCGTCACCATCCTCAATAAGTGTTTGTCGCTGCTTATCAAGATGATTGTATAAGTCCTTTTTGTAAAAGCCAACACCTGCTGATCCTCCAGCTTGCCCACACATAAAACCCATTATGTGATAAGTCTTAATACCATATGATTGCATGCTATTAACTTGTGCAATGTCTGCATCACTTAAGGACCGATGACAAGGGATTAGATGCACCATGCTAGGTGGAGCCAATCCATGATTATGTTCTAAGAAAACCTTCACAATAGCCCACTTGTTTTTGCTCTTATCTAGCTTAATGCGAATAAAGGCTTTGCAGTTAACTCTAGTCTCTGATTTTTCCTATCAATCCTGTTCTTATATTTTGCATCCCTTAATCCCTGTCTACAACACACGAACTCACGCCATAATATCTCACCTTTGCTGTCCCATCCTGTAATTATGTCTCCTTATGCCAAACCCCACACATCTTGCATACCGCATGTACCACTGCAATGCTTCCTCGTCGGTGTCAAACTCTAATTGTATAATGTCACTTTCAGTTAGACATGAATTACCATTCCCTTCCTTTCAAATTTAGTTAACCTCATCTCTTTCATCATGATGACGCCTACTACTATTATCTCTTTCCATTATAGTTTCACCAACTAGGCTGTGAGAAGTGCCTTCCTCCTAAGATTGTCTATAGTCCACATCCATAGTGCCACCTAGTTAGCCAAACATCAACAATGAATTAAACTTTCTATTTAATAGACTATAAATGAATTAAGTACTGCATGGAAAGGGCACCATTCAAACGGGTACTCCTTTCATTTAGGCATTTTAATAAACCTCAAATAACCGATACAACAAGACAAAGCCCCTCTTAACTACGAAGCACCCCTACTTAGTTCTTTCACAACGCATACCACCGTATAGGCATATATCTTAAACATGTAATAAAGCCAATAATAATGCATTAACCATTCACAGTGCACACCTTTTCCTGCTCCATATGCGAGTATTACTGAATTGATGCTACACTACCATCATGTACTCTTGAACTAGTACGCTTACTTACTAATGAAATGGAAAACAGTAATTAAATTATTTGAATGCAAAACAAACAAACATTGAAGAAGCTTTGTATTTCAGTTGCGGAAAAAATATTCAATTAGTGTTCTTAGAGTTAAAGAGCTTTAGTAATATAAGCCCCAAAGATTTGGTTTTTTCATTTGGTATTTTAGATTGTAAGAAGCAAATTAATGTGCCTTTTCCAGTAGGTTGCAGACATTTGAAGGTATTGAAATGGAAAATAGAAAATCACAAGTCATAATATGATTATAACAGAATCCGCTTACTTACTATTCATTTTAATTTCTTCATCTCAAATTTTTATAGTAGAATATTTATAAATATTTAACTAAAGTGTGCAAACATGTAAGCTTTATTGAATTAATTATATTTCCACAAATTTTATAAATTTTTATTGTAACATTTTTGTCATAATTTGAATAAGTTATCTACTACAACCTTTATCAATAAGCTTTTATAAATTTTCACATATAATGAAGTTTATAATTTTATTTAATGTCTAATAATATTTATACTTAATCTATTAAGAAATTTAAAAAATCTTAGATTAAACTTACAAAAAAATATATGGATACTGATAATTACAAAATAGGCTTTAATGATTACTGTATCTATTAAATTGTTACTTTCAAATATTTTAATTTCTATTTTCCATTTCAAAAGCTTCAAAAGTTAGCAACCTATTGGAAAGGGCATGTTATTCTGCTTCCTCTAATCTAAAATACTGAGTAAAAATCAAGTTTTTAGAGCTTACATTGCTAAAGCTCTCTAACTTAAAGAACAATAATTGAATCATTTGTTCAGCAACTGTAATAAAAGACTTCTTTAATGTTTGTTGGTTCTTAATGTCGGTTTCCTTAAATATTTTTCTAAAGTGAAATATATAGAGTTTACAGCAAAATGCCTTGATCATTGAACTGCATAGACCATCACCATATCATTTTGACATAGTTTAATCTAAAACACCTATAAAATGCATATGAATCTGAAGGCTAGCAACAAGTTCATAGTGAGTAGCATACCAAAATGTCACCGCTTCAGGATGAGTTCTTTGCAAAAAGTGTCGTTGACTTGTCAACAATGCATTCAAGGAAAACTTTATAACCACTGCTGCTGACTTCCTGCTATGACTTTTGGCGACTCACGAGTTTGCTAAAACAGAGCAATTGAATCCGTACAAGAGTCTTCACAATAGAACTAAAGCATCTGATTTTTAATCTGGACCTCCTTTCTAGTCTTTATCTGAACTTGTACAGGAGGCTTCACAATAGAACTAAGGCTTTTGGTTTTCATCTAGACCTCCTTGTTGGTTTTTATCTAAATCTATGTGGGAGGCTTCATAATGAACTAAGGCTTCTGGTCGTTCATCACAATCGAATCTGTACGCAAATGTTATTTTTTTTAATTGAGTTAAATCAAGAGGATTTTGACTTGGCATTTCTCATATCCAACATGGTCTTCGTCATTTGCTGATGGGAAATTTTTTTAATTTCATAAAAAATTGGAGGGTTAAATTAAATATAAGGTGGGCCTTACTAATTGCAAATGTGAACCAGTACCCATTTGCCATCTGCGCATTGTTTGGTGCATCAGTTTTTCTAAAATGCACTATATATAGCACCAAAAAATAAAACTTAAAAAATGTACAATTAGCCTATATATGAATCATTAATTGCCACATTATTTAAAAAAAAGTCACATCAATATTTTTAATTCGCTTTTTGACAAATAGTAGATAGAAGAATTTAATTTGGACTTCTAGAAAATGAGAGAATAACATTGCTTAAACTAAGAAGAAATGGACCAGATTGAATCTTTAGGCAAAATTTAAAGACTAAAAATGCATTTTAGCCAACAAATAATGTGAAAAGCATGCATAAGTATTGTTTTTTAAAGTAAACACAATATTTATTCATTTATTTATAGAGATAGTAACTATTATATTTCTCAAATTTTATAGTTAAAACATTAATTCTTTATTTTTAATTTTGTTGTAATTATTCATTCTTTTATTTAAGTGTACTATTAAAATAAATGATGAAAAAATAAGTATATATTTGTCATGACCTATCTTATGGTTATCATAACTAACGTAAAGATATTTAATTAGTGCTAGTATGCTAATTAGATATCCTTACATACCTTTTATACTCTTATTAAATTATTATTGAAGAAGAAGTAGACATCTAAACTCAGAAACTAAACAAAATGTATTATAAGTTTAAAAGTCACACACACACACACACACACACACACACACACACACATATATACACATTCCAAAAAAATCATTTATACAAACATATAATTCACAAAATATTTCAGATTATAAAAACTAAACCTATATCATAGAGTATCCCATAAATATCATGGAGAAACTAAAAGGTTACTACACAATTATCAATTTACTGTCTTGACTCTATAATCGGTACCTATCATTAAATGTACACAATAAAAAATGAGTATGAAATATATGTAGTGAGTGATCACTCATCACCTTATTCAAAAGGTTTTACACCATAAAGGATTAACTTTACCTATGTATATAACTCCTAGCAAGTATCTTATTGGGAATGTTCTTATATATATACATATATATATCATTGATATTTTTTATTATAGAAAATGGTAATAGGAGGTATACAAGTGTTACATTATATTTTCTTTCTCACTTTATCTTCTACCACTTTAGACTTTAAACCACTGACATTTTTCTTCCACTACTAACCACTCCTCTTCTTTTTTGCAAATGATGTTATATTTACTCCTTCTCAATTTACAATAAGTAATAATGGGATGTTAGTACACCAACCATTTTATCCATTTCTAAGTGTATAGTCAAATACTCACCATGCCATAAGTGTTTTATGTATTACATTAATGTGTTATATATGTATTTAAATTCCTTTCTAACAATTCATAAAGAATTTCAAGTAATGAGTATATATATTATGGCTTAAAGCCCTTTTTTATGTTCTTAAATCCATTTTAAATCTCACCATAACTTATTTTAATATTTCTAACATATTATTGCATAAGATATAATAATTAAATTGCATAAAATACCTTTATAGATATTGTTCACTCAAAACTCAAAGGGGAATTTCAAGAATAAGTAAATTGCATAAAATACTTCTACAAGTATTGTTCACTTAAAACCTAAAGGGGGATTTCAAGAATAAGGCAGTATAGCGGCACATACAATTAAAACTCCCTTTTCACCTATCAAATGGAATTTAATTATTACAAAAATTTATCATAATATTCATAACATACTAAATAAAAGATAACTTGAGTGTTGTACAAATTATTTCATAAGTTTACTAGTATATCAAAAGTAAGAACTTAGATTAGCCAAATTCGGACAACCTCATAATTGCTGAAACAAAGCTACCATTTAGGTAACCAAATTAACTTTGATTATCGTCAAATTTTGCCAAAAGCTTGATAACATTCTAAGTAATATACTCTAGGAGTTTCATAATTTTTGTCATTCATTTGATAGGTCAAATAATTTGAAACCTGAGACTTACTAATCCAAAGTTCTAAATGAATAAATTGAGTGTTTTGCCATTAACTTACCTTATCCTTTACATAAAAATTTTTAAATTCATCTATATTCATCATAACACTAAGTATGACCATAGAATGCTAAAAATTAATTTTTTTAAAATTTTCTAAACCTCAATTACACTAAGTATTCTAAACTTGTAATTTAGCACCATATGAGAGAAATTGATTTCATTTCCATAAAATCCTATTTTCATTTCTCCTAAATAATTTGGTTAATTTTTTTCCATTATTCACAATATCAAATTACTAATAAGATATGATCATAATATCATTTAGATAATTTCAAAATAAAACCATATAATATTATATCACAAAATAGCAAAATAAAAAATACAAACTATCGATAATATCATATTCCACTTAAGAAAACTAAGAATAGGAAAGAGTTACCACTCACCTAAATTTTTCTTTCATTTTTAAATTTCAACAGCCTTTTAAAACAATAAGAGGGAGCTTTATAGAAATGAATTAATTTTTAAGCATTTAAGGAAAAAGATTATCATAATCCAATAATATTGAAAGGAATTTTCCAATTATCTCACAAGATGTAAAAGTAAGAAATTTGAAAACCTTTTGCAACTTTAGAAGGCTTGGATTATTTCTTTATTTTTCCTTTCTCGGCTCACGTTTTGCTTAATAGAGGAGTAGGATTTTTTTGCTCAAAAAGCCCACATGTATTTATAGAAATCTTAAATCTTAGTTTAAAGAAAAATCCATAATTTTTTTATTGTTTCTTGTTGATTTTAAAGAAAATAATCATGGGACACTTGGAAGGTTTGACTTTCACATGCAAAAAGGTAGGGGATTCAAAAAATAATTTACCCCTATAACTAATAAAATTAATTCACATAAATTAGGTGAATAAGATTTATCACAAAATGATCCCAAAAATTATTCCTTTTCATTTAAGTCTTTAACTTCATTTGAAAGTTTGATCTTATGTTTGTGGGCCTCTAAAAATTAGGTTAAACCAGCCTAATGTAAATAAAAATTAAACCACTCAAAAATATAAAAGGGGTTCATTATAATTTGACCATAAATCTTTCTCTTTCACTCTTATTTTCTTGCATTTTTACCTCTAAAATTTTAAATATTTTTTAACTTCAATTTTGACCTTTCATGATTATTTTTAAGCCCCCAAAATTAATTTAGGCTAACTATAAAATTTAAAAATTAATTTATTATATTTTCAGCTCATTTTTTTACTTTTTTCAATTTATTAGATTTTAGAATTTTAGTAAATTCCTAAGCAAATTTTTCTGAACTTCTTATTGAATTTTTAATTTAATTTTTATCTATTTTGATGCCTATTAAAACTTTTAAAATTATTCTAATTGGATTCACTCTCAAATTATTTTTATAATTTCTCTGAATTTTGCTTAATTTTTTATCAATTTTTTTAAATCAAGATTTTCTAGAAAAATTTCTTATTTGATATCTATTATCCTATTTCGGGATATTATAATATTTGATATTACTAAATTGAGATTTAATAATTAATTTTAATATTATTGATTGTACAATAAATGGACAAATAAATAATTATAATAAAAATAAAAATAAAAAATTAATAGCACTAATCATAAATTTTAAAATATATAATAATTATAGTATTTTTAAATGAACGAACTCATGAATATTATGTTTATATCAAAAGTCAGGTACCAATTGCACCTTTAATTTTTTTTATTTTTTTTTGAAAAATTTTTAGAAGAGCTGACCATGTTTTCTTTTTCAAACTTGTGTGCCAATTCAGCGGGTGGATTAAAGGATGAAAGAACAGGTGAATATAATAAGGAATAGAAGAAAAAAATAAAAAAAAATGGAAAGAAAAGAAAGGAGAGAAGGAAGGGTTGGAGTCTTAAGGCATCAAAGTATTGCTGCAAATGGTGTAATCGGGATTTGATGGCCGTAAGGCCCTTTCAGTTCAGCTTCACGCCTAATAGATTGTTCTGTCTTTTCCGCATTAGTCCCGCTTCTTACTCGTCATCCCTTTCGGTCATATTTGCCTTCCGCCGTTTCGCTTCGTCGGCGGCAACTCCGATTCCTCGCTCTCAGCAGTATCGACTGCCACCACGCAACGACCGTCTGCAGCTGCCGTCACCGCTTGACAAGATGGCTCAGAAAATCGGAAAAGCCACTCGCCGACCCGGAGCTGCCTCCAAATCGAGGGTTTATGCTGACGTCAACGTCGTCCGTCCCAAGGAATACTCGGACTATGAGTCCCTCGCCGTCCAGTGGGGGTAAGATTCTCTATGTTATTTTTTTTTTCGTTTTGCATTTTCGCATTATGTACTCTACAAGAAAAATTTGGGGATTGAATATCTCTATCTCTATGGCATGGTTGCTGATGACTCTTTAAATTAGAATGCTGTTTTTGACATCACGAAGCAGAAACTGAGCTTGTTTTAAGCCTATAAATTGGTTTTTCCTAGTCTTCTTTTTGGTTTTTAATCCTCAAGTCTGTTGCGCGAAGTAGGAAGAATGCTTATTACTAAATTCAAAGCAATGGAAAATTTGAAGGCTCTTGTGATTGTATAATTTTTTTCAGCATTTATTATTTACTCCAATTTATAAGTTTGGTGCTTATTGTTATTATTGTGACTTCTAGAGAGCAAGATGATTACGAGGTAGTGAGGAAGGTAGGAAGGGGGAAATACAGTGAGGTGTTTGAGGGTGTTCATACTACAAATAATGAAAAATGTGTCGTCAAGATCCTCAAACCTGTGAAGAAGAAGAAGGTCAGTTGTAGCTTTTGTTTGACTTTGGCCTTTTATTTGCATGAGTGGTAGACTGGTAGGTATATATCAACTGGCGTTCTAGCACAAGTGTCACAATTTAGATGAATGATTTGTTCTATGGTAGTATCATCACTGATCATTCGTGGCAGGCAAATCATGTGGGCTGCTCATGATATTCACTTGCCTCCTTGAAAGTGCTAATTTTTTTTAAACTCATTCTATTAGATTTAAAGAAGATGCCCTAATATCAGAAAGATACCCAGTCATTTCCTTCTTGTTTTAAACTCTGAATTATAGATCTATGATAGCTAGGTGGTCTGTGCATTGGCCCCCTTCGTGCTATGTTGCTTAGGAGATGACTCTAATAAGCTATTAACTTTCTGATTCTTAATGCAGATTAAGAGGGAGATCAAAATATTGCAGAATCTTTGTGGAGGGCCCAATATTGTAAAGTTGCTTGACATTGTTAGAGATCAGCAATCAAAGACTCCAAGCCTTATTTTTGAATATGTTAATAATACTGATTTTAAAGTTCTCTATCCTACATTGTCAGATTATGATATAAGATATTACATCTATGAACTTCTAAAGGCAAGTTTAACTGTATCCAAGCATTCCACCCAATTGTTCAGCCTAATCATATGGCTTGATAATCCAGAAAGAGTGAAAATTTTGTCAAAATTTTTATAGGCATTGGATTATTGCCACTCACAAGGAATCATGCATCGAGATGTGAAGCCACATAACGTAATGATTGACCATGAGCAGCATAAGCTTCGCCTTATAGATTGGGGGTTAGCAGAATTTTATCATCCTGAGAAAGAATACAATGTCCGTGTAGCCTCAAGGTTCTTTCACATTTGTCTTTTCACTTGTTGCTCTTTCTCATGATTTATGAATTGCAGAAAAATAGATGCATGTGTATATTTTCCTCTCTCTGGGTGGCTTATACTGATTTTATTCTTTTTTTATTTTTGTCTGTGTCTTTTATCTTTGCCCTTGCCGTTACTCTTCCATTTGATAAGCATTGTTTGACCTGCCATTATTCATCAATGTCGTCTAGATATTACAAAGGTCCTGAGCTTCTTGTTGATCTTCAAGACTATGATTATTCTTTAGACTTGTGGAGCCTTGGTTGTATGTTTGCTGGAATGGTAAGTAGTTCCTTATTTTTAGGATGGAGTTTGATTATTCTTGGGTATACCTCATTCTTACAGGGTGCAGAACTGGGCTTTAACTGAACCGATATATCAATTTCTTCTATGAACTCAATGACAGGAGTCTCACCTTCTGCTTTTGCTCTACAGATATTCCGTAAGGAGCCATTCTTTTATGGACATGATAACTATGATCAACTGGTCAAAATAGCAAAGGTAAGGAAGCTGTCTTAACCAAAGCTTGTGTTTTCTTTTTCTTTTTCTTTAAATTTTTTTTCATCACTTATATTCAGTTGATAATTGATGCGGATTTTGGTCTGGGTGTGAGGATGGTATCAGTTCTATTTTTGTGTTTCACGCTTGGGATTACCTTACTTCATGAGGATTTTTGTTCCTTTGGTTTGCAGGCCTACTTTCCAGGGCTTATTTTGTTTCTTTTATTAATATTGATGCTTTTTCTCCATAGTTCCCTTTAGATAATTCTTTTTACTTAATAAGAGAGGAAAATGGATTCTGATAGACTGACCTTTGATTTTTAAGAACGCCAATGTTGCAGGTTAAAGAGAATGGGATCTAGAAATTTAGATGTATAGTCTGTGCTTATTAAATATTAAATAATTTATATATTCTTCCTGCAATAGGTACTTGGAACAGAGGAATTAAATGCATGTTTGAACAAGTATCGCATAGAGTTGGATGCACAGCTAGCTGCACTAGTTGGGAGGTTTGTTTATATAATAAAATGATTTATGTACTTTGTACTTCTGCTGTCAACAATGTTAATTTCAAAATTTTAACTGAGAAAGCACTTCAAATCTGCAACAGGCACAGCCGGAAACCATGGACAAAGTTCATTAATGTTGATAATCAACGCTTGGCTGTTCCTGAGGTATCATGCCAAGTAGTTAATTTTATGTCTCTCTATCTGCTGTTGCTATTCTCACGCTTAAATTTGCACTTTTTTCTAAAGGCTGTTGACTTTGTTGACAAGTTGCTACGGTATGATCACCAAGAAAGACCCACTGCAAAAGAAGCCATGGTAAAGCCTAATCCTTAGTCAATAAAGGTTTTGATAGTACTTGATGTCTAAGGTCCACTGGCTATGTCCTTAACCTTGATGGTTTTGATCTGGTTTGAGACTTCGAGTTTGGGCTTCTAAGTTACTAGGCTTAAGCAATTAATATATCTGCCATACTAATTCTATTAATGCAAGTCTTTACTAATTAGATCCTTCCATTTCAATTTGGTACCGTCTAACTTGGCCTTTTCACTTCATGGGTTTCATTTTGTCGAAGGAACTCTCTAGTGAATGATTTTGGCAAAAGAAGTCAGTTGTTAGTTTCTATGCTTGTCTAGGCCTTTTTCGAAATACTGGATTCTTTTATGTTTCTCCGATTAAATGGTAGAGCATCCACATGCAGTATGAACTCGTTCTGTTTGTAGATGTTTAATGAACAACTATTTAATATTATGCAGGCCCATCCATACTTCAATCCTGTTAGAAATGCAGAAAGCAGCAGAGCTCGTGCGCACTGAGTTGCAGAACTGGCTGAGATATGGTGCATGCCTTAATCACGGCCTCTTCTCTCTCTTGATGATTAAACTTCTCTTTCAGGTGGACCTTACTTTTAGGAGATTCTGCCCATTTTTCAGTCGTGTAACTGTTTTATTAATCCTTGCTGTGCCCTTCCTTTTTACATTTTTTCTTATTCGTTTCTTTGCCAAATTCAGGTCTCTTGATTTATCTGCGTGCTGTTGAATTTCAGTAAGACCCATACGCATTTTGTCTGTAATTTAATTGTTAATTTATCAATCCCCAAAGCTCCATATTCTTTTTGTACTCGAAAAGAGGTGGAATTCTTTACTGTGTATTGGCAAAATATCATAATTTGATGGATATAACTTTCAATCCCAAAGTAAAATGGGACAAACATGATAGATAACCCTTAAAAAGAAAGGGGGAAAAAATAAAAAAACGTTAGGGTTATTCCAGAAATATAATGAAATTATCGGAATTTCGTTGCTGGTACAAAAACATACCTAAATTTTCAAAGTTTTGTATTCTTGTCTACTTGTAAAAAATTGTTATACTTAAATTTAAATTTAAATTTTTAGTCAGTGAAATGAAAAAAATATATTTGCAGCTCAAATCATTGATATGAGATATTCTAACATTGTTGCTAGACATGTCTTGATTAAGTTAAAATTATTGAAATATGTAGGATGAGAAGGTTCAATTTTAATGCAAATGGAAATCCTTGGCTGGTCGTAGTTCCCCCACCCTTTTTTTCTTTTGCTAATCTTAACTAGTATTAATTGGTTTGATTAACTAATAATATTAATTATTTTTTACCTATATTAATTGATTTGAGTAATTGATAATATTAATTATTCATATGAAGGTTTTTGACAAAATTAATAACATATTATTAGTTGTTTATATAGGAAATAATATATTAATATATTTAATAATTTACTATTTAAGTATTTTTCTTTAAATTTTTTAAAAACTTTAATGCATTATTTATCAGATTAATTTTTTTAAAAATTATATCATCATAATTTGTTATACTTATTTGATGTTTATGTAAGAAATAAATAGTTATAATTTTTTAATTGAAGAGTTCATATAATATCTGCATGAATGAATATATTATTACTTAAATTTATTTTTAAAACAGAAAATAAGCACAAACATATACCATAATATTTTGTCGAGAGATATGATTATATCTGTACATTTTTTATGATTATGTGCATATTTTAATGCAAGTTATTATATTTATTTAGTATTTATTTTTTTAAGAAATAAATAATAATTTATTATACTTATTTAATTTTTATTTAAGAAATAAATAATTATAATTTGTAAATTTTCGGGATTGATGTAATAAAAATCGTATGACTAAAGGGGCAAGGGGATTTTTTTTTATATATTAAATATAGATCAACTATTTTAAAATGTTTGCAAATTGGTCGAGGAGACTAAAATGGTTATTCGCTAGTAGGGGGGAAAAAGGGTAAAAGAGCAAAAAATCTGTTTGCGGACGCTCAATGGATTGACCGACCAATTCAATTCCCTGAAGGCACTTAAATCAATCATCAATTCATCCAAACCACTTAAATATGCTATTGCCCTTAAACTCATCTAGGTTGGACATTTTAGTTGGGCCACATATTGGGTCTATTGACGGAACTTCTGAGTATAACAACTATTGATTGAACTGTCCCAATGGTTCAACGACAGCTCTACTAATTGAATTGAAATAAACGTGAATATATATATATATGGTGAATTCTAAGGTGCTTCTAGGAATTTGGTATCCGAAGTGATGTGATAAAATATAGGTCACTGAACACTGGATGAGATTATTAAGTTGTTATTAAGATTTTTGTAATCTCATTTAATGACCTGTATTTTGCTACACCATCCCGGGTACCAAATCCCCAAGTACACATATGGTAGTTCTGATTTGTCCGGTTGGGCTTCCAGTGAAGGTCAGTGAAGGTCAATTGGTTTGCTGGCCTGCACAGGAAAGTAACGCTAGGTTTATGAGGTGAAGAAAATGTTTAGCATGTTTACTTTGATATTTAAGTCAACAAATATTTGAGCAGAGTAACAGCAACGAAGTAATTTGGAAAAGAATGGCTCATAACTTGATCTTAACAAAGTTTCTGTAAGGTTTAAAGATGACATTTGATATAATTTGAGAAGTTAATGAGGAGTGTACAGATAATGTTGGCAATTTAAAAGAATTTAAATGCTAAACTAATTATTTAAAAGTGTGAGTGCTCACCTTTTTATATGATTTCAGCGTTAATTGTGCAAGAAGAGAAATACTGATTGGGCTTGCTCAAAAGTTGAACTAGTTTAATCAGATTATATGGAACTTTGAAATGATAGAATCGATTTTATTATATCAAATTAATCATATTGAGTTGTGCTATTCGACTTATTTTAGAGTGGTGATATATTTGACCAAGGACGATCTTGGTATTCCTGATTATGGTCCATGGCCTTGGCCATTCTACCAAATTAGATATTATCAACACTCGAAAGAATGTTTGCATATCTTCTTCACCCATTCCATTAAATGTATCATCTTCACCAATGTGATGAACGGAAGCTAAGAGTCCAAACCCCATATATCATGCTACTCAGCACAGCACGCTGGTTATTTCATGCATTATATATATCTGAATTTCACGATGGGATTTCCATTTAAAGAATATTATTCTACTTTCTGCGAGGGGAAAAAAGGAAACACAATTGGAATAAAAAATACTGAAAAAGTAGACGAAATAATCAATATAATTTAGCTTATTTCTGTAAGCTTAGTTATTTGCGCAGCTGATTTTACCTTTCCAATTTCTTAGGAGACACTCTAGTCATTGGGATGTATTTGGTGCCATCTTGTGAAATGGAATCTCTTTATTTATAGAGTGATTTTAGGGGAACTTGCTTACTATTTTTATAATAAAAACATACAAAAAAAAATAATGGAAGAAATTAAAATGAAATAATTGGGCAGCTGAAATAATGAAATGTTGCTCCTTATCACTCGTTTTAGTTAAAAACAAAAGTGTTTACCCTTTGACATACTTTAAAACTATAATTCATTTCATTTTAAAAAAAATTCTATCAAAAAATCATATTTGAGTTAAAATTTTTTAGATTTCATTTTATTTTAAAATTTTATTTTATTTATATTATTGCCATTTTAAAATTTCATGAAATTAGATAAGATTTAGTAGGAATTTATTTCATTTTAAATATAATATTTCATCGGATAACTTTATCCTTAATTTTTTAAAGTCGTTTCTCTTTGAATTTTTTCTCTCTCACTCTCTTTAAGGATTAATATTATAAATATAAATATTTGAAATGAATTTCACAAGTTTTAATGAAGTTTCAAATAAAGGAATTCATTTTAAAGTGAAATGAAATCACATTTTATATAATTTATCTCAAACAAAAGAATTTATCTAAAAATGAAATGGAATCATTTTTTTTAAATATAATGAAATGAATTCTATAGGTTAAGTTCATTCCTCTGTAATCTGATTTACAGAACTCTTATATTTGATCTTTCCTGTAAAGGAATGCATGTTCCATGCATTTCGTTGGACTAACTAAACGTCAAAGTAACCAGTTAATTTGTGTGCTCTTATCATTAATATATTAAAAGCATGTATTATTAGTTAAATTGTGCATTAATTTTAAAATAAGGAGCATTATGTTTGAGGTAACTGGAAAAGGTCATTCTTTTTGTATGGTTCAGAGAAATCTAATTCCATTTCTCTAATTTTTCTGAATTTGATTATCCCAAATATAATAATGATAATTCCTTTTAAATTTTTAGAGAATTAGATTCTCTCATTATAAGTTTTGAATTTATCATCAGATTCTCTCATTATGAGTTTTGAATTTATCATTTTTTATGAAAAAATAATAAAAATAAATGACTTCTATTAAAATGATAATTAATAACAAAAGTAAAATAATAATTAATAATAGTAATACAAATAAAAATAATAGTATAAAAATAATAATAATATTAATAAGAAAATAATATTTAAAAATAAAATAATGATTATAATATTAAAAATGATAATAGTAATAATTACAAAATAATAATAAATGAACCATGAAAGTAACAAGGAGAATATTAATAATAAAAAATATCAATAATAATAAGTAATAAATAATTATAAAAATAATAATATTAATTAAAAGAGGATAAAAAGATAATAAAATAGTTAATAATATTAATAAAATAATAATACTAAATACTAAAATGATAAAATAATAAAAGTAATAACTGTTATAAAATAATAATAGATAAATAATGAAAGTAAAAAAGAAGATGACGATGGAATATCAGCAAAATGAATTAAGAGAACTTATTTTTTTTATTTAAATAAAATAAAATGACTAATAATGAGATATTCATTCTCTTTTTTTTCCTAATTTCCTTTATTGATTCATGTTTTTTTTTCTTCAATTAAACTAAATGGCTCTGTACACTATAACAACTGGGAATGATTTGGTAACTTACTTAAGGAAAGGGTTTAAATTTAAGCAGTTTCCATTAATGATAGTGAGTAATTTGAGAGAGAAAATTTTTAAATAGAATGATTCTTTTCATATTTTATAGTATAATTGTTCATACGTGGAAGTATCCGTAAACAGTGGTTAAGTGCCAATTGAAGACCTAATCAATAAATTTTCAAATTACAAAACTTGAAATAATTGGGCAAGACTTTTCAAATTGATTGATCCATACTCAAGTCTCATAACATATGATGCAATTAATTTCAAGCAAAAAAAATATATACATAGATATAGATATAGATATATTTACATTTGTTTAAATTTAAAATTGATCTCAGTCTATAAAAAATAACTTAAAAACTGATCAAATTCTCAATTAAAAATGAAAACTAAATATCATTATTCATTGCCAAATTAGTTGGAGGAGAAAGTAGAGCTTGAGATTCAAAGCACAAAGATCCCCCCTTAGGTGAAAGTGGACAGACCATGGTCTGCAATTCAACCTAAGTTTAAGGGGCAAGGGTCCTACCTCTCTCATTATCATGGGTCCGTGTGCCCTCACCTATAATTTCAGCCTTGTTTTCCTAAATTACTTGCCTTAATTAATCCATCTTCCCATAACTGTCTATGGTTTACATCATGCTAGCCATTGTCCTCCCACAGATCCACCGTCTCAAGGGATGTGTCCCATTGTTTTTCCCAAGACTAAATTGGTAACTCCACGTTCCTTAAGCACGATCTCTTTGTTTAATTACTAGATTAGATTAAATCAGCTCAATTACCTTAATCAGTGCGTGTGAACCACTCTCCATGAGTGAGGGTGGGGAAGTGAAGTGCCCGAAAATAATTGGAGACAATATTAAGACATACATATCCCAAGATCCTCTTGTTTATGGGACATTTGGCATATAATCCGATATTGTGGAACAGCACAATGGGACCATCTAATTCATATATCACAAGCATGCATTAGAATCTGTTATCTTATGGATTTGATTTCCAATTATAATAAAGTCGAAAAGTTGTATTTCAAAATTTTATATTTTTCGTTCATAATTTAATTCTTAATTTTTATGTGTATATTTATTTATTTAATTATTCTTACTGTATAAAAAATAATGAAGAAAAATAAAATTTGCGAAAAAAATTTAATGGTTGCATATTTAAACATCAACAAAGATGGGCGTGATGGTGTGGGACTCACCTTTTTAACTTTTCCCCTTTTATAAATGGCGACATTTCGAGTTTAGCCACTAAATGCTGAGAAACTTGGAGAAGAAAAAAGATACCTAATTTTGTAATGTGTAATCATAGTCCCATCCAAGGAAAAAGAAAACTCACTAATTATAAAATGTGACAGAGAAAAAAAAAGTTTAATAAAGATCTTGACACTCACAATATATAACACTTGGATGCATGAGAACAAAAATTATTACGATATGATGTGCTTTGGTTGCTAATTATTGTTCTTTTGTTTAGAGCTTACCGTCATCATTAAGCAAATGTTGTTAGATAAAAACTCTCAAATTTAATATTTAATATATTAGTAATACTAATATTATACTCAAAAAGAAGCTTAGTGGGTCATGAGTTGCATATCGCCAAGTGGGTTTAAAATGGATTCCCTGATTTTATAGCAAAACCAAAATGTCCAATAACTTTAATCCCTCAAGTTCTGTTGGGTTCTTTAGTTTACTTAACTTAATTCATATCTGCATGATGTACATGGATGATGATGATGATACCATGCCTGGCACATGCATGTGATACTGATGGATGATGTGATGATGGGTTGGTGGCACATGATGACGTGGCAATTCTTCTGAGTTTGTTCTTATCCAAGATAGACCAGCCCATACCTTCGGTTTCAGTAATTTTGTCTTTTTCTACTTCCGCCGACGTACGTACAGAAAGCAAAGAACCGGACGAATGGAGAAACCAGCAAGACATGCAGCAAGGGCATTGTGGTAAATTAAAGCTAATAATACTCCAAGATTGGCTCCGGAGTCTACAGTTTACACATATTGGCCCAGGCTTTTAACCCGAGTGAAAAATTGAATACACAAAAAGTTGGGATGAGTGCAGATGTTACCTTTTTCCGGAAAAAACCTCGGCTTACTTTTTTCCCACGATAATTTATTTATAGCCACATATTTAGAATGTAATTTCAGGTTGGTTGGTTGGTAATAATTGAACCGACCACCTCTTTACATTAACCAAGCTTTGCATAAAGTTGGCGCAGGCAGGCGAAAATAAAGGGCTTGTTTTTGTCTTCTCAGTGTTACTATCTATCCGCAAGGCTTCCAATCCTGCAAGTCAATTGAATAGTCCTTCTGACGATAGTCAATATATTTATCGTTCCCCGAGGACATTTCCAAAATCTTGACTGAGGGACGATGATATGAACTTTCAGCGTGATTGATATATTTTAGAAAAAAAAATTATCGTACCCTAAATCGTTAAATTCTTATGTTAATATATTAAAGATTATTAATTTAATATATAATTAAATTTAATAATGTATTCATACTAATAATATATTTTAAATTCTTTCTAAGTTTTATATCTATTATCTTAGGTCACTACAAGCATCTTGGTACCTCAATTATTTTCCATTATTTTACTTTTATGTTCATCAAGTTAATTTTGTTGCCTATACATAAATTCTCATAACGTAAGAACAAAATTAGGGCAATAATTTACATTTCTGTCATATGTGAAAACACAAGTGCACATATTACTTTCAACGTCATTATCATATCTGAATTAAATTTGATCTTTTTTTTTTTTAAAGAAAGAGCAACATCTAATATTAATTATACTTTTAAAATATTTTTTATTTCTTTTTAAGTATTATTTTAAAAATATTTATTATTCTTATTTATCTATTATTTTAAAAATTAATAATGTATTTATTATTTTATTTTAAATATTATCTTTATGATTTAAATATATATTTGATAATTTTATTTAATAATTAATTTTTAATAAAAATATATTAATAAATTATAATTTATCTCTTTTAAAATTAACATTATTTATTATCTTTATTAATCATCAGACATTAACATTAAATGATATTTTTAAAAAAATGAAGGAAATATTATTTTAAGAATATTTATATTAAGAGTAATGCTTTTATTTTTCTATATTTACTCTATTTTCGATCCTCACACCTTGTAAAATTCACAATTTTATAAAATTCATTATCTATTAAAAAGTATGATCACTTACTCCAATATAAGTGGCATTTTACTCATATTAAAATGAATATGAAGACAAAAAAAAAAAAATTGGAAAGAATTGGGTTATAAGAAGAAAACTGGGCGGTGGAACAGGGGGAAAAATAATGAAAGCTTGGAGGGAGATGCATGTAGAGCACGTGATGAGATAAGGGTGAAGATGAAAGGTCATTTCAGAGACATGGATATGCTATGAATAAGATACATAAGATGAAAGAGGGATGGGTCATTGGGTAAAAAGAGGGGACATTGTGCCTATTCTTAGGGCAGCCATGGCCGCACCCGTGTGTCGGTCTCTTACCATACAAACTCGATAAAATAACAAGATGAGAGAAATGACAGCTCCTCTCGATCTCACCCTCAGCCTTACAACCTCTCATAAACTACGTACCTCCAAATCTCACCCCTTATCTCTCTGCATCTGTCTCCCCTCCCCCTGAGAAACCCCAACATTCAAAGCTGTATACCACCCAATCCAATCCATGGGATTTTAGGGTTTTGAAAATTGATCTACTTGTTCATTATGGATTATAGAGTTAGGTGCTATATTATTTAAGTTAGAGACAATTAGTCTTAGTTTATGTGGGTTAATCCAACGTTGTTATTATTGTATACATGAGGTCAAAGTAGCCTCTCGTATTTGCACTTGTTTAATTGAACCAAGGGGAAATTATCAGGGAAAGGGAAAGCAAAAGTTTGAGACTTTTTTACCTAATGGGTCAATTTAAGGTCTCGATAACAAAGAAATGCAGGTAAAGACAATCCCAAGTCTTGGCCACTTATGATTTTTTTTTTCCAATTATATGCGCATGCACATAGGAGTTAAAATTATCCCATTTGCAATTTAAAGTATTAAAAAGGCCGATTGGATTTAAACTAATTATAATATTTATATAAAGGTTTAAATTTGATTAATTATTAATATAAAATATTTTATATTAAAATAATAATAATTAATAATTTTTAACAATAACAAAAAATTTTAATATTTTTTTATTAACATAACAAAATATAAGTGAATGATAATATAAAATTAATTTCTATCAATAATAAATAAATTAAATCCTTTATATAATTATAAAAGAAACTGCAAATAAAATAGTGCAAATTCTATTCCAAGCAAGCATAACGTTAATGGGAAGGGGTGGGGTTGACACTTGTATGAAATCTATAACACTTACACTAACTAATAATTTTTTATAAAGTAATTATTTTTAATCAATCATTGAATAACGAGTATCCATTATATTTATCTTACATTCAAAATTACAGAAAATATTAAGAATAATATATATACAATCATACTATTAAAATTATTACATAATTTATAATATATTTTACATCAAATTTCAAATTTAGTGAGAAAGTAATAAATAATGTCAGATTACTTTAAAATTATGTGAAGATAATTTGTTTGCATGATATATACTTTAAATCCAATAGTAATTTTCATCACGAGGAATTTATGCTATATATAAAAAATTATCCAATAATATAAAATATAATTTCAATTGGTATCGGTATCACCCACTCTATCGTGGATATATATATATATATATATATATATATAGCAGGCAAATAGTTAATAGAGAAATGTATATATAATTAGTGGCAGTTACCTAATCTCCAAAACATTCCTCGAGCCAAACCATCCACTAATTTTTTAATTCCTAATCATGGTCAACTTGCTTAATCCTACTTTCCAACTGTCCTAATCGATATTTAATCATAACCCATAACTACAGTATGTGCTGCTTCTTATTAGTTCCCACTTGGCTAGACAACTTGTAAGCTTATTCTAAATATGCTGCCTAATTGTTGTTATCTCTCTAATCCCATTTCAAGCTCCGTTACTCATATATATAATTTTTTAAACCTAAATTACTAACCCTAATTTGATAGCCAAAAAGAAACTTGGTGTTGCCAAGCACAGAGCTTCCTGTTTAGCATCGGCCCTACAGTGTTGGTTGTGCTTGGTGACCAACAGTGATTAGTATAATAATGAAGAAGTAAAAAAGGGAACGTACGGAGCCCAACCTGTATAACATAAAAAACAGGGAACAAGATCTCTACCTTGGATGATTTCCGAGGCGATTTGTCACTAACTGTTTTCTCTGTCTGTTTATTTCAACATTTGGATGAAACATGTAGACATGATACGTGTCGAGGACCCATGCTTCTCGTCTTGATTGGGACGATAATCCTTTCAAAATCGCAGAATATTACATTACATGATCTAGGGTTTTGTTTCAACCATGTTTGTGGTCCTGCTCTATAAGAATTAATCAAGAGTATAATTAAAGAGTATATCCCGTTCTTCTTTTTGGCTGAATTAATTCCACTGCAATTCGTTATAAATCCATTTTTTAGATTAAATGATAACCACAAAAAACTAAAGGAAAAGAAAAGAATTTGTACCAATAGCTAATGACTAAGTAGTAATAGATGGAATCTCAGAATATTTTAAGTTCGATTTTTGAAAATGTTTTTGTTGAGGGAAGATCTATTGTTTATTATTCATACTTTAAATAGGATTAAATGAAAAAGCATGAGAATACTATAGTCAAAAAAATAAATAAAAAATTATCTTGAGGTGAACATTGGCATTTAGATCTCTCTTCGACCCAATCAATCTTCCGCATTCATAAGACTGTTGAAGAAATAGAATGGAATATATTTATCCAAAAAGTTTATAGAATTAGAATGGAATATGAGAATGGATTAAAGCCAAAACGTTCGCTTCAAATTTAGAATCAAGCGTTTAGTAATGATTTTAATTGTAATTATATGCTCTTTCCATCGTCATCATATTAATTATGCGTTTTGGATATGATCCAAGCTTGATTAAAAAAAAATCAATAGAGTAATTATTATGAGAATAAAAGGCTGGTTTTTCATTTTGAGATTCCTAACTAGCTTCGGGACCAAAAATATTCTATCTTTAGAATTATTCTTAACTAGAATTAGTCAAAAAATATAAGCAAGGTCTAACATATAATTATATGATGGAATTAAAATCTTATCAAATGCTTTATGGATTCCAAATCCCACGGAGTCTTGACAACCGTCTAGGTGAAGAATAACTTGGTCAGCAAAATCAGGGTGGATTCTTAGGATCGCTCTTTAATTCAAAAATATTTATTTTTAATTTTCATTAATTATGAGAAGGAATCTCATATTGGCCTTATTAAATTAATCTGCTTTATTCTACTGCCAAATATGCACAGAAAATGTGGATATATATATATATATATAATATGCTTCGCTGTTGACTGCCAATTGTTCCAAAGAGAAGTTGAATCTTCAAATCCGCAATAATCTTCTGATTGTAGTCTCTGCGTTTCACTGTGTCTAAGTACTTGATTAGAGTTATAAGTCAGCGTTTTTGGCTGGGTGGCCCGTTAATTGCTATTTAAAGATGTGTTATTCTATTTTTTTATCAAAATTTTTTAACTTAAATGAAATTTGATACTTTTTAAAAATTTTATATTTTTCATTATATTTAAGATTTAATTTGTAATCCTTACTTACGTATACTTAATAACTATTTAAAAAAATGTCCTTTTAATGACGAGGCTTATGACTAGTTAAAAAAAAGGAATCTTATGAATAGGTTATACGTGGGATATATATATATATATATATACACACACACACATATATTATAGTTGCATGAAAAGATAAAATTCTAAAATTTGAGTTTTTTTAATTATTAAATGATTTATTTATATTGAAATGTGTGATTTTATTTGTTTTAAAATAGTAAATATGTAATTTTTTTTGTAATTAACAAAAATGTGATTTCAATGGTGAGAATTCTCAACGTCTCTTGGAAACTTAATCTGTTCGAAAACTACCTTAAATACATTTTAAAGGTCTTCAAATTTTTTTTTTTAAGAATACAACGGCTTTATCTTGTTATAAAGGAGCACAAAATATTAAAAATTTAAGACCGGAAATCAGCAAATGTCATATTCTTGACATTGTCAAATTCTATCAGAAAAGTCCCAAACGTAACAAATTATTGATTATCATTTGACACTTAAGTATTTAGCATTTAGATAAATCATATATATATATTTTATTTGATTGGTGACATATATATTTTTGTGAAGGGCTTTGTTTAACAATTAATTGATAGTCGTAGTGATTAACTAATTTGATTAACTGTTAACTGATGACTAATTATATTAGTTGATTTGACTAGTTGATTGCATTAACTGTTTGAATGAAAATATTTGACAAAATTAATTGTTATGATTAACTGTTTGTATGTAAAATGATAAATAAAGATATGAATATATTTTATGAATTATTTGAGTATTTTTTATTTTAATATTTTAAAATTTATATAGTATTTAATAGATTAAATTTTTTGTAAATAATATATCATTATAATTTATTATAAATTAAATATTTATTTAAAATTAAATTAATATAATTTTTATAAGAATTTATAATTATATCCTAATTATTATAGCTTTTTTAAAACATATGAAAAAAATATGAATTAATTTATAATAGAATATAATTCATATTATAGTTTTTTTATTAATTCATATTTAATGTGATAAATGAAAGAGTTGTACCGAGTCAGATCCAAGACAACAAACTTTTGGCTGTATTGACTTAGCTCTAAGAGCTACCTAAGAAATGAAAGCAAAAAGAGAGAAGGAAAAGCAGGGAACTAATGAAGTAATAAGGAGGACAATTCGAGAAACATGCATGTCTATTACACATTAGCTCAATAAAAATGCTGCTCTTGGCAGCGTTTTAGCGTTTTCCATTTTTGGTAATTAAAGTCAAAAGGCTATTTGGAACAACTATTTATCAACCAGTTAAATTAATTAATTCTACAACTTAACCAATTAAATTCAGTTAAATTAATTAAAAGTCAACTGATCAGCTGTATATCAAATATTTTCAAGATATGATATTATTTATATATAATGCCATATATATCATTTAGGACATTAAATTGGAAAAAATTATATGCCTAGTTTTGCACAATATTCATTGTATTATCATTTTATTAATAGACTCACCAAGTCATATCCCACAAAGTAATTAATAATAAATAATAAAAAAGAGCATTATAATAGATATGTGATTAAAGTTTATTTATATGTATATCATCACTCTAAATTTGATATATACCTTTTTATGTCTAATTTAATTGTTAGATCCAACTTTAATTGTGATTGACATAATATCTACTTTCTACTTTCTATTGACCAAAACCACAATCTACTTTAACATAAATATAGCATGCATAGAAATTTATGAAATGTTTCTATATAAGAAAAGGAAAAAGAATATATTTTCATCTAATAAAATATAATATAGTGATAAAAAAGTGTTAAACTTACTCGTAATCCGTTAACTTAAGGATACATCGTCCTAACCATCCTCAAAGATTTAAGTTTTATTCATTAACCCCATTTTTATACTTTAAAAATGAAGTCCTAGAACGTTTATACAAAATATCTAATGTTATGTAAACCATATCAAATAATCTTCTTAAAGCTCAACTTTGAAGTGGTGATAGAGAATCAACCTAAGTATCTATAAAAGAAAAATACATGAAGGCAAAAGACTAGGTTTAATGAGTAAAAATTGTAGCACAAACAAACATAAGCAATAATAGTAAATTTATCAATTGAATTTCCCTTTATAAATACATAATCATACTTATCACAACATAATTTTCATTAGTAACCACATGTTCATTCATAAGCAATCACTCTTGTCTGTATTATCACTCAAATATACACATTTTTCATATTGTAATCTTTTCATGTCATACATATAATAACAAAATAAGGAAAACAAATAAATCTCTTTATCCTTTGCTAGCCATTACCACATTTAATGTTTAATTTTTACTTGTATAGTATCAACCTTTCACAATCCGAACATAGTGAAGGCAACTTTATGAACTTCTAACGCTATAATCATTTAGTAAAAATAATATCATGCAGCCTTTTAATACTATCTCATCATCTTTTGGTAAAGATAGCCTTATGTGAACTTTTAATACCATTATATTATCTTTTGGTAAAGACGACATCATGCAAACTTTTGGTACCATTACATTATCTTTTGATAAAAATAGACTCATGCAAGTTTCTAATACTGTTAGACTATCCAAATATTCATTATACTGTCACATTTCAAGCTTATCCAATATGTTTTCGTTCATAAAGTATATGATCAGCATATCATATTTCAAATATAATTATGTTATTCATTCATTTTTATCTAAGTACTTAAACAAATATAACACAATATCATGTTATCACAACATTACTGTATCTTCTTACATATCCTCACATCATATATTCCATTCTTATTCATCATATAGTTATGAACATAGTGACATACATAATATATATTTAAGCATCCCTTTATAGCATAATTTTTATCTTTAAGTCATAACCCATCTCATTTTGCATTTAGGATATATGATTTAATGCATACTATAATCATGTGTAACTTCTTACATAGTTATTTTTTAATTTAGCACCCTTATTTTATAGTAATCATCCATAATAATTGATTATATTTTCATGCATTGTTAATTATATAATTAACTATGCTTGACTTGAAAATAGAGGCATAATTAACTATAAAATTAAATACATGTGCCAAGAAAGCAAGTGGATAGCCTATATAGTCGACTACAAAAGCTTGAAAGATCTTGCTAGCTAGTAGTCAACTATAAGTTTCTTGAGAGTAACTCCACAAGCTTATAATTAACTATATAATAAACTACTTACGGTTAAGGGTGGCAATTTTTGTTGGCGAATTATGTTTGTATTGGATTAAGATATGGTCACAACCCATTTATGTTTAACTCAAACACGACACATTTAATTAAATGGGTTAACACTACACAATCCATTTATTTACATGTTGACATAAATAAGTCCCGCCTAACCTCGAAATATTCATAACCTATTTAACTAGGTTGCAATACAACTTGACTAACTTGAAATTTCATAACATAACTTGTTTAACCTGAATCCACTTACCAATCAATTTATTTAAAGGCCCACCTACTTGTAAAAAATAAGTAAAAAATGTAATTGAAAGAACTTTCATTCATGGTTCAAAGCTCTAATATAACATACACAATGAAACATACATATGTAAATAAAACATACATGATACATCTAAAAGAAAAATCCCACTAATAAAAATGAACAAATTAAATAATAAATCATTATAGTTTTTAATCATGAATGTATAATAACATTGCATTTTAGAATTCTTGAACAATATTTAATACTTAGTGATTCTTTTTTGCAAGCAATTCTACTTGTAAAAGAAATATTTATATCATAAGTTTAAATTTGTAAATTATAATAGAAACAATCACAAGAAAATGCAACAATGTGTAGGGTGATCTCTTTGCTAAACAACGAAAGAAGACATATTCAGATTTCTTGTGTTTAATAAAAAGAATGTTACTGTAGAGTTTAGAGAAGACTTAGACTTTCAAACCACACATAATTATACTTAATTAAATTTAATAAGAATCACAATTAGAAAAACTAAAGTAGAAACCTTAATTGAATTCTTAGGTAAAAAGCAATCAATATTAAGGAAGAAAGAGGCTTCTCTAAGAATTCTTAGAAATAAGGAAAACAGAGGTAATATAAGAGAGAATTTAGGAGTTGTGCTACAAAATTTTTATTAAAAAAATAATTAGATTGGATATTTCTTTTTTAACAGTGTTATAATACATTGTTGATCTAAAATATGCATATTCCACAAAAAAAATACCATTAAAATTTCAATTAGAATCCATTAACCAAAAGAACAAATATTAAATAAGCAAACTAAGCAAATGAAAAAGAAAAATTACTAATCTTACTTTAAGGATTAACATGAATATTGTTTGAGCATTATCCTAAAATACTTTTTTCTTTACCGGTTTCCACATCCATTATAGCTTGAATAAGCTTCTCCACACTTGGTTGGCAAGATTCTATAATTTCATAATTAATTAAAAATCTAGTTAAAAAATGAAAACTAAAAACTAAAGCAAGCTAATATAAATTCATATTTTTGGATATACCTGTTATATATCTATAAAGCCAATCCTCAGTGCAAATTAATACTTTTAAATTAATAAAAAATATATCCTCTAATACTAAAAGCTAATTTTGAGGCAACTATAGAAATAGGAATACTCAACATATCATGAGTTATAGAAGAAAGTTAAAGGCATCGAAATTAATTTGCTTTCCATCAAAAAAGGATATCAATTGGATTCTTTTTATCAATTTTTTGTTCATTTAAATCAATTGGATACTTTTAAATTAATAAAAAACACATCCTCTAATACTAATAGCTAATTTTGAGGCAACTATAGAAATAGGAATATTAACATATCATGAGTTATAGAAGAAAGTTAAAGGTATCGAAATTAATTTGCTTTCCACCAAAAAAGGATATCAATTGGATTCTTTTTATCAATTTTTTGTTCATTTAAATAAAGTTCCCACTTTGAGTTTTAAGCATTTCCAGAAAATTCCTTACTTTCAAAAGAGAAAATTTTCTCTATATAAATAGAATAATGCATTAAAATAACAACCAAATTGAATTTGCAACAAAATCAACTATAAGCAAATAAGGAATAATAACTTACATTCATTGCATATCTTATTTTCAAACTAAAAAAATCCCATTCACTTGAGGTACCAATACCTTTATTAGGAGTTGAAGAAGAACTTCTCATGGCTGAATTTTCCACATATTCATTGAAAAGGCTAAAAAGTTTATCTTGAACAGTTGTAAATTCTAAAGAACCGATAATACTATAAAGCTTCTTGTAGCAAAAGTCCATAAACTGTATTTTGTATCAAGGATCTAATATGACAACAATAGCTAATATTCTACTAAAATTAATCTAATACTTCTAAAATATTCCAAACATTTGAGTAGACATTTTTTTCAAGTACTTATCTTCACTATCCATATACTGCTTCAATGTTAAATGAGCCATGAAAATAGAAGGGAAATACAAGTTTGAAATAGGATACTTAGTTTCAGAAAAAACATAAGTAATTTTATAGAAAACTCTAAGAAACTTATTAATCTTTTTAACCTTATCTCATTCACTTATAGATGGACAAGAAATGTAATTATAATCACTTATTTCCATATGTTAGAAAGCATGTGTGTAAAATAGAGTACTCTCAATCATAAGGAATATTGAATTCCACCTATTAGGCCTATTTTATCTTAAGCCTATTTTCCTATCTAATGTTGATTCCTTAATACAATCCAACCACTTATATTTTTTGGCTTGTGAAACTTTCACATATTTAATGCTTTCACTATCACGATCGTGATCGATGTAGATCCTGATACCCAATATCTACCAGCTTCATCACTATTTTTCTTAGTTTTACCTAACAAAAATCTCCCTACTTTTATGGAAACTCAAATCATATTATAAATTCTTATAGAAAAATAGATAGAGTTTTCTTTATTTTTTGGACATTTCCAAGGGTCACTTATCTTAAATCACAAAACTTGTATATTCTTGTATACGATAACATGTTCACCATATACAATACTACATAACCTCACTATATATATATAGATAAATAATTTAATAAATTAAGTGTTGAATAAATATAATCTCTATATGTATACTCTAATCCTAATCCTAATCCAACTATTAGAATCCTTTAACTAGGCTATCTTTGATTCTCCATGGATGTAGTAAAGCTCAAGTATTCTTATCTTAACTTGAAAACATTAAAAAAATAAATGAAATGAGTTACGAGAACTTAGTGAGCATATATATTCTACTATCAAATCCTACTTTACTTATAATAAATGATCACTTAATAATTAAGTGTTTAATTAAAGAAATAAATATAATCTAAGCTCCCTAGATTCCTAAAACATACAAAACCAAATCTCGGATTAGATGTCCACCTGCATCCAACTTATGTTTTATATTTCACATCGTAAGTCATGCTAATCTCAACTAATCATTCATACTCAATATCATTATCATATCATACATAACTCATTCTAGGTAAGCGTCACATACACAAATAACCATTAAGGCTCAATCATATCTAATTATTACAATTACATCAATTAGAGATATTCAATCATAAACAAGTTTTCATACCATATCATAATGCATATCAATTATAATGAAAACACATAGATCCACTTTTTGTCTTTCGGGTCTACCTTATACCTTTCATAAATTGTTCGTCCTTATCCCTTTAGGGTCTACCTTATATTTTTCACAAGCTATTGCTAAAAATTTTTTATCTGACTTTCACATCATCGCCCTGTCATATTTTTCATTTTAAATGTCGTTCATGGCATAATTTGTATCATAATATGCACAATAGAGTTCAACTCTATAAATCATAATTACAATATAATTTTAACACACTTTAGCTATTCATTAACATAAGATAATTCAAGTGCAAAATATTAAGTACATACAACAATGCCACCATGCCTTTTTGCATGATCACAACAGTTATTCATATCATAATACAAATTACGTCACAATTTCTAACATACATGTAATAGTACATTTCTAGTCACGTTATAGGTATCATTTACCATCACATTTCAATCACAGTTAATCAAGAATCAGTAGTGATCATCACCCTACCTCATAAAACTGTCCAAATAACATTTTCTCAAATAAATAAATACTAACTTATCATAAGTATCATTTCTAAATTTTATCATATATACCCATATAGTTAATTTCATACTATATATCATAATTCACAATTACATTATTTAGGATTCATACATGAATGGATATATGATCCATATCAGTTATAAGAGGGATTATAATTGATGGCATTTAAATGCTTTATTATTAAAATATTAAATTAGAGTGGGACATATATACTCACCTAAAATCGCTCAATTACTTCAAAAGTTCCCTATTATTTTGCTTCCATTTGCCACTCCTTCCTAATTCATGATTTATAGAAGTAACTTGTAAGTATGGAGTAACTACTTACTTTTCTTTGAGGATTGTTATTCTAGATTTATTTTATAATTATCTTAACATTCAAAATCATTAGCTCCTTATATTTCCTAATACAAGCTTATGACTGTTAGGAATTCAGATTATTACATATAGCGAAAATTCAAAAATTAATCCAAATTCTACCTAGGATTTATGCAAAAAGCATAAATCAATTATTAGGATTTTACCTATTGGACACTCGTATTCTACTGATTAAAACTTTGAGAGCGGATGAATCAAATGCCGGCCGGAAGGTACAACGTCTTTACAGTATCCACACAAAGTGCACAACAACCTCTCACCTTCCACAAATATGTTAGGATGCATTTTTCTCTCTAGGATTTAGGATTGGATGTCTTATGAATGATTTAAAGTTTTATAGAAGTTATGAGCGTGTATTAAAAGTGTTGCCCTTGAGTCTCCTTTTATAGAACTTAGGCAAGCCACAATCCTAGTCCTACTAGGATATGCTTTCAAAATCTTAATCACACTTAACAACTCATCTTATCCTTACCCTAGAGATAATGAGAAGAGATAAGACTTATCTATTAATTATCTAATATTAGATAATAATATTATCTCATAATATAAATATATTAATATTAGATAATTGCATATAGTTATCAAATATCAAAATAATATTATCTCATAATATATTTATCTAATATCTCATAATATATTTATCTAATATCTCATAACGTAAATATTTGATATTACTTTAATATCAAATAATTTCACATAATAATTATATTTATTACGTGAAAGATATATTATTATTTAATAATATATATATGCATGAAAATAAGTTCAATTAATTGGCTATTAATTTAATTAAAGTCTAATTAATTATTATCTTATTCCTATTCCTTTTGTGAGACCCTATAGGTTTTTATTACGTTGACAATGACTCATTATTGAGCTATAGATAGTGAGCGGTATCTAGCAATACATCACTGCCACTCAAGTAGTAAGAATATATGTGATTTAATATCCACCTAATACATGATCGATATTTTACATTATAATCCCTTTTGTAATAATATTCAAATTGAACTAGAGGCATGGAGTGTGTCATCTTCGTCAATGTTCAATTTATATTTCTTGATACTGAGTAGACTTTAAAATAAATTATCAATATCACATATTAATTCATTTAAGTATGACCATATATTTCTAAGTCTCACTCAATCAAGGGACCTAAGGATATATCTCCTTTTTTTTTTATAAGAGTAACAAAATTTCATCTACATCATCACTTCCCTTTGCATGATTCGTGACACACCCAATCAACGCCTTACTTGTTATCCCGATTAAAGGTGACATAGGATGACATCAAAGTGAGTAACCCCTCATGTAGGGAACCGTAGTGACTTCAAGTCAAAGGACTATGTGCAATTGTGACCATATGAGAACTACTAATGACACAAGTATTATCCATGCAATATTCTCATATTAGGTCAGTCTAGTACATCTATTTATTAACAATGTACTCATGTATTGACTTGATATCACATATCCATGATTCATAATCATCAGTCACTATACATGCCAGTCTCGATGTACTATTACTATCCATTTCATAATAATACTTGATTAGGAGCATTTTAAGAATAGTAAAATTAGTCCAAGGATAATTATTATGTTAAGTTATAAATTACATAAAAATTAAAAATAAAATATAATAATTACATTGCCTGAAATAAAACATAATACATTGTATATTATTTCAATCATTTATATGATTGGTTCCTAGGACACACACTAACAATGACATCAAAACGCTACATTTTAAGGAATTGCATAAATTAACTTTGAACAGTATGATATTGGCCTTTATAATATAAATATACTCTAAGCACAATAACCTAATATTCTAGAATCTCAAATCATTATTTTATCAAAGTTCTACTAAGTTCTCAAAATAGAACGATAAGTTAAAGGTTTTTCAAATCAAGCTTAGATTTTCTGTAATATCTAAAATATGACATTCTAAAAAATCTTTCACTGTATAATCCTATTATTCTATAGCATAAGAATATTATTTTTTGAAAGCACCACTAAGAATTCATAACATACATAAAATAGGCTTTTGCTTGGATTAAGTTCAAATCATTTATAAGACTAAGATATAATAGTCTAAATAAGTTTCAATTACCTTATCTTAACATTTCATGACATAAAATGTTATTTTTCAAGAGCACTGACAAGAGTCCACAATATTTATAAAATAGGTTTCTTTCTTGCATGGATATGTTATAATAGTAGAACAAAGGATCCTATCTATATCGTAATCCTTCTATTCTAGTATTTTATTACATAAAAAATCATATTTTCTCATACTTTATCCTACATCTCAAACACACACACACATATAAATAAACTTCTTGGATTAAATATTAAATCCTTGTAGATTTTAAAACTTTATGATATAAAGAAGTTTATCTACCTTTGAAGTGCATCACTGGAGCTCACCGGCAATCAAATGCTATTGGATGTCAACGGATCAAAGGGAAGATGGTAGCTTTCTATTACAAAAGCAATGCTGCATCTCACGGCCCTCATCTCACCATTAGCTACCATCACAACCAAGAGAGATGATGCTAATTGCAGTTGTGCTTGGTGATGTTAGAACCAAAGAAAAAAGAAAGGGGAAATGCTAGAAAATGAAAGGAACCCATTTTATGTGATACAACAATTGAAGATCAAAAGGAAAAACTGCACTTGCAGCTGTGACTATTGATGCTGGCAATGGAACTGTCAGAAGCAATGTTGGTGGCGTCGGAGCTGACTCATGAAGAAAAGGAGAAGAAAGAGGAGGTGGGTATAGGAGAAAAAGGAAGAGGGAATTAAAAGCAGAGAGAAAGAAAAGAGGAAATGCTTAAGAAGAAGTTATGAGCCATGATCCCATGCTTTTTGACATACCGTAAGCTCATGTTCTTTAAATCCTATCCATTCATTTCCTTTTTTTTTTAGAAACCTAATTTCATCTTATCCTTTCATTTTCCTTTTTTTCTAATGAAATTCCTTCAATTAAGGTTCCAATCTACTAATTTATTATTCCACTAATATTAAAAAGTCAATTTATCAAATTATAGTACATATACATGTCATAATTCTTCACTTTCTAGGTTCGTAAAAATCTCGGTAATATTTGAATAACATTTCCACACATGTATAAAATTATAATATTTGTATATGACTAAAATTCAATTTTTTACTTCATCTTAATATAAACACAAATAATTTAATTTTCCTTTCTATTTTAAATAAACATTTCTAAGTGTCTAATATCAAAACTTTAAATATCACCTTAAGATATTGCATTCACGAATCTTATACACCGATTCATTAATTTCCTTTAATATATCTTGCACTATAAGATTAATTATATAAGCACAACACTAAATGTGAAAATATTCATCATTATAAAGAAGTTTTTTTTTTTTTACATTCAACTATTTTAACATAAGCTTTATTGGTACTAGTATTATCCACAGTAAGAGCAAATACTTTTTTTTGAATTCTTCACTTTTATAATAAACTGTATTTTTTCAGCAAAATTTATACTATTGTATAGAGGAGGCATGAAAGAAAAGGTGAAAATCTTTTTATGCAACACCTAATCTTTATCAATAAAATGAGCAGTTAAACATATGTAACCATCAGTAGTAGTAGAGCTCTATAAATTAGAAGTAAATGAAATTCTACTAAGAATTAATTTTAGTAAATATTTAATCTTAACTTTTTCATTAGAGTACATTTTCAAAACATTAGCTTTACATGCATTTCTAGACAAAGATCTTATTTCGAGATGTGCATAATTAAGTGTTGCCTTAATGCCTTCATATTTAATAAATTGAAAAGCTAAATCAGGCATTATAGTTGCAACAATCCATAATTTTTTAAATATATCAGGATCGAACTTACTTGCAACTAATCTAAGTTACTTATTCTCTCTATTAGTAACTATTTGACCAATATCACATATATCTAACCTCAAACAATTTGTCATATGTTGTTTCATATTATTGATTCCATATGTACATTCAACAATATATGCTTGCCCATAAGCTTTACATTTTTCTCTTTTCTTTCTGTTTGACCCACAAAATGCATCAAAAAATGACCAAACAAAAGAAGTGTGCTTCCTTTTATGCTTTCCTTTTCCTCCCAGAATAGCTTCTGAAGCTTTAACTTCCTTTAATTCTATTTATTCCAAATTTTCATTGATAGTTGGAAGTGAATCATTTAACTTTGGAAATGCATCAATGTCTTTACTTATGCTCTCTAAATTCGTCTTCAAATAATGTAAAAAAAGAGTGTTAATGAGTATCATAATCCAAACTACTATGTAAGCAAGACGCATAAAAGTTATTTGACTATCATTCTAATGAATTCTTGCTTAACTAATAGTTCTACATGAATAAACCTATAAGAGATGCAAATATCTTTGTTCTTTGGAGGTTTAACACTTAATCTTAGATAATATTTTAGCTTTTACATATAATGTGCTTCTCAATATGTTATTTTGATGAAGTACTTTTATTTCTTTTGTATCCAATTTTGTTTTACCCAAATTTTGCCACAGTGCACTATTTCTGATAATTATAAAAATTATGCAAATATTACAACAATCTAATGTTTATAAGGTTTATCAAACAATTTGTTAAATAGGATATAATTACGATAAATGATTCCACAAAATGGCTATTTTTATTTTTTCCTTAATCTAGTTTCTTATTATTTATATATATTTATAAGTAATATAATATCATATGATATTTATTTAATAATAGTTAAATTAAGATTCGATTACTTATTATTATTATTTTACCAATTTATTTTTTATATATTATAAAGTTGTATTTACTTTCAAAATCAATTTGTCGATTTTAGATCATTAGCTAAAAAAATGAATTATTCTATAGTCTACTATAATAACAACAAAAGAAGCCTATTTTTTATTACCTAATTTTATAACTTAAAGATGAATTTATTGAAATTGTGCACTTGGAAACCTTGTTTTATCTTTATCTTCCTTGCATTAGTTATAATCATGGGCTATGCTCTATTTTTCCTCTACTTGCAATACTGGTACATCTCAATTTTTCACACACCTATGCATTATAGTTGGAGGTTTCTACTTACTCTATGAAGTAACTCATGAAATATTTTATTATAATTTATAAGTTTAGACCATTTAAAAGATATGTTTAGCCTCTAATAAAGATATAATTGCCCTATCAAGTGGACACACACTAGTCAAATTGAATTTAGAGTTCCTTTTTAGGCTTATTTTGTGGTGGTTGCCCTAGAGATAGTGATGCTATTTAGACACCTTATTGTATGATATTGATATGGGTTTAGAAGAGAAGAAAAGGAAAGAATTTTTTTAGGATAAATCTAAAGGTTGAAATAAGAAATATAAATATTTTTTTGGATTTTAAAAGAAAATATGAATAATATAGATGAGTCAATATGGGTTTAAGGGAAAGAAAAAGGAAAGAATTTTTCAATCATCCTAGAGATTTAGAGAAGATTGAACAAGAGAAAGCTTGAGGTTTAACCATTAATGATAGAAATACTAGCTTATTTTGTTTAAAAAAGATAATTAAGCCATATCTAATAACAAGAAAGTGATATTAACTAAACCTAAGCTAACATTTCATGTAATAATTAGAGAAAGGGAACTCACCATAGATTCGAAGAAAAAGCTATGCTACGTCACCCTTATTGATATGTCTGTTACTACCTTGTTGTAACTACTAGTTACTAACTCTTAATGGTAATTGATAAAGTTGAGATTTAAGAGATGGATGAGAGAAAGACCAATTTGAGTGGTTAGCTATATCTATGTTAAGGTTTGTTCTCTTTTATCTTTATAAGTCTATACTCTATAGTTCTATTTCCATTTTAGTTTATTATCCTTTTAGTTTATTAATTTATCACTTTCATCATTTAAACTTATGTCTCATTTCAAAATTCAAAATAAAAGCTTAAATAGGTAAATAGGTCGTGGCCTATATAACATATATGATTTTATAATGTTTTATATAAATAAATTAAAAATTAATAATTTCATACTATTTATTAATACGTGTTGTATGGGTTATGTTATTTCGGGTTAACCCAATTAACAATATGTTTAATTAAATCACTTTAGGTGAGTTACACCAGTTGACCTGAACTTGATATGAAATTTATTTGTG
The DNA here is from genome assembly GCA_020226215.1 of Sindora glabra. Lineage (NCBI taxonomy): Eukaryota > Viridiplantae > Streptophyta > Magnoliopsida > Fabales > Fabaceae > Sindora > Sindora glabra. The sequence goes on from CM035225.1 coordinate 129,126,290, forward strand.
TTAAATGAATTAACCCATTTATGACCCAAACCTGATTATAATTGACCTAAACTTGTGGAAGTTATGTTATGTTATCGTGTTGTATTAGAAATTACCACTCCTACCTAGGTGGCAATTCTTCATCATTGTAGTTGATTACAACTACCCCAAAGAACATTTTGGGCCATGTAGTTGACTACTCTTTTAGGTTTCTGCATAATTTTGTGGAAATAATATTCATATCATCATATTTCTCACTTGAACTCATTTATTACTTTAATAATCCATACTAAAATAATAATATATATTTATTTCACTTCAAGTGTTCTATATTTATACTATTTGCATCATTAATCTTTCATTTAATAATACTAATCAACACATTCATCATATAAATCACAAAATCTAAAACTTTTACATATACAGTACAAAAACTATTCAAATCTTTGAATTGAAGTTAAAATGTTTATTCATCTACTATTGAGGATAATTAGAAATGTTACATTTGTTGTCTCTTATCCCTAATTGAACAAATTTTCAAATATTATTATATTAGGGTTCATTCTTCTTTTTTTTTTATTCAAACACTCAAATTTCTTTAAATTCAAAGACAACATTAAGGAGACCTTACCTTGATTATATAAGGAATTTGTCAAAGATTTACTTCCAAGTTACTTGCTTAAAGCACATTTATGAAAGACAAGGGAGAGAAAAGGAGAGTTAAGAAAAGATGAAGTTAAGGTTGAGATAAAATAAGGAATAATGAAAATAAGGTTGCTAAAGTTTAGGTTATATAGGGACAAGAACATTTTTCATATTTTTGCTTACATACTCACATTTAACCATTTATAACCTTTATTTATTTCATTCAATGCATTTTTCCTTAACCAACCTTTTCAAGTTTCCCATTTCAAACCTACTCAATAATTCATTTTTTGTTTGCCCAAAAATTTTATTCAATGCTTAATAACTAATTAATCCTTTTTTTCTTAATGTCTTATTCATATCTCATTATCAGAATTTATTCATTCCATCTAGAACTTTATTCATTCCATCTAGAACTTCAGGAAAAAAAATCACATGCTATAATTTATTAATTATTCTTCACATAAAATGCTAAAACCTGTTTAAGTTATGATTGGTATAGAACATAATAATTTAATTTCCACCAACTTAACCTAACTTTGTTTTAACAATTGAGTACATGTTTTACTATTATTCGTGGTAATTTATGTTACAAGGAAAAAATATATTTACATACAAATTTATTTATCTATTATTTCCTAAGCAAAGGCATTACGTTGGGTTAATTGACCCTGGCTTACAAAAAATACCACTATTTTCCCACTTTCTGTATATATGCATCAGAAAGCCTAAGTAAAACATATCTATTTTCATCCAAAATAGCTATCTACTACCTTGTTCCCCCAAGGTCTGTCTTATCTATTTATAAATATTTACAAGATCCAACTTTCATATCATAATCCTATACTTTTATCTCCCTCATCATAACTTTCAACACATAATAACTTGTATTAGGATTTTAGAAACAGTATTCAAACAAAAATACATGCATATACCATATATATAATCACATGAGTAATTTATCAATATAATATCATAAAATTCTATAAAATATACAAAATTATGAAAAATAAGGTAATAATCAATTATATAATTAACTATAAGGGTCTAAAGACAAAATTTGACATCTATAACTAATTATATAATTAATTATATTCATCCAAAAAGCAATTCTAGAGGTCATAATTAACTATAGGCTTCCAAAGAACAAACCTTCTAATCATAGTAGATTATAAACTTTTAAAAGCAACTCTTAGGTCATAATTGACTATAACCTTGGTTCCATAAATTTTTCTACATTCTAACTATTCATTTGACCATATATCATCAATATATCAACTTATGCATCCTCAGACCTAGAAAACACTTAATAACAAGCATATACATTAATATTTAATTTAAATTTAGTAAAAAGAACATACTATAACTAATAAATTACATCAATTATCATAAAAAACATCAGCATACAAAATTTTAGCTTCATGTAATTTAAAATCATCCAAAATTGAGCTAGCTTAGGTAAATTGCTTACTCATCTAAGTATGAAAGAAATGATTAAAAAGTGAAATCAAAAGGGATTTGTCCTTAAACAAGGAAATCAACTAAATTTCAAGGATTAGATCTTTTAATCTAAAATCCCTATCCTTTTCATCCTAAGCAAACATTGGAAGGCAATTATCCAAATACTTCAACATGAGAAGATTTACCTTAGTTTAATTGAAGATTATTGATGATTAATTAAAATTGATTACTTAATTTTGTTGAATTTAAGAAGAAGAAGAAGAAGAAGAAGAAGAAGAAGAAGAAGAAGAAAGAGTAGTTGAACGAAGGAGATAAGGAAAAGTGGGTAATGGTTGAAATAAATGAATGAAGACTAAAGGGAAATAAGATTTTAAAAGTTTAAATAAGGATTAAACAAAATAATTAAGTGCAGAATTAAAAAAATATTTTTTAAATTTTCTTCATACACATTTACTTAATTCTCACTATACTTTAACTTTAGAATATTTTATTTTCCCTTTTCTTCACCATTTTACCTTATATTTATCACAATAATACTATTATTCCTTGTATAATTTTTCCTTTAAATTCAATCATAATAATGATATAATCATTTCCTATACAAGGAAATATTTCAATTATTTTAATTTCCTAAAAAGGTGTAACATAACAACATAGAAATTTCTAAAATAACATAAATTTTAAGGAAATTGTAAAACTAATTGATATCTTAAGTGTGAAAATAAATTAAGTTGGCTTAGATTTTTTCTTTAAATAAGTTTGGTTTATTTTATAAATTATTAGTTTAAACTTAGTCTGTTAACTTATATATAGCTAAAATTCGAGCTTGACGAAGCTTATTAACCTAATTAAAAGCTCACTTACATAACTACCTAATTAAAAGCTTACTTATATAACTAAACCTTTAAATAAGTTAATAAGTAAAAGTTATGAAGGTTGAAAATAAATTAATAATTAAATTAACTTCATATTTATAGTTGTATGTATTAGAATTAAGATTTAAATTTGATTCATTATTAGTGTAAATCAATTTTATACTATTACTCACCTATATTTTACCATATTAATAGAAAACTATTATAACTATTTTATTATTGATAAAAAAAATTATCTTTTATTACTTTTTTAATGTCATATCTTGTTTTCATTTATTGATAGTATAAAATATTTTATACTAATAGTAAATTAAATTTAAATTCTTAAAATTATATTAATTATTAAACAAGTCGATCTAATAAACTTATAAGTTGAATTTATAAAAAAAAAGTCTAATCTATTTATTTATTAATATTAGTCCAACTTATTTTATTTAAATAAAGAAACTAAATTAGACCAGATCTTAAACCTTTGATAAGAGACTTGATCAATTTTTACCCTAATATCAAGTAAATTAAGGTTTCAAAAATTCTTACGAATTACTCATGTCAAATTATAATTCTAATGACAAGATATTATATAACTAGAATTTTTTTTTAAAGTATCAATTTTAGTCTTTTTTAGGGCAGTACACTTATAAGATCACCAATTTTAAGTCAAAGTTGACATGACTTCAGTGGAAAAATGATGGATCTGGTTAACATCGGATCACAGACTAAAATCGTATTCTTAATTATAGTATAATATTAGTCATAATTCCTTTTTTTATAAAAAATTGATTACTTCTTATTCATTTTAATATTTTTAAATAATTTTTTTAAATTTAGAAATATTTTTAATAAATAGGAGAAAAAGGAAAGACATGATAAATATAAGAATTTTAAATTTATGGGATTTATATATTTTTAATTATTAAATATATATTTATATCTCTTATAAAGTTTTATAAATTAAAAAATAAATTTAAAATTAGTCATATAAATTAAAAAGTTTAGATAGAATTATGAGAAATATGTTATGAAAAATTATTAAGTTTATTAAATGTAAAAGTCTATAAGTCAAATGTTATACTCTCAATTATGGTCAATTATTAGGTTTCAATTTTATTTTTCAATCATCATTATAAAATTATAATATTTAATTAATTTACTCTATAATTAATTGTATAAATAATTCTTAATACAGTTTAATCAAATATTCTCCTCCTCCTTATTAATTCTTTTCCATCTTTTTCATATCTTTCTTTTATTATTTTTTAAGTGCTTACTATTTTTATAACATGTTATCAACATGAGACTTTGATCCACTGAAGTAATTTCTTGCAAACATAAATTATTTTACTTAATCTTATTACTTTCTGCTAATATAGTAATTCTCTTATCTTGTTTTTATTCCTTATTTCATTTATGCTATGCTTTTGATTCTAAAATGGTTTTAAAGTTTTATTGATTTTATTCAAAAAAATAAATAGTTACAAAATATTGAATATGATGTGCAGAAATGTCAATAGAAATAAATAACAAATTAAACTGAGAAAATCACATAAATTCACATATATGACATATTATATATTTGAGAATTTATTCTCAAATGCTAAATGAGTAAGATTTCTAAATCTAACTTTGAAGTGCATGTTAGTTTTTACAAAATGTGTGTGTGTGTGTGTGTGGCATGCAATTATGGATATGTGATAAATACTTAATTATGTTATTATCTTGTGATTGAAAAATTGTTATATGAAATAACAATATATGTTATGTTGATATAGAAAGCAAAATTAACTTACATGATAAGGTTTGACTTTACACAAAAATGAACATAAATATTCAAGAAACTAAGTTTGAAAAAGGAAGGGAATTATCAAGAAACAAGTAATATATAAATATACATATATTTAATAATTACATAAAGATATATAGTTTACTTTTCTTTTTCATCTCATTCACTTTCAATATAATCTGGAATATACCTTTTATAAATATGATAATTTTTATAATATTTGATCATCGTATAGGTTGATAATGAAATGAAAAATTGACAGTAGATTGATAATTATATGGATAATATATTAATTAATAATTCTTTTCAATATTTAACCTTTGTTATATTAGAAAATTTTTAATTCATTTTTACATATCTATAATAATATTATGTCAAATCTTGCAAATATTAATTTGTGACTCTTGACATTACAAAAAAATTTGAAGGAAAAAATTAAGTATCTTATGGTAAAAGACCCATTTATTCTTTGAAATAATTTTTAAAAAATATATGATCATTAGAAAATTGTCATTCTTCCAAAAGCTTGTTATAAGTGAATGCATTTAAGGTTATAAGATTTCTAAAACTATAAGTAAGTACAACTCTAGAATGTTTAGAATTAGTTCTCAACTAAAATTATATGGAGGAAAAATCATCGATGAAGATATATTAGAAAAAAAAAATTTCCACTTTCCATAATCCAATTTGCTCTTATAGTAATAATATTGAGAAAAAGAGTTTCAAGAAATATTCTTAGTTAATTTTTTATCTCCTCGTGACTAAACAAAATAATAAACTTTTAATGAAAAATTATGATTCTTATCTAACTGGCTCTACTCCATTCCCTAAAGCGAATGTAGTAATACACGATTATTTTACTTATGAATGAACTCATAGCTATAAGCGTGGTTGTAGCCATGGTTAATATTGTGGTCATGGTTCTTATATCAAGAACTTAGCTTTCCACCAGAAGTAGAAAAATAAACAAAAGAATGATAAGAAAAAAGTGGGTAAAATAACAAATATATTGAGAATATATGCTATCGTTGTTGTGGCAAAGGTCATTGGTCTCATACCTATCGTACACTAAAGTATCTTATTGACCTTTACCAAGAATCACTTAAACAAATATATATATATATATATATATATATATATATATATATATAAAGAGAGAGATAAATTTTACATGTGAAAAAGGTAACTCAAATCATGGAAAGGTTTAAAAAAAATAAATTTCTAATATTTTACTTTTAGTATACTTTCTAAAGCAATAAGAATTTACTTTTAAGATTATTATCTTTTCAAATATATTCTCACATTTTTTAAGTATTATTTCCTTATATTGATTATTGATATTTAGGTTTTAAAGTATGAATGCTTCTTTGGTTAGTAACAATGTTAATAAAAATATATGTCTTATTGATAGTGACGCATACTAGTCTTAAGGATAAAAAATATTTTTTTATCTAGTAATGCAAGAACCAATGTTAGTACTATATTTGGTACTACAAAGTTAATTGAAAGCTTTGGAAGAACTAATGTTTTGTTACCTAGAGAAATAAAATTGCATATTGATAATGTGTTATATTTTACTAAATCTTATAGAAACTTATTAAGTTTTAAGTTTATTTGTCGAAATGGATATCATATTAAGATAACAAATGAAAGAAATATTAAATATCTTTATATCATTGGTGTAATCTCAGCTAATAAATACATACTTGAAAAATTATCTACACTTTCCTCTGGTTTGTACTACATATATATTAGTACAATTGAAACACATGCTATCGTAAGCTAGAAGTTTACAAATTATGATAAGTTTGTTATTTGTCATGATCAGTTAGGCCACTCCAAATCAATTATGATGCAAAAAAAATTGAAAATTCATATGAACATTCATTGAAGAGCCAATAGATCCTTCAATCTAAAAATTTTTCATGTGCTGCTTGTTCTCAAAGAAAGTTAATTATCCGACCACCAACGACAAAAATTAGAAGTGAATCTCTTACATTTTTGGAACGTATGCAAGGTGATATTTGTGGATCAATTCGCCCACCATGTGAACCATTTAGATGTTTTATGATTTTAATTAATGCATTAACTAAATGGTCACATATGTCTTTATTATTGTCTCATAATCTAGCATTTACAAGATTACTAATTCAATTGATTCAACTACGAGTACATTTTCTTGATTATCCAATTAAGAAAATACAACTTAACAATACTGGTGAATTTACTTTTGAATCTTTCAATGGTTATTGTATGTCCATTGAAATTGATATTGAACATCCTATAACATATGTTCATATACAAAATGGTCTTGCAAAATCATTTATTAAGTGTCTCAAATTGATTGCAAAACCATTATTTATAAAATCAAAACTTCTAGTTTCTACTTGGAGACATGCAATTTTAGATGTTGCAGCACAATTCTCATTAGACCAACAAGTTATTATAAGTCCTCCCCTTTACAATTGATTTTTGATTAAGAATCTAATATTTCCTATCTAAGGATTTTTATGTAATATTCTAAGGTAATATTTAGGGCTCCAATATTAGGTACTTAGAAATATTTATTTTAAATAAAGGAAAGTTAAATTGTTTATATATATAACAAAGTAAAATATGAAAGTGTGAAATTTTAGTTATAGAAGAAAATCATGACTTTATATATTGGAGAGATTACCTAAATATTATAGGACACATTACTTACAGTGGATGACTTTCATTGGCCAAATTGTAAATTTTGAAAAATATTTTAGAAATTTAGCATGTGATCAATAATGATACATGCACATGTGTGTGTGTAATTTAATAATTTATTTCTTTAACATTTATATAGTAGTAAGATATTATATTTAAAGAAGAAGAAGAATGGAATGAAGGGCCAAGATTAGCTTAGGTTAAGGATGAAAAGTTGAAATCTAAAGGAAGAAAGTTTACAGTGCACTGTAAAGCACTGAAAATTTTCTCATAACTTTCATCCTTTTTCCTTCTCCTTTTCTTTTATTTTTTTCTAACTCCCCCTCTCTCCTCACTTTTCCATCTCCTTATCTGACCCTCCTTTCTTTCTCTCTCCCTACGTGTTCTTTTTCTTCCTACCGAGTAGCAACGGTGCTGTTGAGCTTGTTTTCCATCATTGGACTGGTGCTGCCAGCTCAATAATTAGCTGTTGCTTTTATTTGCTTCTAAAGTTTCTTCTGTGTTCAGGTGTAGAAAATTTGTAGGCTGAGCTCAAGTCGGGCAAGGGAGTTGTGGCTATAGAAGCTAGCTTCCTCTGGCCACTGCGTGTGTTGTTTGTGGCCAACAACAGAGAAGTCATGACGGTGGGAGCTGCAAGCTACGACAGGGCATGGTTAAAGTAGGGTTTTGACTCTTTCTCTTATTTTTATTAAAGTTCGGGTATCATTTGCCAATGGCAAGCTGCTGGTAGCCTTTTTAGGATGCTGTGAAAATTTCTATATCACAAAATTTTAATATTTATGCTATTTTATTAGTTGATTCAAGAAAGACCTATTTAGGTATTTTGACAAATAAAATGATATACTTAAAAAATATGATCTTTACATTATAAAATGGTAGAATGAGATGATTAAGATAAATACAAAACCTTGTATTCTATTATTTTAAGAGAATTATGCTTGTTTTTAATAAAACTCATTCATAAGTATTTGAAAGTATGACGAGGGTCTAAGAAAATAGGAGTTTTATTCTATAAATTACTAGAACAAATAGATAGAGTAATAATAGAGCATTGTATTATAATATTTTGCAAGATTCCAACTGGCATTAAGTAAAACTTATTTTTCATATATCATATATCCATGCAAGAACTTGAAAAATAATAGTTTCATGCTATAAAATGATAAAATAATATGATATGAGATCTTTTTAGAAAACTATACTATAATACTATGGATTTGGATACAACGAATCTAAGTTGTGAGTAATATTAAATACTTAAGGATAGTTCTTGAATGTAAGCTTTTATGCTATAGAATGTTAATGCAACCATATAAGCACATTTCTAAAGTGCTCCATCTAATATTTTAAGGATTTAAACTTACATTAAGAAAACCTTAAACATGCTAAATGAGTTTGGATGATCCTATTAGATTAAAGTTAAAAGTATTGGAAACTCAAGGTATGATTTTACATAATGTTATAATTAAAATATTTGAAATTTGAAACTTTATTGATGATTTAGAGTGTTATTATAGTACAATTTAAAGTTGAAATTGTAATATTGGGAAGAAATAAGAGACACCTACTCATTTATTATTCATTCCTATAACTTATAAGTAGGAAGAATAAGTGAAGCTAATAATATAAAATGATAATGTTCAAAGGAAAATAAGAAGTTATCTTATATTCATAAGTTATTATTATAGATTGTGAAATAGGAAAGAGTAAAAGATGAAGGCAAGGTATTTGGAAATCTTCAAAGTGAGTGAACGTTATCAGGTAAGTATATATCCCATTTTAATTTAATGTTTTAAATATTAAAGTATTTAAATATCATAAATTATAACCGTTCTTATGAATGCTAAATACCACAAATTTGTCCACCGATGAACCTTAAATAAGGTAAGAGTGAATTATAAGAAATATAATGAGATCGATTGTATGGTTATATATGAAAATTCAAAAATGATACTTGTAACGAGTTAGTAATTATCTATTGTAAAGAATGACAGGCTTGTATGGTATAGTGATGATGTTATTAACTATTAATTGATAGTAATTTGAAATATATGACATGTGAGATTTGTATTGTGATTGGATTTATATTATTACTTATTGATGCTTAATGAAAAGGTAGATTATGAAAGCGTATAATATTAAGTGAATATGGATTAATTCTTATGGCCATGCAAGAGAGTATGGTAGTGCTGATACATATATATATATATTGTGTTGTGTATTCTATGATTTGCCCCGTTAGATAAGAATGATTGCCTTGTATTGATATTACATTGAATCTTGTGATTTATAGAACTGAGCTTTATTACGTATATTATGATGTGAATTATGCCAAAAATGGCATTTGAAATGAGAATTATGACTAGGGCGATTATGTGAAAATTAAATGGAAAAATTTTTGATAAAAAAGGGGTGAGGTATAAGGTTGGTCTAGGAGGAATAAGGATAAAAATTTTTTTGAAGGGTATAAGGCTGAACTAAGAGATAAAATGTGGATTCATGTGATATCATTATAATTGATGTGCAATTGTGATGTGACATAAAAACTTATTTATGATTAAATATTTCTGATTGATATAATTATGATGATGTGATTGTATTTGAGCCATTATAGTTATTTGTGCATGTGATAATCACCCGAAATGGGTGTGCATGATATGATGATGATACTACATGCTAATGAATAGTTGAGATATTGTGACTTGTGATAGAATTATAAATCTAAGCTATGCACAAGTAAATGCTTAACTTAAGGCTTGATTCTGTGTACCTTAAAGACACAGGGAGTTTAGATTGCATTTACTTCTTTAAATCTAATATCTAATCAACTTATGATTAATTAATATAATCAAATTGAGGTTTATTAGTGGCAGATATATGCTAATTGAGTTCTCATAACTCGTTCTATTTGTTTTTCAATATTTTCAAGTTAATATAAGAATGTTGAAGCTTTATTACATTTATAGAGAATCAAGGACGACCTGATTGAAGGATTCTGACAATTTGATTAAGATTAGGATTATGGTATACATATAGAGATTATATTTATTCAACTTTTGATGTATTAAATCATTTATATGTATATATATAGTGAGGTTATATAAAATTATGTATGGTGAACCTGCTGTCATATTTAAGAATATATAGATTTTGTGATTCAGGGTGAGTGGCCCTCGGAAGGATCCAAAAAATAGGAAAAATTCTATCCATTTTTCTATAAGAATTTATAATATGATTTGAGTTCGCATAGAAATAAGGAGATTTACATTAGGTAAAACTATAAAAATTAGTGATGAAATTGATAGATATTAAGTATCGAGATTTACATCAATCATGATCGGGTTTGGGTCATAACATTTTAGATATGTAGTATATGTTTCAATTACTTCACCATAACATACTAAGATGGATCCTTAGCAAAAGTTAGGAATATATGTTGGATATGAATCTTTATCTATAATAAAATATTTTGAACCATCAACAAATAATTTATTCACGACTAGATTTATTGATTATTATTTTTATGAATTAGTTTTCCTAACATTAGAGGGAGAAAATAAGCTGTTGGAAAAAGATATTAGTTGGAATGAATTATCATTGTCTTATAATGATCCTCATACAAAATAATGTGAACTAGAAGTTTAAAAGATAATTCGTTTATAAGGTTTAGCTAATAAATTACTAAATGTATTCATTGACCAAAAGAAAGTAACCAAATCATATATATCGGCTGCTAATGCTTCAATTAAAGTTGATCTCCATATCGGATAATTTACTATTACAAACAAGTCTAATGCATGCATAAAGTATCGTAAACCCATCGGTTCCAAAGATAAAGATTCTTAAAAAAGAAGAAGGAGCTAAGAACCTAAAAGGCTAAATTAAGTATGTGAATATGGTAACTTTAGAAAAGTCCTAAGACAAAATTGCTATTTCAATTCTAGAAGAAACTCAGGTACTTAAAATTAGTGAAAATAAAGAGATCTCAATAAATTATATCATGAATGGAATATAATGTTGGTATGTGTCCTAGAACCAATCATATAGATGATTGAAATTATACACAATGTATTATATTTTATTTTAGGCAATTTAATTATTATATTTTGGTATGTGTCCTAGAACCAATCATATAGATGATTGAAGTTATACACAATGTATTATATTTTATTTTAGGCAATTTAATTATTATATTTTGTTTTTATAATTTTATTATTATTATGCGTAATTTATAACTTAATATAATAATTATCCTTGGAATAGCTTCGCTATTCCTAAAATGCCCCTAGTCAAGTATTATTACGAAAGGGATAATAATAATACATCGAGACTAGCATGTATAGTGACTGATGATTACGAATCATGGATATATGATATCAAGTCAATACACCAGTACATTGCTAGTGAACAATGTACTGGACTGACCCACTATAAGAATATTGCATGGATAGACGTGTCATAAATTATTCTCATATGATCACAAATACACATGAACCTTTGACTTGAAGTCACTACGGTTCCCTACATAAGGAATTACTCACTTTAATATTGTCTTATGTCACCTTTAATTAGGATGACAAGTAGGGCATTGATTGGGTGTGTCATAAATCATGCAGAGGGAAGTGAGTGATGTAGATGGGATTTTGTTACTCTTGTATAAAAGAGAAATATCCTTGGGCCCCTTGATTGAGTGAGACTTAGAAATGCATGGCCATGCTCAATTGAATTAATATGTGATATTAATTATTTATTTTAAGTCTACTCAGTATTAAGAAATATAAATTGAACATTGACGAGGATGACACATTCCATGCCTCTAGTTCAATTTGGATATTATTACAAAAGGGTTATGATGTAAAACGTTGATCATGTATTAGGTGGATGTCGAATCACAGACATTCTTGCTACTTGAGTGGCAGTAATGTATTGCTAGATACCGCTTACTGTCTATGGCTCAATAAATGAGTTATTGTCAACGTAGTAAGAACCTACAGGGTCACACAAAAGGAGTAGGAATAAGACAATAATTAATTGGACTTTAATTATATTAATATCCAATTAATTGGACTTATTTTCGTGCATATATATTATTAAGAATAATAAATTCACGTTTTATATATATATATATTATGTGATATTATTTGATATTAAAGTAATATCAAATAATTATCTTATCAGATATTAGATAAATATATTATGAGATAATATTATTTTAATATTTGATAACTATATGCAATTATCTAATATTAAGATATTTATATTATGAGATAATATCATTATCTAATATTAGATAATTAATAGATAAGTCCTCTCTCCCCATTATCTCTAGGATAAGGATAAAATGAGTTGTTAAGTATGATTAGGATTTTGGAAGCATTATCCTACTTGGACTAGGATTATGACTTGCCTAAATTCTATAAAAAGGGATTAGAGGGCAGCACTTTAATAATCACGTTCAAAGCTTCCATATAAACCCTAAATCACTCAGAAAATATCCAATCCTAATTCTTAGAGAGAAAAACGCATCCTAGCAGATTCGTGGTGGGTGAGAAGTCGTTGTTCACTCCGTGTGGATACCGTAGAGACGCTGTACCTTCCGGCCGGCGTTTGATTCATCCGCTCTCAAGTTTTGATCAGTAGAAAACACGAGTGCCCAATAGGTAAAACCCTAATCATTGACTTATGCTTTTTGCATGGATCCTAGGTAGAATTCGGATCAAAATTTTGAAATTCCACTGCATGTGATAATATGAATTCCCAACATATAATGGATCCGAAATGAAGTTAACATTAATGATGTTTTTGCATATAATACAATGTGCAGTATAATAAATGATAATAAGGATCACGAACCAAAGTCTATTAAGGAACGTAAATAAAGAGATGACTTGTCAAAATTGAAAGATACAATCGAGTCAAAATTAAATTCCCTTATAAAAAGAAAACTTTTCAAACCTATAGTCTGTACACCAGAAAGTGTAAAGCTAGTTGGATATAAATAGGTTTTTATGCAAAAATGAAATAAGAATGGTGAAATTATAAGATATAGGGCACAACTTGTTGCTCAAGCGTTTTTACAAAGACCAGGAAATTGATTATAAAGAGACATACTTAACTATGGTGGATGCAACTACTTTTTGATATTTAATTAATCTGGCAATGCATGAAGGACTCAATTTGTGTTTAATGGATATTGTTACAGCCTATTTCTATGGCTCACTTGATAATGATATTTATATGAAACTCCCTGAGGGTTTTAATTTGCTTGAGTATACAATTTAGATTCTTAAGAAGATTACTCAATCAAATTGAATAAATCTCTTTATGGATTAAAATAATTTGGAGGAATGTGGTATAATTGTCTTAGTGAATATTTATTAAAGAAAGGATACATAATGGCCTTATTTGTCCATGCATTTTTATAAAAAAAGTCTAGGAATGAGTTTATCATAATTGTTGTATATGTTGATGACTTAAATATTATTAGAACTTTTGAAGAGCTTTCAAAAGTTGTAAATTGTTTAAAAAAAGAATTTGAAATGAAGGATCTAGGCAGAGTAAAACTTTGCTTTGGATTACAAATTGAACATTTAAAGAATGAAATTTTTATACATAAAAAAAACTTATATAGCAAAGGTGTTGAAATGGTTTTATATGAACAAATCACAACCATTATGCACTGTAATAGTTGTAAAGTCACTAGATGTGAACAAAGACCCCTTTAGATCTTAAGAGAAAATTGAAGAACTACTTGGTCTTAAAGTACCACATCTTTACCTATATGAAGGCATTGAAATAGAGTTGAGCATGTACTTCATTATCTTAGAGATACAATGGATATGAGTTTGTTTTATAAGAATGTACCCAAGTTAAACCTAATTGGTTATACAAATGCAAGATATCTACCTAATCCTCATAATAGTAGATTACAAACAATTTATTTATTTACATATGAAGGCACAACTATTTCATAATGATCTATGAAATAAACTATAATAGTCACATCATTTAATCATGTAAAAATTTTAGCAGTACATGAGCCAAGTAGGGAATATGTTTAGTTAAGAACTATGATTCAATACATACGAGAGAATTGTGGTTTATTTTCTGAAAGAACAATCCCTATTATCTTATATGAAGATAATGTTGCATATATCACTCAATTAAAAGAAAGGTACATTAAAGGAGATAAAATGAAATATATTTCATCAAAATTCTTTTTCACTTGCAATCTTCAAAAGAATGGTGATATAAATATTCAATAGGTTCGTTCAAGTGATAATTTAACAATTTGTTTATTAAGGAACTTCTTACTATCGCATTTGAAAAATTAGTCCAAAATATTAGAGTTCTTCAATTTAAAGATCTTAATTAATGTCGTTATAAGAAAAAGTTAATACACATTGTATTCTTTTTCCCTTCCCTATGATTTTTATCCCACAGATTTTTTCTTAACAAGGTTTTTAATAAGATAGTATTCTATTAGATATTATATGAACATCCAGGAGGGAGTATTACAAACAATTAGTGAGTTTATTAAATATGAATGTCTACAAGCCAAACATTATACTTCTAATTATAATTAATTATTAGATTAGATGTTATATTGTTATTATGGTCAATTATTAAGTTTCAATTTTATTTATGAATCATCATTAAGAAATTATAATATTCGATTAATTTGCCCTATAAATATGAGTTGTATAAATCATTCTTAATACAATTGAATAAATATTCTCCTTTTTCTTATAATTTTCATTCATTTCTTTTATATCTTTTTTTTTATTTCTTAAGTATTTACTATTTTTATAATAAAATAACCAATATATTAACTACAATTTTAAAACTGTGCCATAATACTTTTTCAAAAATTATAAAAGTACTTAGGTCATATAGCTGATTTTCTTAGGAATATTTGTGAACGATCGAATCATATATACATCAGCATTGTTATTTTGGTATCATAAGGTTAATAATCTTTATTTTCATTTAAATGAAAAATTATACTATTAATTTAATTATAATAAAATAAAAAAAATATTAATTAAAAAATTTTAAATTAAATTTAATTAATTTTAATTTTTATAATAAATGTATTCATTAAATTAATAAATTTATAATGATGATAAATTAATTATAATATGTTTTATTATTTTATTACTATTAAATTAATAGTACAAATTTTTTATCTAAGTGCAAATTAACAATCCCAATTTTTTATTATCATTAGAACTAATATAATTCACATTATGTATTACCAGCATCAACATCATAATCATATCATATTGTATATCTTTATTGTCGTTATCATTTGTGCTGGGATATTGACACAAATTATATTTTTCATCTTATGAAGAAATAAAATTATAATCAAATTAAATAAATTTTATTATTTAATATTATGACCAAATTAAACTTATCTTTTTTTAAGGATTTTGATTTATAAATACTTATATAATGTAATATTTGTTTTGTGAGAAGAGAAATGTGAGAGAATTTGTATTTGCAATTCTTGTGGGGTTAATTGAAATTTCATAATTGATTTTATTTTTTTAGTAAAATTTTTTATGAGATTTTTTTTTAAAGTAAATGATATATATAATCGGTTAGAGGAAGATTATAAAATATATGGGTTTGAGAATTATTATATCAATTGTATTATCTCTAAATAAATGAATTTATTTCTTATTTTTATTTGTGGAATAAATTAAAAGTAAAATCACGTTATTTTGTTGATTTTATTATTCTTTAATCTTGTATTGTGTCAATATCCTTTACTTTCGCATTATTAAAATTATTAGAAAAATTTTCCAATACGGCTATCATTTATTTTAATTGTCGACTCATATACATCATATAAAAGGAAAATTCTATGGCACAGAGGAGAGGTATTAGTGCACTAGCAAATTGATCCATCGTTAATGTATTATTATATGCTATACTAAATATAAATTTTAAAAAAATGCGCGGTTAAATCTAATTAATTTAATAGTACACTCATACATCAATATCGCTCCTCATATAAAAACATCTTATTTACATAAGAAACTATTTCTATATAATATCATAAGCAGAAATTTGTTATATATATATATATATATATATATATATATATATATATATATATATATATATATATATGTATATGTATATGTATATGTATGTATGTATATGTATATGTATGTATGTATATGTATATGTATGTATATCCTTCTATTTTTCCCCCTTCTTCTAACGTATACATGCTAGAGAATGAAGTTAAGGTCCCTCCTTTTTCTTTTTTCCTTTTTCATTTTATTCTTCTTCCCTTTACAAACATGGAATCAAAATCATTTGTCTTTTATAGAAGGGTTTTCCAGTTCAGATAACCACAAGCTAAGACGACAGTCTGCCAAAATTGCAGGAAATAATGGAGTTTTGCTCAACCTTTTTCCTGACAGTGATCGAATAAAATATATTAAAGAAACAAAATATAACCATAGAGTGTAACTAAGACTGGTTAATTCCCTCATTTAAAAATGTAGTACGTAGAAATTAATAATACACAGTATGACAGTGCCAAGAAAATTAGGACAAGAATATTATATATTGCATCGAAAACCGATATAAAATGGAACGATTTTTGAATTTACAATAAAAACCTGTGAATTTATAAAATATAATAATAAATTTAAAATTATTTAAAATTTAATTTATTTTTTAAATAAATTTAAATGAATTAATCTGTATGGAACCAACTTTCCTAATTAAGAAGTTAGATTGTGACAATTTTCCTAATTAATTTCTTAATCTAATATATTATTCTTTTCCTTTTTAAAATTTCATTTGAAAACTTAACAATCTTTGATGGGCACATATGTTTGATTATTGTAACTATCATCATCATCGTTAGAAAAAGGAGAAAAAAATGAAGTTATTATATGTAGAATTACGTGTCATAGTAGACTTTTAAATTTTTTTTATTTGAATGACGAGAAAAGAGAAAAAAATATTAAAAAATAATAATTTTATAATCAATTCAAATTTTAAGTTTTTTATTTTTTTCTCGATTTGAATTTAAAAAATTTCCGACCTTTCTTCCCCGTTTATCTTCTAGTTTCGCATTACCCCAAAGCAATGCCAAGAGAATATTGGGTCGTGATCATGGAGACAAGACAACTAGAGCTAGCAGCCAGAAGTGTGGAATTTAAATTTCCTTCGAATTCATTTATTCAATTTAGAATCGAGTCCATTTAAACTAATAAATTGTTTCACTTTGCTTGTCAAATACAAATTTAATTGTAATAATTAAATATTTTGTGTATAATTAAATAGTTCAGAATATTTAGGAGCACCAACAATATATAAGGGGAGATATGCCTTATAGTTTTTGTGGATTAAATTTATGATTTTGAGTTACCCAAGAGATTGAAACTTGAAACAAAATTTATCCAACTTAATTTTATTACTAAATCATATTTATGCACTTCTTATACAATTATAGTTGCCAATGGGCCAGCTTGGCTCGACTTGCATTTTTCATAAATATTTAATATGAAAGTCTTAATTTAGTCTGCAATAGCTCATGGATAAACAAGTTGCCTCATAATCATTTTTTAATTTAAAATATGTTAAATTTTTAAGTTTTTAAATAATAAAAAATTAAAATTATTCTAAAATATCATATATACATTTATAAATGAGTTATAACATATTTAAAATTTATATATAATCTAAAAAAATTATATACATAACATATACAAGTTATAAAATACCTATAAAATTTAAAATATCATTTATAAATAATTCATAAATAATCTTATATAATTAAAAGTGAGAGAAGGAAATATGATTTTGTATGAATTGAGAATTTAGACCTATATAAAAATTAAAATATAAAATAAAATTTATTCGAGCCCACTAACCCATTCACAAGTTGGCATGCAAAGCCTATAAGCCATGTAAACTAGGCTAAAATTGGCTTACATTTAAACGAGTCTCTAAAATAAAGATATGAAGTTCATAAAAATCCACAAATAAATGGGTCAGTTTGCAATTAGTGAGTTTTTCAACAACTTTATACACAGACATTTCACCAACCCATTCTTATTAATAAAGATTTTTGTTCTCTTAACAAATTTTATAACACCATTTCTATAGCATTAAATAACCAATTCTGAAAAGTTATTTAACTTTTATCAATAAACAGCTCATGATTGATTAACAATATAGTACATTAAAAAAGATTTAATCATAATTGTATATTTTGTATGTGTTCTAAATCCAACCTATCATTCTAACACTAAAAGATAAAACTCTATCCCATTTGCGATCTTTTTATAATTACTATGTTCCTATTATTCATGTATTATTTTTAAACATAAAAATTTTGATAGCATCTCCCTCTAATTTTATATTTATGTGTAATCCACACCTAAAAGAATTGGGATAATCATTTTTAAACATAGAAATTTTAATAGCATCTCCCCATAATTTTCCTATATGTGCAAACTATATTTAAGTATAATCAACCCTTAGAGAATAAGAAAGACATGTGAAATTCCTACAACATGAAGCAATAAATAGATAACAACAATTTCAATATTGATCCTAAATTGTACAAAAAAATGGGAATAATTCAAGAATTGATTAGCCTTTAAAGATTAGCTAACTCCTAAATGGGTCTAAAGCTTATGGTGTTTAATGCAAATAAGTTAAAATTATTATAAATCTACAATTACAATAATTTTAGTTATTTTTTAATTTCTTTATTATACTCTTCTTCATTCAACATTGTTTAATTATTTTCATTTAACATTGTTTACATGTGCATTATAACTAATTTCTTAATTTTATATATTTTTCCTTTAAATCAACGCATTCATTATGAAAGTTATTACCTGTATAATTAATTATAATAAATTTAACTATTTTTCATTTATCATTATTTAATATCTTCTTACAAGATAAAATACTATAAACAAATTCACTATTTACTTATTTTTAATTAATTATAAATTTAATAATTTCTAAATATTTATTACTTTTCATTAATTTAACTCATTAGTTTTAAGAACTATTACACATATATTTAACTATAATAAATTTAACTATTTTTATTATTTTTTATATTAATTAATAATTTTTTACTATTTATTTACTTAGAATAAACTAATTTTAATTAATTATTAAAAATTTAACAATGTTTCAATAATTAAATTATTGCAATGTATTTAATAATTAATAAGTTGATAATTTTTCATTATTTGTTATTTTACTTGTTTTCACTTATTAATCATGATAGTTTACATACATATTTTAATCATTTAAATTATTACGAATTTAACATTCAACTTATCATTATTTAATATTTTAATAATTTTTATATTTAATAATTTCTAAATATTTATTATTTTATTTTAATTTAACTTATTAATCTTGAAAGCTTTTATACACGTATTTAGCTGTAATAGTTTAACCATTTTTTCTCACTTTTTGTTATTTTCTTCTATATTAATTTATATTTTTTACTAGTTATTTAATTATAGAAAACTAATTATAAATAATTATTAAGAAGTTAATAATTTTTAATAATTAAATAAATTTAATAAATTTAATAATTAATAAGATCATAATTTTTATTTATAAAAAAGGTTAATAATTTTTCAATATTGTTAGTTTTCTTGTTTTTACTTATTTTACACATATTTTAAATTATGATAAATTTTACATTCGAACTTATCATTAGTGAACATTTTATTCTTAACTCATATTATTAAATTTTTTATTTTTATATTCTTTTTTAATAATTTCTAAACTATTTCTTAGCCTATAATACTATCCTACATGTAAGTTTCACTACATCAAGTCTACAAATTCTACACTATGTTATAATAAAAAATAAATATCAAAAGATTTACAACATCAATATAACACTTATTTTTATAAATTTACATTAGCAAAGTAAAGCAACAATATATTCAAAGTTATATTTAATCTCATAGCAAACCATATTAGTCATATCCCAAATCATATTATTCACATATTTATAACTCAAAATTTTTCCTCACAGTTTCATAATAGCAAATTCACAAAGATGTAAAAAATTTTCCTATAGATCCACAATAAACTCACAAGCACATCTAGTATTAAATTCATATGACATCAATATATTGCAATGAAAAAATTGTTACCTCAGTATCAATGCAATTAAATCTTTGAAGTACAAAGA
Organism: Sindora glabra; assembly: GCA_020226215.1. Lineage (NCBI taxonomy): Eukaryota > Viridiplantae > Streptophyta > Magnoliopsida > Fabales > Fabaceae > Sindora > Sindora glabra. The sequence continues at coordinate 129,146,934 of CM035225.1, forward strand.
AAAATAAAAAATATGAGAGAAATAGAGAGATGGAAGGTGAAATTTTGAAAAATGTAAAGAAAAAGTAGGAGAAATCACATTGTTTTGCTAGAGAGAAAATGCACACAAAAATGGGAAAGAAGATAACATTTTAAACATGGTTGTTTTAGATTTAAATGAAATCATCTTTCCAAGAGATCCTAGCCGCGCTTTAGTTTTTTTAGACTTTAAAACCACGACATATGTTATCTAATTAAAGATTCTAGGGTGCCAACTGTAATGTTCTATCTTCCCGAATCCTAAAAAAACGACAAATATCTTCCCTTTAAAGTTCTGAAGATACAAATTGTGGCACCTTATTTTTTTAAACCCTAAAACGATAATATATGTCGTTAGTTCAGAATTTAAGATAACGGAAAAAGTACCATCGAGAGTTACATAATTTTTATTTGGATAAAACAAACAAATGAAATGTCATTAGTTTAGAACGTAAACATTTTTTTAAATCCGTTTCTATCTCTTTTATTTGAATTAAACAAACAAATGAAATGTCATTACTTTAGAACGTAACGCTTTATACGTTTAAATGAAGTTTAGTTCATGAAATTTTACATTTTTAAGAAAATGTATATTCCTAAAAATGTGATTCCTGAAAATTTAATTAATAAAAATGTAACATTCTTATATTTAATTTACTATAATTTTTTTAAAAAATATTTTAATATCACATTCCCATTATATAGGAATCTGAGATACCACCTCCCGTATGAGAATATTTTAAAGGAATCTTGGGTTAAAAAGATTTTAAAAAATATGATATTTTCATATTTTTTTTAAATTTTGAATCAAATATTAGAATGTGATATTTTCTTAAAATATTTTCGACAATATTAAAAACATTCCTCAAAATAGATGCCACTTTAAATATGAAATTAACACCTCATTGCTTTTGTTTGTCTTTTCTGAACGATATTGAAATGGTCACTTTAATCCCTTATTCTTACAATGAGATTAGACTCATTTAATATATATATATATATATATATATATCAATTCAATTTATATATTATTTATTTATTTCATTAGTTTAATTTATTAGAACTCCAACTAAATTTCAAGTGACTTAAGAATTAATTCGATTCATTGAATAAGTATCTTCTAAAGTTGCGCTTTTTCAAAATTTTTCATTCTAATAATATATTGGTAGAAGATTTAATATATGTTGTTTAGGTTAGAAATAACAAAAAGGTTATAATCATTGGATTAATGCAGATAAGCTCGCATAAAATGGATAATAATCGAGTGGGGCAAAAGAATAGCAAATGAGAACCGCTTTTAAAGTTGTTTTTTTCCTTACTCTTTCGACCTTCGTTTTGCCCACTTCAATTTTATTTTGATACAAGTGAAGTAAACTCTCCCAATTGCGTAACAAAATTTTGAATACCTGAGTTGAGAATTCATCAAGGACGAGGGATTTAAGTAACTTATCAAGAGAGTGTATGATACAATATCGTTCTAATACACTATTAAATTTTATTATATATTAAATTAATTTTTTAAAATATATCATATAATAACATATTAATAATAAAATTTGGTAGGTTGTGGCCGTAAACATTTCCCAACTTGTACGGGGTGTGCTCCGGTCATTTAAGTTTAATTGGGCAAATAAAATTTTTCATTTTATTTATTATTGAAACCCAATCATATAGATGAACAATTTTAACTGAATCCCTACAAATCAAATTGCTTTCACCTACATAAATAAATTATTTTAATTACATACGATTTAATCAACTTATTATAATTTGTCAAAGTTTATATTTTTTTGGGCATATAAATTGAATTTAAATTTAATTTATTATCAATATTAAATATTTTATACTACAAATGAATAAGAAAACATATGTCATTAAAAAGTAATAATAATTAAAATTTTTAACAATAATAAAATAATTTTAATAACTTTTTATTAATATAATAATATATGAATAGGTGGTAGTATAAAATTAATTTTTATTAATAATAAATGAAATTTAAATTTATTTAAATTTAAATTATTATCAATGTAAACTAATTTTATATTATCACACATTTTTGTATTACCAAGCCAATAAAGTATTGTTAAACTTTTCTTAATATGTGGGCAAAAGTTTTTAACTACGATGTTATCATTTTTTATTATTAATAATATAAAATATTTTATACAAATAATAAATCAAATATAAACTGATATTTTGAAAAAAAATCTCATATTAAAATTTTTAAAGATTTTGTATTAAGATATTGTCTTATTTGATTGTTTGGTTATGATTACGAAAATTTCACCTACTTTTACCAATCGATCCCACTTTTAATATAAAAAGAAAAAGTAAATTCTACGTCATTTTAAACATTTTAAAATTTGAGTAATGTGATGATTAAAAAATTATTAAATTAAAATTATTTAATTATATTTATTAAAAATAAATAATTTTAATTTAATAATTTTACTATTTATTATATTAATTTAAATTTTGAAAATTTTTAAGTACTATGGCAAACATTTTGAAAAATATACCAAAACATCAATCATTTTTAATTGATTAAAAATTTTAATACCGAAATTCAATCAATTTTAGATAATGACAGTTACTTTATTTCGGATTGTATTTTTTTAACCACACCTAAACCTTTAAAAAAAAAAAAACTTGAAATTGTATGATCAAATTTAGGAATGATAAGCGGATAGGATGGGGGCATATTAATCTTACCCTACTTCATCCCCTTGACTTGTCACCTTTTTCTTGCTTCACCCGTGCTTGTGGAGTAATTTGGTGCTCCATTCCTGTGATTCGAAATGCATCAATGCCCTGCGAAGGAATATGAAAAAATTAATTTAAATATTTTTTATTCATAAATAATTAACAAAATATTAAGACAAATTAAAGATTATATATAATTTATTCAACTAATTTTAAATTAAAAAGGAAACAATTAATTCTAATTGTGTATTCAACTAATTTTAAATCTAATTTTCTATTATTATTTTTTAATATAATGATAATAAAATAGATGTTAAATCTTAATTTTTAATGCATTTGTAACATTTAAATTATTAAAAGAATTAAATATGTCATGCATATATGCAGAACGAATAAGGAAAATGCTGAATCTACCGATTGAGAGTGGTAAAAATAAGTTCCGTATTAATTGCTGCGATATAAATATGAAAGCAATTCTCTCTCTTTAGATCAACGGTTGGTGAATCAAGTTTATATATTTCGAGACTCATTCGGTGCGCATTTGTCGGTACGCACAGTAATGCCCATTTTATAATCACAGGGCTTCGCAGAATCGCAAGGTAAGGTAATGTAAAATGGCTTTGTCCCGGAGGTTTGTACCGAATTCAAAATCTATCTCATGCCTTGTTTTGTGGAGTGAAAATTAATACCAGGGTCGTATTTAATAATTAATTAATTACATTAATAATTAGTTAATTCAATTAATAATTAATTATAATAATTAATGTGATAAAATGATAACATTAATTGTATAAATAAAGATATTTAAGAATATTAATTATTTACTATTAATTATTTATATATAAAAAGATATATAAAGATATAAATATATTTTATAATTTATTTAAATATATTATTTTATTTTAATAATATTTTAAATTTTATATATTATTTAATAAATTAAAATTTCTTCTAAAATATATAGTATTTTTATTTTTTATATTAAATTAGTCTTAAAAATAAATTATTATAAATTAAGAAGCTTGTTAAGATTTTCTTTAAGAAATATATAATTATAATTTATTATAATTATTTAATTTTATTTTAAAAATAAATATATTTTAGTGTTTGTCTTCGATTATATATTATTTTATATCAAATTCTCAACATAATATTTATATGTGCTACAATAATTTTACTATTTTCATATTATATATATATATATTCTTCCTCAGCACACTTTTTTAAGCAAAACGTAACTTGATAAAAATAGATCTTTTTATAATATTTCATATGTTGAAAAGTTCATTTTTATTAGATTATATTTGAAAAATTGGATTGAACGATGAATTAAATAAATTATTGTATATATATGTATTATATAATTGTATTGATTAATTTTATTAATTTTTATTTTAATATAAAAAATTAAATTCATTAAATAATTTTATAACCCAATATTTAACATATTATAATATATATTTTATTAATATATATTGATTTTATTATATAAATTTTATTAATAGAAAGTTAAATGATTATCTATTACTCACCAAGAATTATTAGATTCTAATATATACTGTTAAATTGGTACTTGTTAAATTGAAAATTTTTAATAATGTAATGATTGAGCTCTCTCTTATAAATTTTAAGGTTTGGGGTTTAATTCTTGTACATAATATTTTAAGTATACAATCGTATAAGTTGGATATAATTTTATCTTTTTATGACTTTACTTATTGTAAACGTTGAGCTCCTTAACATTTCTCTTTTAGGTTTTAGGTTGTTGAATCTTAATTAATTAGTCAAATAAAATATTTATTAAATATATAAAAAATTATTTTCCTTCAATATTATTTTCTTAACATCATTTTTTAAATTATTAATATAAATAATATATCACTTTTTTATTAATATATATAAAAAATATTTTAATAGAAAATATTTTGTAACAAAACAAACGGGAGTATACATGCAAAGTTCAAGACATGAATAAAGTTGAAATTATTAAACAACATCAAATGTCATTGTATTTGTATTACTAAAAGTGCTAGCCATATTTTATTTTTTACTCGCTCTTATATTATTTACAAAGAAATTAAATCTCAACATAAATTTACATCTTTTATTAAAATATGTAATATTTTCTCATTTATTTTTATTTAGAGGTTAAATTTAATATTTAATACTCAATAATAATATTTGTCATTAATTCTACTTTGTAAAATTAGGAGCTCCTTTTGTTATATTAAAATAAAATAAAATAATTAATTTATTATATATGCTTATATGCATTAACATTAATTAATTTATTAAAATATTTATTAAGTAATTAATTTTATATTTTAACATTAAGTATAGAATAGATTAGATTTTAATTTAATATGTATAATCTGTGATATGTTAGATCATATATAAACTCATATAAGTAGAGGTCTCAACCTATAACTTTTTAATAGTCAGTAATTTCTTATCACAAGTCTAATCATAAATAGAGATATCAAATTATCATCCAGATATAACTAGGATTGCCACTCCTAAAAATCTCTCTATCTCTTTTCTTATTTGAGCAAACTAAAGGCAAAGCAAATTGCAAAAATTTTACTCATTACTATTTAGACTGATCACAACTTTATTAAATTATACATAAAGTACGTTCATAATTTAATTATGATTAATTTATATTATTTAATATTTAATTATATTATCAACAAATGGTATTAGAGAAATGTTGATAATATGTTAATATTAATTATCAAAATGATTATATTAATTATGTGATCATAATTAATTTAATTAATCTTAGCAAAATTCACAAAAATTCCTAATTTTTTCTTTTCGATAGAAGGAACCCTTGAAATTAGAGATTTTGATTCTAAGACAATTTGGATTAATTTTCTTTCAATTGAATTATGAATTATATTTGTATGTATATATAGAATATCATACAATTGCTTAATTGTATTTAAATTTTATGATTATTATGGATCGAATTTTGAATTTTTTCAAAAATTGTGTGACCTTTGATTGCATAATTTTTAACCTTTTTCTTCTAATTAATACATGGATTTGTGTTGAAAATAGGTTAGATAAATTTTTATTGCATTAAAAAGAGCTAAAACATAATTTTTTGGAACTTGGAAGCTCCATTAATGGTAGAAAAAAGCCATTGAACAACAATTAGATATTGGAGGCTAAAGACAACCTCATGTCCAACAAGGCTTGAGTGTAAGCCTAGGGGTGTACAGCTCACACACTAGGTTTCTAGGCTTAAATTTTGGCCTAATTGTATAGAATTTAATTTTCTATTCATCTATTCTTTTTTCAAATTTTTTACGACTGTTAAATATTTATTTTAAATTTTATAAGAATTATACTATATAAAAATATATTTTATTTATAGAATTTTGATCTATAAAAATTCATAAATATTTTTCATAATATTTTTGGGCTTGGTGAAAAGTTACTCTTTTTTATTGTGAGCATAACTATATTTAATAAATTGTTGAATCTTTAATTATATAATTTTATACATGTATGGATACTAAAAATTGTTTGATTTGCACCAATAATAGATTAGCATTATAATGGGATTGTTTTACATGAAAATATTATTCTTCTGAGATGTTTAGGAGTATATTGCATAATTTTGGGTTTGGACTTCTTTTAAAAAGGCATATGGCATTTACAATGTTTCAATATTTTTTGTACCTTATCGATATGATTATATTGATTACATGCTTGTGTAGACTCTTGTATAAACTAAATTATATGGTATATGTAATTTTATTGATGCCACTTTGTCATATAGTTATTTGACTAATTTTGTTTAATTAGGAATCTTATATTATAATTATGTTGTGCTCGTAAAACTAAAATTTCTCAATCTTGTAGCATTAGTTTCATCCTTTCAGTAACTATATGTGATAAGGACTCTTAATAGAACGAATTATGATAAATGAAAAGAGTCTTTGAACATGTACCTAATAATTTCTAAAGAAGATTTAGCTCTTAGAGAACCGAAGTTAGCTAATCTCTTATCCGAATCTAGTACTGCAAATAAAACTTATCACAAATAATGGTATGAGTCAAACTGAATCTATTTAGCAGTGATCGAGTTCACTATTAAAAAATAAATTAGAGAGAGTATTGTTAGTGTGTGTCCTAGGAACCAATCATATAGATGATTGAAATAATACATAATGTATTATATTTTATTTTTATCATTTTATTATTATTCTGCATGATTTATAACTTAATATAATAATTATCCTTGGAATAGTTTTGCTATTCCTAAAATATTCCTTGTCAAGTATTATTACGAAAAGGATAGTAATAATACATCGAGACTAGTATGTATAATGACTGATAATTATGAATTATAGATATGTGATATCAAATCAATACATGAGTATATTATTAGTGAATAATGTACTAGACTGACCCACTATGAGAACATTGCATGGATAGACGTGTCATAAATTATTCTCATATGATCACAAATAGACATAAACCTTTGACCTGAAGTCACTATGATTTTCTATATGAGGAATTACTCACTTTAATATTATCTTATGTCACCTTTAATCAGGATGACGAATAGGATATTGATTAGGTGTGTCATGAATCGTGCAGAGGGAAGTGAGTGATGTAGATGGGATTTTGTTACTCTTGCATAAAAGAGAAATATCCTTGGGCCCCTTGATTGAGTAAGACTTAGAAATACATGGCCATGCTCAATTGGATTAATATGTGATATTAATCATTTATTTTAAGTCTACTCAGTATCAAAAAATATAAATTGAACATTGACGAAAATGATACATTCCATACCTCTAGTTCAATTTGGATATTATTACAAAAGGATTATGATGCAAAACGTTAATAATGTATTAGGTGGATGTTAAATCACAGACATTCTTACTACTTGAGTGGCAGTGATGTATTGCTAGATACTGCTCACTGTCTATGACTCAATAATGGATCATTGTCAACGTAGTAAGAACCTACAGGGTCACACAAAAGGAGTAGGAATAAGACAATAATTAATTGGACTTTAATTATATTAATATCCAATTAATTGGACTTATTTTTGTGCATATATATATTATTATTAAGAATAATAATGAGTTATTCACGTAATATATATATATATATATATATATATATATATATATATATATATTATGTGATATTATTTGATATTAAAGTAATATCAAATAATTATGTTATCAGATATTAGATAAATATATTATGAGATAATATTATTTTAATATTTAATAACTATATGCAATTATCTAATACAAGATATTTATATTATGAGATAATATTATCTAATATTAGATAATTAATAGATAAGTCCTATCTTTCCTCATTATCTCTAGGATAAGGATAAAATGAGTTGTTAAGTGTAATTAGGATTTTGGAAGCATTATCCTAGTAGGATTAGAATTATGGCTTACCTAAGTTCTATCAAAAGGGGTTTGAGGGCAGCACTTAGACACACGTTTATAAGCCTCATAAAATCCTAAATCACTCAGAAAACATCGAATCCTAATTCCTAGAGAGAGAAACGCATCCTAGCAGATTTGTGGAGGGCGAAAGGTCGTTGTTCACTCCGTGTGGATACCGTAAAGACGTTGTACCTTTCGGCTAGCATTTGATTCATCCACTCTCAAGTCTTGATCAGTAAAAACATGAATGTCTAATAGGTAAAACTCTAATAATTGATTTATACTTTTTACATAGATCCTAGGTAGAATTCAAATCAAAATTTTAAAATTTTGCTGCATGTAATAATCCGAATTCCCAACAAGTATCCCAAATAAGAACAATGCCATGGAATACATGAAAGTTATTGGTGAGAAATTTAAGAAGTTTGACAAGACTCAAAAGGTCTACTACCTCTCCTTACTTGATAACACTCATTATGATAGACTTTTGAATGTTAGGAAGGATATCATAATGATGATTTACTATTATAATAAGCTAAAATTATATACTTTCAATCTAGGAAAAAGCATTTTAGTCTACAAAGTCCTTCAATTATTGCCATTATGAATATAGCTACCTAAGAACTTCTTATAATTCATAAGAGGGAGAGTGGACAATAAACCAAATGATTTCCATAGTAACTCAGGAAGAAGAGATCATGAAGAGTAATTGACAACCACTTCTTGTCAATCACTTATCTCATGGCTCTAACAATAAGTCAAGTGGGAATGATAAGAAAGCAAAAAAGCCAGGCATGCAAATATCTAGAGAGCTTGGTTTTAAGAAAAGTAATAAAACAAGCAAAGGATAATAGAAGAAATTTAAGGGCAATTATAATTATTACAAGATCCCTGGATATAAGATGTTTAAGTGCTATAAGTTAAAAAACAAGTATGAGAAGGAAGGTACATATTCCAATTTTACCCCTTTAGCTCTAATGTGTTTTGAGTCCAATAATCTTGAGACATCTTCCAATTTTTAGTGGTTGGATTCTGGTGCAATTGTTCATGTTGTAAATTCCTTACAAGGACTAAAAAATCTGAGGATCCTAAGTAAGAGAGAGAGAAGACTATCTTGGAAGTAATAAGAAGTAAAGTTGAAGTTAAATATATGGGATCAATTTCTTTATATTTATCTTCTGAACATATTTTGGATTTGAATAATGTCATTTATGTACCTTTTATAATAAGAAATTTGATTTCTAATTCTATTTTAGATCATTCTAATTATTCCTTTTGGCAAAGAAATGGAAAGATTAAAATTTATTATGATTTTGTTGTTATTGATACTGCCACTTTACAAAATAGTTTATATCATTTAAATTTGAATGATTATCTTGTTGTGTCTTCTGATGTATCCATCAATATTATGATTGGACATAAACGTCCTAGAATGAATAAGAATTCTTCCATTTTATAGCATTGACGATTAGGCCACATTTCTAGAGAGAGATTAGAAAGATTAGTAAAGTAAGGTGTGTTGTTAGACCTAGATTTGTCAGATTTTGAAGCTTGCATTGACTGTATTAAAGGAAAATTCCCTACTAAAGTTAGAAACAAAAACGCACAAAAGTCCAAAAACATCTTGGACCTAATATACACTAACATATGTGGGACCATTACACTAGTAGCTATTGGAGATTTTAAATACTTCATTACATTTACATATGATCATTCTAGGTATGGTTGGATTAAGTTTATACCCAAAAAGTCAGAATCTCTAGATGCCTTTGAGAATTTTAAGGCAGCAATTGGGTTGAAGACTAGCAAAGTCATAAAATGTGTTAGATCAGATAAAGATTGAAAGTATTATGGGAGATATATTGAGGTGGCTAGAGATCGTGGTCCATTTACTTTACTTCTACAGGAACATGGTATTAAGGCCTAGTATATAATGCCTGACACACCACAACAAAATAGAGTTACAGAAAAGTGTAATCGTACTCTAATGGAGATGGTCAGAAACATAATAAGCCACTTCTCATTGCTAGAATTCTTATGGGGTGAGGCCTTAAAAATAAAAAAATATATTTTAAAATAAGTACCTAGTAAGTCAGTTTTAAAACTCCATATAAGCTTTTTACTAGAAAGAAGCTCAGTTTGAAACATTTTCGAGTATAGGATTGTAAGGTAGAGGTGAGACCATATAATCCCCAATTGAAAAAATTAGATTCCAAAATAATTGGTGGATTCTTCATTAGGTACTATACTAGATCATGAGATTGTAGATTTTATTGTCCTATTAATACTACTAAGATTATTAAGTTTAATTGGGCATTCTATTTTGAAGATGACTTGGATAGTGGGAGTTCAATACCTAGGGCTATCAATCTGTGTGATGAGAGTATAATTTTACCTATACTTGTTTTAACATCTTCACCTTCTAGAGGAGATAATGTTAAAAATATACATAAGATAAATGAAGAACCTCATGATGAAGAGCATGATTACCCAGCCACTGAATTAAGACAATCTCAAAGGGTTTAAAAGCCTACAATACTAAATGACTATATCATGTACTTTTAAGAGTTTGAATTAGACATTATTGATGGGACAGATCTCATTTCTTTTTAGCAAGTAATGTCAAGTTCTCATTTTTCTAAGTGGCAAGAGGTTATGAGTGATGAAATTTCCTCCATGCATCACAATCATGTGTGGGAGCTTGTTAAGTTACTAGATGGATACAAGCCAATCAGTTATAAATGGGTCTTCAAAACTAAATGGGGTGCCATCGGTAAGATTAAAAGATATAAATCCAAACTTATGACTAAAGGCTATAATCAAAAGGAAGGTATTAATTATATAGAGAACTTTTTTCCTGTGTTTACTAAGGATGCTTTTAGAGTTATCATGGCACTTATTGCATAATTTGACCTTAAATTTCATTAGATGGATGTTAAGATTGCCTTTCTAAATGGAGACTTATATGAAGAAGTTTACATGACTCAATCGAATGGTTTTGTTGAACCTGACAAAGAGCATTTGATATGCAAATTATACAGATCCATCTATAAGCTAGAACAAGCCTCTAGATGGTGGCACTTGAAGTTTCATGAGATCATTACCTTTCTTAGATTCATTAGGAATGCTTTGGATCAATGTATTTATTAGAAATTTGATGGGAACAATTTATCATTTGTGCTTTATGTTAATAATATTATACTGGCCAACAATTTAATGAATTTTTTGGATAAGTCAAAATACATATTGTCATGTTATTTTAATATAAAAGATCTTGGTGAAGCATATTTCATTCTTGGAATTCAGATCCATCGTGACAGAACTTATGGCATTTTAGGTTTGTCTTAGGCTAATTACATTGAACGATTGCTTAAAAGATACTATTAGTGTGCTTGGAAGATACTTAAGTGATCTTGGGATGGATAATTGGAAAGTAGCCAAGAAAGTAATGAGGTATCTTTAAGGTACCAAGAATCACAAGTTGACTTATAGAAGATCTGATTCAATTGAGGTTGTTGGTTATTTAGATTCAGATTATGCCTCATGTATAGATGATTGTAAGTTAACATCTAGATATATCTTTATGATGTCTAGAGGAGCTGTCTCATGGGAAAGTATTAAGTAATTACTCACAGCTACATCAATTATGGAAACAAAGTACATCGCATGTTATCAGGCCACTTGTCAGGTTGTATAATTGGGAAAGTTGATATCTAGCACGCATTTGGTTGATTTTATATTATGACCTCTTATAATTTTCTGTAATAATTTTTTTGCTATGTACCTCAGACTTACATTTAATCCATTCCTAGTGGAGACATATTGGCAAATTCATTAACTAAAGGCTTACTTGTAGGAGTATTTAAAAATCATGTAACTTATATCGATTTTGTTAAATATTTAGATGAAACCTAAGTTTTGTGAGAAAATGAGATATGCTTATTTCATTTGTTACTATCTGAGACCACTTATGTAATCATTGCTCACTTTGAATTTTGAAATATTGGTGATGTGTTACATATATATAATTTGTTTCCCTATCAGATTCAATGATTTTGAATTATTTCTTTTCTAAATTGAGGTTGAAAGACTAACTTTATATATTTTGTTCTTTTCAGATCATGAGATATTGTATTTAAATATCATTTGTCTCCCTATTAGATTCAATGATTCTGTATGGTTTGATTCTCTTAATTAAGTTTGTAACTTAATGTATATTAATTGCTTAATTATTTTTGTATCAATATTTCATGTAATTAATTAATGTTATTCAAGTAGGAGAATATTATATTAAAAAATAATTAATTTATTAGATATATTTAAATGAATTAGTATTAATTAATTTATTAAAATATTTATTTAAGTAATTAGTTTTATATTTTAATATTAAACATAGAACAGATAGAGTCCTGATTCAATATGTATGGTCCATGTAAAGGTCTCAACTTATAACCTTTTAGTGGTTAGTAGTTTCTTATCACAAGTTTAACCATAAATAGAAAAATTAATTTGTCATTCAAATATAATTAGGATTACCACTCCTAAAAATCTCTCTATCACTATTCTTCTCTAAATAATCAAGAGGGAGAAGCAGGTTGGAAAAACTTTACTTATTATTATTTAGATTAATCATGGCTTAATTAGATTATGCATCAAATACACTTATAATTTAACTATGATTAATTTACATTATTTAATATTTAATTATATTATCAACACCTTTCTCAAGTTCTATTGCTTAAATATGTTAGTTTTACAATACTCTTTTAAGTATTAAAAATAGTAGAGTAAGTAAGCAAGATTTGATTCTTCTAAAATAAAAAACCTACTTTAGAGGACGGAGTACATTACTATGATATTAATAAGAAAATCAATAAAGTAAATAATTATAAATTCAAAAGTTATATTTTATTTATTATCATTAATAAAATTTGAATCATTAATTTTTTTTTATCAATATTGTAATGATATATTTTATTCTTTAAAATATACAGAAGTTTAATCCAGGTAAATAACCTCTTATATAAAATTAAAGTTATTATGATTGAAATATGAAAATTTATTTATCATTCTTTACAAAAATAAGACCCCAAACTAGTATTGTTTAGACGGCTTCCTAATTTCAATGTTAGAAAACCTTTGTTATTAATAACCTCATTAATCTCCAGAACAAAATAGTGTTAACAATAAGCTAGATGCGATATCTCACTCCATCTTTGTCAATAATAATAAACCAACAATCTTATCGGTATTATATGTATCCACATTAATAATTGATCTTAAAATATAAATTTTACATATAAAAGTTCGGTAGTTGTTGTTGTTGGTTATCACCCATCCCACTCAAACCTCAGGCCAATTTGGCTACACCACACAGATATTTCCAAAAAGCTTCGTGTTCTTGCACAAGCCTTCAACTTATTTTATTTTAAACACGAGACCAAATATTTGATAGGTAAAAAATGCTATATATATTAAAAATAAAATTTAAAATTTTTTACATTTATTAAATTATATTTTATAAATTTATTTTATCATTTCATATATAATTAATAATTCTTAATTTATATTTAAAATTTAATTATAAATATCATTATATATATATATATATAAGAGGACGTGATTGCTGCACTTTAGAAGTACATATGGTTTCATTGGGGAAATTAATTTAGGATTCGAATATAGAAAGACTTGACATAAACAAAGTGTATATATATATATAGTAATAAACAACGCCGAAGAAGTTTCTTTGCCATACTCGAGAAACTTCAATTCTATTGTGCTTGTTTTTCATTTCCTATAATACTCCAAGTCACCATCACCAATTAAATTAAATAAGCTCAATAATTTTATGTCCATTTCAGGGTGCGTACATTAAATTAAATTAAATATATAAAAAAAAAAACGAACCGTTCTCATGCCCCACATGTATCCATATTTATTTAAGATAAAATGATTGAACAATTAATTTTTAATTCTAACCCCCCCGCCCCGGGGGGGCGATATATTGGTGACGTACCCACTTCTTCAATCGCCAATCATTGTCAAGGCCGTTCCTGGCTTCATATTTAGCTCTTCGCTACACCCAAATGACCCAATATGAATGCCGTAAATGCTTATCTGTAATTCGCGGTACAAGTGCGGCGATACAACCGCAGCGCAGAATAGTGGAATGGAAAATTCTTCTGATTAAATGGATGGACTTTTTTTTCTTAGGATACAAATCCAAAGAATTAGAAAAATATTTGTAATCTCACGGCAGTATCAAAGCTTTAATATTATTTTTATTTATATTTCAATAAAGAAAATATTTTAATATTATAATTAAATAATTATTAAAATTTTAAAAATAATTATTTTATTTATTAAAATATAATTAAAAATAATATTAAAATTTTTAATAATATTATTTTATTTATCAAAATATAAATAAAAATTTAATAATACTGTACAACTAGAAATATTTTGCTTAATCAAAATGGAGTACATTAATTGTTTGGGTGGAGGAAATAGAGAGAAAATGGGTTAAGAATGCATATCGCTACAACCAAATAAACTTAAGAGAAAATTTTCGAATGATTTGATGAGCATTAATTAAATTAATATCGAATAACTTTTTATATTAATTTAATATTTATTTTAAAAAGGTTTATCTCAAATTAATATTGAAATTTTGTTACACAAATTAACTATTAAAAATTTAGTAAATTAGTACAAATTTTTTTAAATTGACATAATTTTTTCAATATTAATTTAATGTTTGCCGATTCTTTCATGCATTGATTTGATAGTTTTCTCTAAAATTTAATAAAATCCACCCTATTTCAAAACTATTATCAATAAAAAAATATTCTAAATATTTATTAAGAGTATATATATAATTTAATAATAAGTTTATTTTCCTCCTGTTTTAAGCCTTATTATCACAGTTAGTTTGGATATTATGGAATAAAAATATAAAAAATTAATGCAATTTTCAAGTAATGAAAACTTTTATTTCATTAAAACACATGTAGATCAAAGATATATTAGAGTCTTTATTTTGACCTTCTTTCAAGCAAAAGGTGTTAACCTCCTAAAATTTTGAAAATATATTATAGTATTATATAATTTTTTAAAAATTAGATAAATTATTTGATTTTGTAAAATTTTCCTACTCTTATTGTTTCAAAATCTTATGTTAAAATTTTTCATTATCTATTTTTGAAAGACATATATTATATATTTTTAAAAAATTTATGCCAATTTTGATCAGTAAAGTAAAAATCTTGGTTTGTATATTAGAAAGTTCCGTGGGATAAGGACAAGTGAGGACTACAGATGACGAGGACCTACTGGAATCGAAATGAAAGCTTGGGATAACCATCAAAATCCAAAATCTCTATCTATAGGCTTTAATCCGGAGGATAAAGTGCCGAGATGTAATCCCATGCTTGTAAAAGAGAAAGTAAAGAGGTGTGCTTGGATTGATAAAACATTGAGATAAAATAATTTTTATTATTAATTTTTATATATTAAAACTTTAAATTTTACCCTTTTCCCTGTATTCTTTTTCTAATTAACTTTCAAAATTTTTTCTTTATTCTCATTTTCATCTCAAGGTAGAAATTCTATGATATAATAATATATTGGTATATTTTTAAATTTAACCGCCTAATATAATTATATTGATCAATAATTAAATAGTATATCAAATATATTATTATATTAATAATTTATCGTAAAATTTTCATCTTTTTGATCAGGTGACTTCGGGTTAATGGAGGAATCACAGCCACCGATTGAAATTCCAAAAAAATGATATCAACGATGATTATCGCAGCAGGAAATCTACGCCACCAGTAAAAAGAACGCCGCTTTTGCAGTTCGATAGTCACTGGTCAGCCACCAAGAAACGTCATAAAGCGCCGAAAATAGAAGCCGTAAGTTTGGCCGCATCGCCAGATTTTCAATTGATTCAGGACGGTAATTTCACATGTTTACCTCATTATTTTAACTAATTAACCATTACCATTGAAACGCACGCATGAAATTAAGCATTCTGCATCGACGAAAAAGCTGACGGAAATGGGGCGATGATGGATGATGGCTGCTATATATGTATGTGATGGCACATGAATATGCATGGTTGATGAGGTTATGGAAGAGGACGAGAGGGAGATTAGGAAAGAGAGATTGTGTATAAAGGGCAATGATTACCAATGGGGTCATGATGGGAACGCTTCCATCCGTAGAAATAAATGATTAAAAACCAAAGCACAACACAGGACTGCGCAGCCACAGCCGCCATTTCCTCTCAACTTTGCCCCCTCCCATCCATTTCTCCTCATTTCCTTTTTAGCTTCTTTTATTTATTTGCCATTCTTATTAGTTATTACTCCCCATAAATCAAAAACTATGTGAATATATAAAAAGTTTAAAGAAATCAAATAAAAAAAGGAGAGACAAAAGAGAGTTAGATAGAGACATATTAAATACTATAATTTTTTAAAATTCAACTGAAATTCCGAGGGAAAGAAAAAGAAAAAGGAAAAAAAAAAAGTTGGATTCCGGGGAGAGAGAAATTATAAATTAAAGAAGGAAGGCGCAAAAATCAGGTATTTAAACGGGCACAAGAGGAGTTGTATATCTGCGATGATACAACTCCTAAGCTACCTTCTACCAAAATAAAGAGAGCAGAAGAAAAATCTTAACGGCTATCCTATTTTCGTGCCTCCTCCCCTTTTGCCTTATTTATTTCGTTTTCCCTCCCCACTTCACTATGTGATCGGATGATATATCCAATTGAAATGAACACTCAAGCTCTCTGCTTCCTCCCTTTTCGCGTCTCAAATTTCGAAGCCTTTTGAGCTTGCAATTCTTGCTTGTAACACAAGTTAGTCACCCTTGAAAAAGCTGCAATTTTCCTCATTCTGATATCATCCAACCCCTTCTTCTTCACCTCTCTCCTTCTATATAAACCCTGTTCCTGCTGCTTTCTCTTCAGAACAATTCCTTCTATCCCACTTGCTTGGTTCAGAATTCTTTAACAGAGTCCAATATGGGACAAGAGTTTGGGAGAGGGGTTGTGAGTGTGAGAGAGTTCAATCCGAATAAAGACAGAGACGGAGTGGAGGCTGTTGAAAGGATTTGTGAAGTCGGACCCAGTGGGAAGACTTCACTCTTCACCGACCTGAGAGGTGACCCTATTTGCAGGGTCCGCCACTCACCAGCTTTCCTCATGCTGGTATTGATTCTATTTCAACTCTATTATAATCAATGTCCCTCCTCCTTTTTTGTTCTCTTTTTCCTATCTATTCTATTCTATTTGCAATAATCAGTATCGCCGCCGCACCCACTCACTTCATCTTCTTCCTTTTCCCACTCCTTTAACAGTCTTTTCACCAACTTTTTAATTCTCAACTGTGTAAGTTTGGAAATTTGAAGCTTCTAAAGAATGATTTCATGATTAAATTGCTGATTTGTTGTTCAACAGGTGGCTGAGGTAGATGAAGAAATAGTGGGAATGATAAGAGGTTGCATCAAAACTGTTACGTGTGGAAAGAAGGTCTCCAGAAATGGAAAGAAGGCTAACTCCACTGACACTTTCCAAGCCACTGCTAAACCAGTTCCTGTATGCACTAAGCTCGCCTACATCTTGGGCCTTCGTGTTTCACCTTCTCACCGGTAATATTCAACTTCACATCAGAAAAATTAATTATTTCGAAATACGAAGAAAGTTGCGTATAATCCGAAATGAATACAAATGCTGAGCATATTAACATGTTGCTTCTGGTTGCAGGAGATTGGGAATTGGGTTGAAGCTGGTGCAGAGGATGGAAGAATGGTTTAGAGATAAAGGAGCGGAATACTCGTATATAGCAACGGAAAACGACAATTTGGCATCCGTTAAGCTCTTCACCGACAAATGCGGGTACACAAAGTTCCGTACTCCCTCCATCCTTGTCAAACCCGTTTTTGCCCATCGAGTCAGAGTCTCCAACAAGGTCGATATCATCAGGCTCAGCCCGTCCGATGCCGAATGCCTCTACCGCCGCCGCTTCGCCACCACCGAATTCTTCCCTCGCGACATTGACTCCGTCCTAAACAACAAACTCAGCCTCGGTACCTTTCTCGCTGTCCCTCGTGGGTCCTACAATGCCGAGACATGGCCCGGGTCGGATCATTTTCTGTCGGACCCACCAGAGTCTTGGGCAGTTCTCAGTGTCTGGAATTGCAAGGAAGTGTTCACGCTCGAGGTACGTGGCGCGTCGCGGGTGAAGCGCACTTTTGCGAAAACGACTCGGATTATGGATCGTGCCTTGCCGTTCCTTCGGTTACCTTCGATACCGGACTTCTTCAAGCCGTTCGGTTTCCATTTCATGTACGGGTTGGGTGGCGAAGGACCCGATGCAGTGAAGATGGTGAAGGCTCTCTGCGGGTTCGCGCACAACCTAGCCAAGGAGCGCGGTTGTCGTGCGGTGGCTACGGAGGTGTCGAGCAGTGAACCGTTGAGGATTGGAGTGCCGTACTGGAAGATGCTATCGTGCGCCGAAGATTTATGGTGCATCAAGAGGCTTGGGGAAGACTATAGTGACGGGTCTCTGGGTGACTGGACCAAGTCTCCACCCGGATTGTCCATATTTGTTGATCCCAGAGAAATATAATTTTCGAAGAAAAAAACTGGATTAGGAGAGAGGAAAGGAAAAACGGGCCCGAAATTGCAATTCCACCTTTTTTTTTCTTTTTCTGTAAAATCTCTGTTTTTGTATTTTGAGAAATTTTCTAAGGCGACGACTTCGAGGGTGGGAAAGGAGGGAATGAGTGAGGGGAGATATGGATTTTTGTTTTGTAAAGGAGAAGTGGAATATCCCCCACCTTTTGTAATTTTCGAAATAGCTTTTTTGTAAATGGATGTGGCTTTTTTAGATCCTCTTTTGGCCAAATATGGCCTTGGCTTCTAGTGCTATTTACCTATCATCCTTTTTCCCTTGCTAGTGATTCTATAAATCAACTAAAATGTTGAAATATGTGGTACTAGTTTAGATGATCTGAATGTGAAAGATTGTGAGAGCTCTCTTTCATAATAAATCAGAATATCCATTTGGGTTTATGCACGTAGCAAAAATCCATTTTTTAAAAGACCCTTTTGGAAGTGTCCTTGATAATATGCCTGATGCAGGGTCGGGGTGGGGACCTTATCTACCCAGCTTTGTTGTATTGGGTTCTTAGTATCTTTCTTATTGAGGTTAGTGGGAATCAAATTGTGCCGCATTAAGTCTCAGTGTAAGCTTCCTAATTATGAGGCTAACTGAGCCTTTAAGAGAGTCTTCCTTATAAAAAATCATGAATTGCACATGTAAGAACTTGAATTGTTAAGTTAAATTAGTATAATTATATAAAGGAAAATTCTATGGTGTTTCGGAAGTTCCAAAACCTAGGGTGACACGGTACATCTTAGGTCATTGGATGAAATTATTAAAATTCTTAGTAATCTCATCTAAGAGCTTATGTTATGTCACGTCACCCCGGATTTGAAACCCTTGAAGTACCGTAATAATGCCCTTATATAAATGATTGTGCATCGTCATATCTCTTTTAACAGATACAAAAGAGATTTAAGATAATATATTATTAAAAATATTAATTTAAAATTAAATTTAAAATTTTTATATTTAATAAATTTAATTTTAAATATTTTTAATATATATACATATAATATTAGTGATACACTACTAATGTATATACAATTTCTTGTGTGAATGGAGTTTCAGGTAGTGGTTACGTGATTGCCTTCGTGCTATACCAAGGAATTTTGATGGCAAATTCGTAAAGGAGAGGCGCATACAAAAGAAAGGGAAAAGTAATCTAAGAGGAAGGTACAAGCAAGGTATGGTGTAATGTTATTTTTCTTCGCTGTGTTTGTGTTGACCCTCGCAAAGACTTGTCTCATTATCATTCCGACTTCATTCTTCGGGGGTTCTTGTTTGGGACTTTTGTGTGAACCCACGTTTTTTTGGAGAGTGACGCAAAGCCAACAATCCAAACCGAAGAATACGAGGAAAACTGCAACGTCTCAGACCGCTGAAATATGTATAATTTTTCCTTTCTAAAATATTCACCTTAATTACTCTTCTCATATATGGATCAAATTTTACTTTTTTTTTTCTTATGATTTGTATTATCAATATTTTATTTATTTATGTAATCTATTCCTTTAAAATAGATAAAAATATCATGTACCAAGTAAAATATTAATGGCGTAAATTACTATTTAACCATCAAAATAATAGAACTCCATTAGCTTGGATGAAAAAATTGTAAGAGGAGACAAAATATTAAAGAAGCAAATTATGTATTAATTTTTTTATACTTTAAATCATAAGTAAATGAAATAAAACTCAATTAATATAATTAAAGTGTATTTTCTTATCTTCACCACAATCTAATTTAATATATATATATATATATATATTTGTGCGGTGAGAAGATGGAATCTTTATTCTTTAGGTTGCAAATGGGTTTGCAAAACAGTCGTCCCTCTCTTTGGTCCCTTTTCTTCTTTTCCGTCTGATTGGACTGAATTTATTTTTGTGGCTATGGTGCTTTGCAACCCTTTTATAAATATGAGTGAATGATTAATAACAAAGTCACAAAAAAATGCTATTCCTTTATAAAAGGAGTTAATTCTGATTGGTAATTAAGAAAAGAGTAGTTAATTCTGGAATCCGAGAAAAGAGTTATAAAATAAGAATCGTTGGTGGACCGGAAAGTCTTTGTTAATTAACGGGTATTTTCATCTTATAGACTTGACGACACCACCACATAAATGTAACATATTATAATCATCAACATTAGTTGCTCTTTAACCCATTCCTTTAGTCAGCATAGAACGTCATGTTACATGTTGAATCCCAATACATTTCAACTATAAACTTTGGTTTTAAATTCAATCTTTGAAAATGTTATTATTAAGAGTTTACTACTTACTATTAATTATTATTATTCCCATCTTAAATAGACATTAATTTTATATTAAAAAGGTGTAGAAATATTGGGTGGTAAAAAAAAAAACTCACTCAAAATTATTGATGTATTTAGATATATTTTTATTCTTATATTTTCAAAAATTATTTTTGAATTGAAGAAAAATGAAGAATAAAAAATAATAGGTATTATAAATAAGAAAATATTTTATTTAATTATAAGATTAACATCTTGAATAAGAAAATAAGTTCAAAAAATATTAAATTTTTTTTTTATTTTTTTATTTTTAAGTTATACATTAAAAATTATAATTTTTAAAAATAAATTCTGAAAATAAATTTTTATTATTAGAAAATTTATTATTAAAAATAGTAAATAAACAGACACTATATCACAAGAAAATTTTTCTTTAAACGTAAATTTCTCAAATTGAATGCACATAACTCCCTTTTAACTTGCTTACAAAGATAGAATAATTAAAATTAAAGTAAATTCTCTTTTTTCACGTAAAATTTAATTTTTATTACTTTCATTTTTTAAAATAAATTTTATTAATTTTATTCTTATGAAGTATTAATTTATATAATTTCATTCTTTAAAAAATAAAATTAAATAAATTATTATTTTATACTATAAAATTACCAGAAAATATTTTACAAAAAATTAAAAAAAGAGCTTACTTACTCTAAAAATATGATTGATTCAAATTATTTGATTTATGGCAAAAAAAATTATTTTAGTTTATGATATAAGCAATAAATTGGTGGCGCACAAAATTAACGGTGGTAAGTTAGTGAGTCACCAATCAAACACGGCCCGAAATGAAGAGGGCAGGGGAAGCGTGGGTCTTGGGTGCTCACGGGGATTGCACTAAAATCTTCATTATCATTATCATCTCACGTGTGTCACGAGCTTGGAGGGTAATCTTGGCTAGTTGGACTATACGATTTGTGTGAAGTCCACGTGTCACCCCGATGTCATTTTCTTTCTTTAATTTCATCTCACGCGGTACTGGCTGTGATACATCAGGATTTTATATTTCCACGTAACATAATAAGTTTTAAAAATTTGAGATAATGCGATGAAATTTAAAATTATTAAAGTAAATTTATGAAATTAAATAAATTTAATTAAATAATTTCAATTCAATAAATTTTAAATTTTATGAATTTTACTGCAAATTTCAAAGCCCAAGGGTTCCATATAACCCCCCTTCATTCAAATGGAATCTGGTTTAAGTTGGCGCTGGAGATGATGATAAAATGGTGAATTTCTGAGTCAAAGGAAAGCAAAAGGGAAGATGTGAAACTGACCGTTTAATAGATTAGAGAGTACCTGCTTCAGTTAGTTGAAAAGTCTAACGCTAAGCCTTTTCCTTATTGGGATTAATGTGGCGATTATCAGTTTAATTCCTACTTTTTGACGGAAGGGTTGGTGAATTGGCAGATCGATTTAATAAGCATTATCATTAACTCATTTTAATCACTTATTTCATGCATCCATACAACAAATTTGGGTTTATATTAGTCATCTCGAAGCTCGAATAGTTTGGCAACTTTATGTGAAAATTATATATACGGACCCCCTTTGAATTGCATAGTGATAGTTTGAATTCATCATCATGTATTATTTATTTATAAATGGAATTAGTTTTTAACATTAAAAAAAAGTCTAAAATAAGGATAGGGTTTCAGGTGAAATAATACATTACTAAAATCAGTTATATGATGTCAAGGATTGCCGAATTCTGCACTAAAAAAATAAATAAAGATGACCAAATTGGCGGTATTCCTGCGTATTATATTCTTATAATGAAACACATCAAAATTTTTATATTTTAATCTAAATCAATGACGACAGTCAATTAAATAAAGTAATTATAGTATTTATATATTGACTAATGAATAAAATCAATAAGACTAATTTTATATATATGATTAGGTCAAGAAAACTTAAATAATATTTAATATCATTTAAAAATTTCATATCCTTTTTTTATATTTTTAGAGTTTAATCTTTAATTTTTATACGCGTTCAGTTTAATCGTTTAATACATAAAAGCAATCTTACAATGCTAATTGTAATGAACGGGGACTATCTCATTGAAACTTGACTTCCAATATAGAACTAGTCAATTGGTTAGGTTGAAGAGGTTGGTTACCTTACCCACAAGACTGGAAAGATTCATTGTCAGCTTTCACACAAATTGCTTAAGAAGCAAACTGTGAACATTAAAAAAAAAAAAAATTACAAGTCATATGGATCCCAGTCTCTGTCTCTCTGGGTTTTATTGGGCAAAAGCCAAAAGTCATTCAGGATTAGTGAAAGTATAAACTCACTAACCTTTCTACCAAGACTGACTTGACTCCCACCGGTATATATGCGGCCACCACAATCTTTATTATTCTTATCCATCTAACTATGCATTATTAACACACTCCAAGGTAAGCATTAGTCAAATGCAGTGCAAGTGTTAGGCAAAGTCTAACACGCTAAATCTTGCCAAATTGCGATTGATTAACAATTTTAGGTTTGGAAGCTCACTCTTCTAGACACATTATCAAGTTTAACAAGAAAATTAAATCAATAAAAGAGGAGCTGAAGAGGAAAAATAAATGCCATAAAATAAAGTTGAAAAGTGAAAATTTCTTTTAAAAGAATAAAAGTTTATTATTATTATTATTATTATTATTATTATTATTATTATTATTATTATTATTATTATTATTATCAAATTAGTACTTTAAAAATTAAAGAGATATCAAATTGATACTGATAGGATATTTTAACATCAATTTAATATCAATTTTAAGAATTTTACTTCAATTTAATAAACCATCACTAGATTTTGTATGAAAAGTCCTTCACTTAAAAATTGAGTTTTGCTTCATTCTCATATGCTTATTATTTAAATTAAAAACATTTGTTAACTTCAAAGTTCGCGCAAAGTGTAGAGAATTAGGGATCTATGATTTATGATTAGTCAAGAAAAGAATTAAATATTTGAGATTTCAAATAAATTGTTATTGGTAACCTCTTTTTAACTAATAATTTTAGAATAAAATTTAACTTCTATGTCAACCAAAACTTTTTCAACATGTGTTATGTACATAATTCTAATACATGAATGACTATGATAGTGAATTGATATAAAATTTAAGAAATTGATACTAAATGAATGATATCTCCATAATCTTTCAGTTATTAATTAGGTGATTTATTACTATTACTATTATTATTAGCCTCTTTGTATATATTTCCACGTAAGTTTAGAAATCTTTTTTTTTTGTAAAGTAAATGAAACTTTTAAATATTATTATCAACTATAATTGATTCTTGATGCAAACAATATTTTGTAGTTAATAATTATTAATAATGTTTAGTGTTTTCAAATTCTTTTTTTTAAAGAAAGCATTTGAATTCACAAATTCATTATTTTATATGACCCAAAGCTTATTCCTTGAGTATCAAATCTTGTCATTATTTAATTACATCCATTTAATTAATTTGATGTTAAAAGTATATCTTAATGAATTATTACATTTGAATACAATAGCAAAAAGGATAAGAACTAGTAAAATAATTATTATATTGAAATAAAATAAGAAATATTAATCTATAAGGTAAGGTTGCTATGTGAGTTTTTTTTAGTGAATTTACAAGCTTTCCTTTTTTAGTACACTATCTCGGTGCACTGGTGTAGTTTTAAAGGATGTATTGTTTGGTTGGTGTATTGGCATGGAGGAATCAAAAGAGGTTTTGGACCTAACTAACTTTGAAAATTTTAAGCATAGTGACTTTGTACGAGTTAATAAAATCTTTAGCACTAAGTTTTAAACAAAACTATAGTTTACATTATAATAAGTAAAAGTTAGGGTTTAAATAACCTTATAATTGGTGAGGTTAGTTCGAATCAATACTTATTCACTTTTATATTTTTCGAGAATGCTAAAAAAAAATTAAAAATTCACCATGGAATATTATAAGGAACCTCTTAAATGTTTTCCCTTAAGATTAATAGGTGTGTATGGTGTACAATGATTTTAAATAGGCTTTGCTCTGGGTTTAATTACATAATTTACCATATATGTTATTTGGAAAAGAGAATGCTAGGAAAATTAAAAATTAGGTTAGTGAAGTAATTGGTGTTAAGATCTCAATCCCAAATGGTGATATTTTATTGCATTTTATAGGAGTAAAAGTTTAGTTAAAGTTATCTAAATCATATCTTTTAAGAGTTTGGTACCTAAAAGGTAAGGGAGAAAAGGCTTAAGCTTATTTTTTGTTACGAAAAGCTACAAAATAAATGCTTTAATTATGATATTATTGGACATAAGGTGAAAAGTTATAAATCTTCTAGATTACAAACTTCTAATAACGAAAAATTCTAGTGATATGGAAGGTGGATATGTGTACTGCTTACCAATCTATTAGGGAATATAATGTTAAATGCCAGTTATAAGCCATCTTTTAGTACGGGGAAAGTAAGGCTTATCAAGTATTGCCAAGGAAATAAAGTTAGGAGTTAAGGTCATAGTAAGGGGTAGATGCAATCAGTTGAACATGTTACTACATTGTTGAAACAAGCATGTGTTATGGTGGATATGAATTTTATGGCAAGGCCTATCAAGTTATCCACAACTATTATTTGTAGATTTTATTGATAGATGTAATAAAAAAAATTATATTAACCTTTTGGTATAACTTAGGAGGTAGGTGAGTATAAGAGAAGTAAATAGGAAGGTCTAGAATAAGAAAATGAAAAATATGTCTAGATGAAGCAAATAGATAATTTTTTGTTAGAGGGAAACAATATAACTTTTACTATAAAGACAAATGATGAGTTAAAGTCACAAAAGAAAATGGTTATGATCTATAAATGGCAAAACAGAGCCAAGAGGGCTACAAATAAGAAGAGACCTATTGCTACCACTAATGAGGTAGGCTTTATCATGCCCTTTCTAAGGTTATAAAGTTTATTACTTGGAACTATAAAGGTATAAATAAATCCCAGACAATAAAAGTCATTAGGGTTTTAATTAAGTGTCAGAAGCCTGATTGTATATTCTTGTATGAGATAAAGGCTTTAAAAATATGCATGGAAGAAGTTGCTAGATAACTAAATATGGATAGGGCTTGGGTGGTTGAAGCAATTAGCAAATATAGAGGATTAGCAATAATTTGGACTGTGAATTTAGACATATTAATTTTAAAATCTTCATAACGAATGATTCATTATCTCGTCATAATAGAAAGGTCATCTCAAAACTAATGCCTAATAGGCATTTATAATTCCTCATATAATAATGAGCATCATTAACTTTGGGATTAGTTATATGAAGTCCGGGAGGGCATGAAAGAATCATGGTTAATATTTAGGGATTTTAATGGTGTATAAATGAGATAAAAATAGAGGTAGTTTGATAAGTAATTCAAATGATGTTATGTTTATTGGGTTTATACAACATATGGGTGACATTAAAATAAATTTTAATGATTATGCTTTTAGATGAGATAATGGAAGAGTTGGGGACTAAGTGATTAGAGAATGCTTGGATAAAGTGATATTTAATTCTTCTTAAAGGTTACTTTTTGTATGAGCTGCAATTACACACTTGGTAAGTGGAGCTTCTGATCATGGTCCAATTTAGTTGAACTATACTAGGACAAGGATACTTTTCTTGGTCATTTAGGTTCACAAGTTATTAGTTTATAGATGAATTATGTTTGGAGGTTATTGAGTAAGCATTGAAGTATAGTATCCAAGAATCTATCGCTTTTTAGTTAGCTATTAAAATAAAAAATGCCTAGAAGGAATTGTTAGGATTCAGATCAACACACGTAGGGAAATTTTAAAATTTTGATCCAA
The DNA here is from genome assembly GCA_020226215.1 of Sindora glabra. Classification (NCBI taxonomy): domain Eukaryota; kingdom Viridiplantae; phylum Streptophyta; class Magnoliopsida; order Fabales; family Fabaceae; genus Sindora; species Sindora glabra. Next base: position 129,173,924 of record CM035225.1, read on the forward strand.
AACTTTCCTAGGATCCATGCAAAAGTCATAAATCAGTATTAGAATTTTACCTTATTTGTGCTCATATTCTTTTTGAAATGAATTCTTGAGAAACCAAGATGAATTGAATGTCAGCCGAAAGGTACAGCATCTCTATGGTATTTACACAGAGTGAACAACGACTTCTCCCCTTCACAAAGTTGCTAAGATTCATTTTTCTCACTAGGATTGAGTTTGTACATTTTCTAAAGTGATTTAGGATTTGATTGAAATCAATGTGCATGTATCAAAATGTTGCATTCAAGTCCTTTTTATAGAATTAAGGCATATCACAATCCTAGTCCGACAAAGATAATGCTTCAAAAATTTTAATCACACTAAATAACTATTACCTTATCCTTATCCTAGAGAGAATGAGGAGAAATAGGACTTATCTATTAATTATCTAATATTAAATTAGCATATAATTATCTTATATTAGATAATAATAATATTATCTTAAAATATAATTATATAATATCTAATAACATAATTATTTAATATTACTTTAATATCAAATAATATCACATAATATATAATATGTATATTATGTGAATAAATATATATTATCTTAATTATATATATATGCACGAAAATAAGTTCAATTAATTAAATTTTAGTTGATTTTAGTCTAACTAAAATTTAATTAATTATTGTCGCATTCCTACTCCTTTTGTGTGACCTTATAGGTTCTTACTACATTGATAATGACTCATTTTAGGCCATAGATAGTGAGCGGTATCTAGCAATACATTACTGCTACTCAAATAGTAAGAATGTCTATGATTTGACATCTACCTAATATATGATCAATATTTTGTACCATAATCCCTTTTGTAACAATATCCAAATCAAATTGGAGGCATGGAGTGTGTCATCCTCGTTAATGTTCAATTTATATTTCTTGATACTGAGTAGACTTAAAATAAATTATCAAGATCACATATTGATCTAATTGAGCATGGTCATGCATTTCTAAGTCTCACTCAATCAAAAGGCCCAAAGATATTTTTCTTTTATACAAGAGTAACAAATTCTCATTTACATCACTTACTTCCCTTTGCACGATTTGTAACACATTCAATCATCGTCCTACTCATCATCCCAATTAAATGTGACATAGGATGATATCAAAGTGAGTAACTCCTCATGTAGGAAACTATAGTGACTTCAAGTCAAAGAACTATGCGCATTTGTAATCATATTAGAATAACTAATGATACGTTTATCTATGCAGTACTCTCACAGTGGGTCAGTCCAGTACATTATTCACTAACAATGTACTCATGTATTGACTTGATATCACATATCTATGATTCATAATTATCAGTCACTATACATGTTAATCTCGATGTATTATTATTATTCTTTTCGTAATAATACTTGATTAGGAGCATTTTAGGAATATCAAATATATTTCAAGGATAATTATTATATTTAAGTTATAATTTGTGAAAAATAAAATAAAATATAATATAATAATTATATTGCCAAAATAAAACGTAATATATTGTGTAATATTGCAATCATTTATATGATTGACTCTTAAGATACACACTAACAGGAATTACAATAATAGAATCATGATCATTTTAGTTCTTGTCATGTAAAGATTGTAAAGTTCAATGTTATCTTGTAGGAGATAAAGGAGAAATCCCTTTCATTTAAGTATAAGTTATTGTAAAAAAAAAAATCTAATAGCATATCTAAGAAAAACTTCTAAGGCAAGAAATAATTTGGAAATAAAAGTCTATAGAGTTATGGGTGTGAAATAGGGATAAGAATCTAAAGTTCTACCGATTGTTCACTATTATTAAAAGGATGTAGAATAACATTGTAGCAATCCATTTGCCTATTGGAAGATAGATTTAGGAAAGGAATGAGCTAGTTTGTCATTTTGTAGAAGGGTCACATGGCTCTTTTTTAAAGGATTTACAAGAGCTTATATAACCTTTGATTACCAAACTAAAGAATAAGATAATTTATGAAATTTCAGCTAAGAAAAAGATTTAAGATACTAGAAGAAGGATACATAACTTGAAAATACCAAGATTGGATAGATTAATGGCAAGTTTGTACAAAAAAATATTAAAGGGAATATAAATGATTATATAGTTAAAACAATGCATAATTTTTTTTAGATTTGACTATCTATTAAAGAAGTTGAATTATATTTTTATAGTGGTAGTACCTAAGGTAAAAGGTGTAGAGTCTTTCAACAAAATTTTTCTAATTAGTTTGTGTAATGTGGTTTGTAAGGTAATTTCCAAAATTATTATGAATAAGATACAAATGATAATGGCTAAATTGATTTCACTTAGTTTGGTTTTATTCCCGATAAGTGGATTGTTGAAAATGGTTTATTAGCACAGTATTCCTTTAGAAGAAAGAAAGGTAAGGGTGGCCTAATGGATATCAAACTTGATACATAAAAGGCTTACAAGAGGGTGGAATGAAATTTTTTACTTAGTATGTTGGAATTTTTTTGTTTTCATCCTAAATTTATGACTTGGATTAAACGATATATCTTTATGGTTTACTTCTCCATGTTGATGAATGGGAATCATACAAAATAATTTGTGCCAACTCGTGGATTATGTTAAGGAAACCTTTTATCTTCGTACCTATTCATGTTATGCTTTAAGGTCTTATCAAGGTTAATTTTTAAAGCTAAGATAAAGAAGAAGATCCATGGTATCAAACTATCCAAGCGGGGCCTAACTACATCATATTTAATCTTTGATGATGTCACTATATTATTTACAAAAGTTAATATGATTAAGGCAACTAACCTTATTACATTACTAGAAACATATAAAAAGTGGTTAGGATAGAAAGTTAGTATTAGAAAATTAAGGGTTTTCTTTTCAAAAAATATGCAGAGTGATTTAAAGCATGAATTGGTTAATTTTTTAAGTATGGATTTTATTTGTCGAAATGCTAAATATTTAGAAATCCCTCTATTCTTTATTAAGGAAAGAACAAAACACTTCCATTACTTAGTGGATAGGGTCCAAAAAAGGCTTGTTAAGTGGAAAAGAAATATGTTGTCATATTTAAGGATACACACAATGATTCAATAAGTAATTTAACATGGCATTCAAATGCAGAAGGTACAAATTGGTCTCATAGAGATATGCCGGTTGCATCCTCTCTACAAGAACTAAGTAGGTTTGTTTCCTTTCCCCCTTTGTTTGATATTACCTAAAATAGAAATACACTTAATGGAAATGTACATTTTCATCCAATGATTATAGTTCTCCATTTGGGGTATGCGAATTATAGAACTTCACTCATGCTTATTTCATGATCATTTTGATTCTATGTTGTCACGAGACCACTAGTGGGGGATAACCAATAATGTTGAGTTATGCCAGCAGCTCTCGATTTTCAAGGTGACTACATTAAAAAAAGTTGTAAAAGATGCTTGTGCTACTATCCATGCTAATTAGGTTATTGGACTTGGAAGTCATCACTGTTGTTGCTAATTACAATTTTTAGGAAAAGGTTGGGCGATAAAAAAAGTTTAACCTTTCAAAGGAAGGATGAATTGATGGATTAGGTTGAGGCCATCAAGGCTTAATTAAATGGCAAACTCTAAATGGATATATCATTAAACTAAATGTTGATGCATGTTAGAGTGTTGGTGTTGGAATTATTGCAATATTAGCTAGGAATTGCTTTGGCGAATTTTTAGGCATTTAGTATGATAGTTATGAATGTACTTCATCCTTATCTATTGAACCACTTGTAATTGAAAAGGTTATGATAGTATCATTTAATTTCTATAATAGTACTATACAAGTTAAAAGTGATTATAAAGTAGCAATAGATGTGCTATTAGACCTAATTAAGTATCCTTAAAAGGTTTGGCTTGTTGTGAAATCTGTGAGCCATTATTTAGATGTAAACAATAATTTATCTGTATTATAGTATTTGAGAGGATGCAATATAGCTACTGATAAGATAGCAAAATAAGTAATTCATACTATTAAGGATGGTTTAGAAATATCTGCTTAGATTCTTCCTACTTTAGATGTCTATGTCCTTTAAGATTATGTATCTTTTTTTTGTTTGAGTTGTTCTCTTAATAAATTGATCTCTTATTAGAAAAAAATAAGTGCATAATGGCGAACTACAAGTAAAATTAGCTATCATTTCATTTTGGTACTATGGCTTTCTTGTTTTTTGTTTGCATTCTTTTTTATGTCAACAACTAATAAGTAATGGATTGGATTATCTTAAAGCACTTTGATCTCATGGAGAACACATACATCTAATTTTCTCGATTTCTATGGTAGGATTAAACTTATGTGACAATTAGTGTTGGCAAGTTTATGTGACAATTTAAAGTCTTAATTATCATTATCTTTAGAAGGCTCGCTTACTTTGAATTGAGACATCTAAAAATTATTATCATTTATTTGATTTTGATATGGGAATTGTAAGGGAAGCACCAAGAAAAAACCTACATTGACTATATTATTTAGTTATCCTAATCATGAATTTTACTGTAAATATTAAATTTATAGCAATCAATTTTTTATTCTATCAATGTTGGCGTAGCTACCATTATTAACAATAAGTCACAATCTATTGCATGTGTTGAAAATAAGTTTGAAATTAAGAATTAATTATAGGTTGTCCCATTCCATTTTTATTTTAAAATTTTTTGTGTGAAGAAATATATTTAAAATTATAGGTTGCCACCTACTTTAAAATTCAGAATTGTTTGGTGTGTGAAAGACGTAATAGAAATTTAGATTTTACATAAAATAATAAAATATAAAATCTAATTGACTCATTTTATATTATTAACATAGGATAAGTTAATTTTCTTCTCTTCAATCTATTAAAAAAGTAAATTTAAGATAAGATTAATCATTACCGCTTTATTCTAAAGTCATATTTATATCACTTATGTTTTTTGGTTAATCCATTAGGTGTTTGACAATTTTTCCAAAAAACTTCTCATTATGTACTACTTTTAGTTCTTTACATATTTCCTTGCTTTACCATATTAAGTAGCTCATGTGATACAATATACATAAACAATTTTGGATGGGTTAGTGGTGATAATGGAGTTTTTCATCCCTTTTTTCTGGTTAAAATACATTTTGATCCCTACAATTTCATTGTTTTTGAATTGAATGCATGTAATTTCAATATTTTGAATTGGACCCTTATACTTTAAAATCATTTTCCATTAAATCCTTATCGTTATATTTCAGTCCAAAATTGCTTAGGTGATAAATGTCCTGTGTAAGTGGAAATTTTATTTCACCACATACCCAAAGCATCATTTTAGCTTGAAAAAGGGTTTTTATAAGTTAAAAATTTTATGTATTTCTTATTTATTCAATGATGTAAATTGTTGAGTCAGATTATTTTGTTCTCAATGTTAAATCCTTAATGTTGAATCCTTGATGCTAATGCTGGTACTGATGGTTATAAGGAATATAGTGTTGCACAACGAGTAATTAATTAGATCGAAAAGGAACTTGGTCAAAGCTCATTCAAGTTATTACTTGAATTACCATGTTTTATAGAAGAGTCATGGTGATGGTGAAGGCTCTTTAAAGGAGAAAAAATCAATTTTTAGAGTGATTATTTGCGGAATAATTCAGATTGGTTATCCTTTGCAAGCATTAACTCATTGATCATTTCAATTTTAGAAGAGGAAAAATTTGAAAAGGTTGAGATTTCATAAAGAAAGTAGAAGCCATGGATGATGGCTTCAAACTTAATGCTGAGGGTGCTATTTTGCATTTTGACAATGAATGAAACACCATGGATCACTCAAATGCCACAAAAAGAGGTTTTTTCTATTATGGATAACAAAATCAAAATCCTATTAATATCATATAGAGAATGATAAACACAAATAAAAATTAGAAAAAATCAAACACCTTAGAAACATGAGATTTTTCTATGAAATTGATAGTATTAAGAACTACAATGAGGGAAAACAAGAAACCATGAATGGTTGCTAAGAATTTGAGAAGTATGAGGGAAAGTAAAAATAAGAACAAGACAGAATGAGAATGATTGAATTTCAAAAGCACTTAGGATACTTGGATTCTTGAAGCAAAGATAGATGGGATTGCTGACATTGGACTTGAGAAGAAGCACAATTTGAGTCATTGGATCTTGCAATAAGGGATACACACACACACACCATGCTTTATATTAACAAATAAACCCACCCATTTTCCTATTCTTCCACCACAATAAAGCAGATGATGTTAGCTAAGGTTTGCAAATGAAAAAATTAGGGCATTGAAATTGGGAAATTTGAATGTCAAGTGCCTTACACACGAGGTATTTAAAGCCACTTTCTAAGGTAGATTTTCAGGCTTTATCAGGTGGACAAAAAATATCCATATCAACCAAGAATTTGCCAAGGTGGTAGGTCCAAACGGAATTGATAATAAGGGATTCAGTTAGAAACTATTATAAAATCTAATTCCAAATTTAAAAGTTATAAGCACCCAATTAAAATAAAAATAAAATTACAAGGTTTCCGAGTATAATTGAATCTTTTTTAAAAAAAAAATTCTTTCGCCATTTTTCGTTAGTTTTACGGGACGTGCGATATTCTTATTTGTCCTCTAGGGATGTAATGAAAAAGCAGATGTTCTATAATTTTGTTAGAAATTTGAAGCAAGCTTGGGTTTATCGATGAATTCTTATTCACAAGTGTTTGGTATAATTGGAGACTTATCTTCTCATATGAAAACTCTCAATTAGCTTGATGATTGTAAACATTTTTAAGTCTTTAGACTTTTCTGATTTTCTTCAATAATTTCTTTTTCTAAATTCTACACACATGACTAAGTATTATTTTTTTGGTAGAAACACATGACTAAGTATTATTATTGCATACTTTTCTTTTGTGGATATTCTAAAAATATCACTTAAAGCTCTGCATAATTTAATTTATAATTTTTTTAGGTGATTCTTCATTTTTATAGATAATAATTTCAGCACTTCCTGTAATCTAAAAAAAATATGAACTTGACCATATTGCTTCTTGATGTATGCCTTTGATCTTCCTGCTGTGCTAGTCTAGAATGAATCCTTTTGTTAACACACCCGTGTTGCTTCTTCCCACTGCCACTGTTCATCAGTTTTCTTCTTCGTGATGCTCTTCATCATAGAAGAATTCTAAATCTTTGTAGAATACTTGCTCTACTCCTTTTTTTTTTTTTTTAAATTAATGAACTGACCCGTTAAACCAAATGGCTCTGAAACCATTATTAGAATTTTAAAGCAAACTTGATTTTATTGATGAATTTCAAAAGTTGACAATTTAATTATTTATAAATTTTCTCAACTCTTTCCTAATTTTTCTTAATGAGATTTTACACTTATTACTGCATAATTATCTTTTACTGATATTATAAAAAAAATATCATTTAACCTGTTGCACTATAATTTATAAGCTTTAAGTGTATCTTGATTTTTTCAGATTATAATTTTAACAAATTTGGCTTGTAGTTGTAGTCTTTCTTTGAATACCGAAAATTAAATCGACAGTAATTGGAATTTGTGTTTTTTATTTTTCGGAGAAAGAACCGTGATTCTACCTTTTCTTCTATCTTTTGGTTGGATGTGAGCAAAGCCGGAGAAAACCAAAGAGAATAAAAGCAGTTACATTCTATTTTTTTCCCCCTTATAATACAGCAAAAGTGGGCCACTACCCAGCTGGTCCCCAATCTAATAAAGACCCAGAATGACTAGTTGAGAGGAACAAGTCAAACATTTGCCCATTTGAAGAATCAGCAGCTAAAGGATGTCATGTCACTGACCTTGAAGTCTGCAAAAACCATGTTCTAAGATACTGAATGTCTTCTACTTCTGGATGGTGTGGACTTTGTTTCCTTCACAACAGTAGAACCAGGGCTTTCTGATGTATCAGAACTACTAATATCACCACTCATTTCCTTGCCTGACCAGATCTTGGAGAATATTTTCTTTGACATGACCAATCCCATCATTTTACCGGCGCCAACATTTTCAGAACTAACTTTACTGATGCCACCATTGATGTTCCTATCTGCATCTGGTAATCTCAACGCAGCGATTTCACCTTTCAGAGCCTTTCTGTCTACTGCTGCTGCCACTGCATCCCATTCCTCTTCTGCATTTGTTGCTGTAGACCTCGAGCTGCCATGAGAATGAGGCACACCAGGAACATCTGGAGTTGTGGTGCCACCAGATGATGATGATGATGATGTTGTTGTTGCTCGCAGCTGCTCAAAGAAGAGAACCTGCACAACGACGCGCAAGGGAAGCCGCTCATTTTGTATAGCATGCACGCATGCGTTGGCCGAGAGCTTCCTGCAGTTCATTAACCTGCATATTCTTTTCCTCTCGCTCTTGCTGATTCCAGGATGCTCCTGCATTGCATCATAACGCACAGTTAGCACCAGAAATTCGGTAGAGATCAATGGCATTATAAATGAATAATGGATTTTTATGTATGTCAAACATGCAAAACAAACTTGGAGGTTTTGATGGCCATATATAGATAAAAAATGCTGTAGATACTGAAAATAAATTCAAAATTTAGTATTAGATCTTTTATATTTATTGGATTAAACTTTACAGATTTTTCCCAACATTCTGTATGACAATACTTCAGAATCCAATTTTGGTCCGTATAATATTGTTGTATATATATAAGGACAACATAAAATCATCACAATGAATTTAAGAGTAATGTTGCATACAGTTACTTCTTATCACAAATTACATTCCCTACAAGCTTGGTAGAATCTGATTTAAACTTCACCTATTCAGAATCATATTCTGCCAAGTGTGCATATGAGCTTACCAGGCTAAGTGCAACAGATGATGCCATCCCTTTAATTCATTGAAAAATATGATAAGTTGCCCATTCTAAGGCTATTAGAAAATCTTGCTAGGGGAAGTAAGGTTTAATCGGATAAAAGGAAAAATGTAAGTTTAGTCGCTGAAAACTCATTGGATGCAATATGCAGGGGTGACAGGCTAATATGAAGTACGACAAACAACTTGCCTTTAAATACATGTCAATGGCACGATAAATGCCGTCATGAGTTGATCTTGGAAAGCTTGAGACTAATTCAGCAAGACTGACAAATTTTGGAAGAGGCAAATTCGGATCACGCGCAACCTCTGCAAGATAGCCATCCACCAGTTTTGCAACCTTAATCTTAGAGGCATCTGATACCATTTTAGGACTTCTAATCTCCTGCAATTCATCCTCTAACAACGCATCGGTCAGAGCACTCTGCTCATTTGCCACAAACTCTTCGACCAGCCTCTGTGCCATGTCAATATTGAATATTGTTGTCTTACTAACTGGATTTCGAATCAATAGATCAGCCACTGAAGCCTCCTCGAGACGCTGCCCTATTCTCCTCATCAGTTCTCTTTCTAACTCCTCAAAATCCAAAACCATAGCTGCTTTCAATAACTTCAGTAAGAAACTGCAAGAGACACTGCCAGCTTCCGTGGGAAGTAACCCGACAACGGTCTCTAACAATAATCTATTCTTTATGACATCATCACCTTGGATCAGACCTTTGCTAAACCCCGGAAGCCTTCTCGAGGAAAAAGCACTAAGAGCTTCTCCAATCACAGCGTCAGAAACATTGCTTTTGGTTATGATCGATGTTATAACTCGCTTATAGAAATCAAGATGAAGCTCACAAAGGTCTTCAACCCACCAATCCTTTGGAACAATCTGTTGTTTTTTAATACCATTCCAACCAGAATCATTTCCATTCTCAGACGGCAACTTTTTCCTGTTGTAAGTGTATGACCACTCCACCTTGGATGGATCCATTGAAATCTTGGAAGCTATGGAATAGAGACACAGGCTGACGATTTTCAGTTCCTCGGACCATGGAAGAAGAGACTTGGTAGTCTGAAGAACAATGATCGAATCTTTCCAGCTTCTGAAAATGCTGGAGTTGAGGAATACTTCAATCTTGTAGATAAGATTTCCTTTCTCAACAGTTTCATACATCTCAAGATATTCGGCTGCACAGCGGGCTGCAACAACGTTGTACGCATTGAGAGTGACTGTCATCCCATAGCAGAACTTGGCACATATTTCAAAAGCAGCAGGTCCACCGGGAATGTCATGGATGTCTATTTCATCATTGTTCTCATCGTTTGTGTTCGTAATAAGCTTTTGCAAGCGTGCACTTCTAGACAGGAGCGGAAACTGCAGAAATAACCAAGATAAGATCAGGACATCGGTTACAATTGTTAGTGACAAATGTCCATTTAACTATCAAGTTTCCTCACACAGATAATGAGTAACTAAACAAGGCAACTTCGGTAGTCTACGGGACAGGGTCACTAATTGTTTGGCTGGTATGGATGAAAAGGAAAGCAGTAGAAAGGAAAAGTGGGAAAATCAGTAAGATAGCTAAACATGGACCGGATGATTCTGAATACAAGATAACTTCTTACCTTATGGAGGTAAAATTTCACCTCTCCAATATTAATGACTATGTCGGTTGCCAACTCAGTCGCCACGTACCTGGACATAGGTATGCAGGCATGTTAGTTTTTTCCTTTTTTAACAAGTGATATAATAATTCACTTATCCAAACTCTAGATATGATGAGGAGTAAAACATCTAAGATAGCATTGGACACCAATGCACCGTTAAGATGCTGGTAGGCACATATCAGTTTTGAATTGAATGAAACATACAAATCAAGAAATAAGCTTAACAACCGCTGAAATTTATTGAAACTCCTAAAATTAGTGGTCGGTTTATAGCAGGCTTACAGACTTGTCTTTGATTTCAATTCTTCCTCTACTTTGGCATGCAAATCATCATATAAACAGTAAATCACCTATTAATATACCAGATATTTTTTCTTTCCATGGTAATGAATGTACAGCCAATTGATCATATTTTATATACCATTCCCAATTATTACTCAGCATTAGACAACCAACAACATACATACTTGATAAATAGTGATATTTTAGGGGTTATAAATATCTAATAATTACTTAACTACTTTGTAATTACCTTCCAATCATCTTAGTCAAAAAATTCTTAAATAGAATGTACACTGTATCTTGCTACTCAAATAATTCTTTCCTTATCATACATTATTGACTTTAGAGTCAAAGTCTCCTCCGAAAGGCTCACTTAATTCTTCTTCTTTCTGCGTTGCAGATACTCTGAAGAGAGAAGGAATCTTTCAATACTAATAGTTGTCTTGTTAATTTGAAAGTTATTTATTTAGATGAACCATCCTTTAGAGGTTCGGGATGTAAATCTAGTTATGATATTTGGAGAAAGAAATAAGAGCAACTCAAATATATTCTGTTGAACTCATCTATTACAATATAGTAGGATGAAATACATGCATAGACTATAAATTTCAGAAGAAACAAATTAAATTCTGCACTAAAAATATCCTGACCAAGAACATGTTATTCGAAAAATAACAGATCAGCTCCAATCTCACGCTGGAATGAAAGGAAAAAAAATTCCTTTGATATTAATATGAACATATTTGCACTACCTATAATTCTTTGACAGCAATAGCTTTAGTCCAAACATTTCATAATTTTTTAATATGCAGAAATGCTCTTAAAAAAAAAAAGTTGGCATTGATTTGCGTCGTGATAGGGACAGTTTCGTATCCCTTTCAGCCAATAACAATGAAATATAACCAGAAAAAGAAATTAAAAAGGCAGTAAAGGGGTTTGAATAAAACCACATCAAAACAAACCCACAGTATGATTCTAAACTGTAGCTTAAAAAAATTGTAAATTTGCATATTTAACAGGTAGCTTTTTAACTGATCCGATACCTGATATTATCGTCATCAGTTTGAAAAGAATCAGGTTTAGATCCAAGTTTCATGAACTTCATCACGGTCAGTAGAAAATGGCAGTCCCTCCGTTTTCCGTACTGGATCCAATCTCCTTAGTTCCACTGCAACTGCAAATACTTGGCCACCGGCGACTCAAAAGTAAGCTCTCCGGTGATGTGAGGCAAAGGACAAAGAATGTGCCGGGACTTGCTAATATTCCAGGTGAGGCAAGACCAGATGCACAGAACAAATAGAATAAAAGGGTATATTTCCTTGTAAGACGGAATCTTTCCCAGAAACCGAGGCCAGTGAAAATGTGAAGAGAGAACAAGAGTTGATGTTTTTATTCAATACTGCCTTTTTTTTGTATATTTTTTTTCACTTGAAGGGAAAGGGACTCAAAGAAAGAAGAGAGCAGTTGCTTACTAAGTTGGTAACAAAAACCTATGACACCGGCATGTTAGGAAGACATTGCCAACATACTATCTCGTACATTTATAATTTTCTCGAAGGCAGAAAGACAAACTCACTTCCTCAAAATCGACACCACCACCGTGACCGCCCTGCAAACTTTTTAATTAATTATAATTTTCTGAATCTTGACATTGGCTTCCTTCCTCATTTGTTTATGTTACTCCCAAAGAATTATACACCCTTTGTGCTGCACAAAGCTTCTGTGAACCCAAATTCCAGAATCAACGTTCCTTTTACTACTAACCACGTTTCATCTCTCTCTACTTTGAAGCCAAGCCACCTGCAACCACAAGACAGCATATCTCGGTATCAGTTGGGCAAACCACCGATGCACACTAATATATATATATATATATATATGCTAAAAATACGTGGAGTAGAAAATTTAAGTCAAGAAGTCTGCACACAAAAAATATACCACAAGTTTGATGGATTTAGCTGAATAAGAAACCAAGATTTTGGCACCAGATTTCTATCCTCATCTTGAAGCAAAATCGAGCATAATAACACAGTACAGAATCTAGCGAAATTTAATAATATAATATCTATATGTATATAATAATAATAATAGACAAATGGGCAAGTGGGCATACACTGTGATGCACGAAGAGAATAAACAAACAAGCAGAAGAATGAAATTAAGAGGGAGCAGAAAATAAATTATTTCAATGGCAGCACACCAGATATTGTTATCCGAACGCCAATGAGTAATATTGGTGGACAAATAGAGGAACACAAGCAAAAAGATTTAGAGTTGCAGAGATGTGAAGTTGAATGCTGCATATATTGTCTGGATTGGTCTGGCAGCTAGCAAGAATCAAAAGACAACAAGAAACATAAAGTTGATTGCATGAATTGTAAGGCTCTGGTATTGCCTATCCTTAAAGAAGAAAAGCCCACAACATATCACTTAAACAAACCAACCAAACCAAAAAGACGGCCCTTTTAAAAGATGAGCTGTTCCACATCTTTGACAGCCACTCCAGAGGGACACAAACACATAAAGCCGATCCAATCTCTCGACCTTCTCTCTTTCTCTCTCATAGCCTTTGAATCAGCACCTTAGCCCCCCACCACCACCTTCCTTCTCTTTCCCATTCTCTTCCCATCAACTTTTTACAAAACTCAAAAGTATAATTACAAGACAAAAACAATTTGACAAAATAAAATCAATAACGGGATTGGTTTAAAGAACTTTAAAAAAAAAATAGTTATTTGAGACTCACTTTTACGCTTTTAAAGTGAATAATTAACTTTTATCAGTTCAGTTCTGTGATCTTAGAATGATGATGGCCATAACCATGAGGCCCCACCTCGCAACTCTCCTCTCCCCCCACCCCCCTCAATTATGCATGCAACGCAAAGTAAAGTAGAGCACGCTCATCTGACACAGGAACCAATTTGCTGCTTCTTTTGCTAAACACAAACGGCTTCCTCTTCGTTTCAGAGCCTGTTTAAGTCGAAAACGACCAATCCGGCAATTCCTCCATATCTTTCTCTGTACTTTCACAATAATATCCTAACTCAATTTCCCTTCTTTTTTCCTCCCATTATACTAGGAATAAAATAGAAAAAATTAAATTAAAACAATGAAATGACACTTCTTTGTATTTTCTTCGTAGAAAATCATTTGTTCAATTAAACTAGTCTTACCCAATGCGAAATGTCTTGTGAATGGGAAAAAGTGCGGATATGGCAATTGTTGTACATAGTATTTTGTCGCAATTTATTTGTTCGATCGTTGCATTTGCCATGTACCTGTGAATGTTTAATTTATATGGACCAGGCTCAGACGCAGACTGGTTGGGGGATCCTATCTAGTGACCTGCTAGTTAGGCCCCATAATATCCCCCCACCGCAACCCCTCTCTATGTCTATATATAAAGTGAAACCACTCATTTTGGCATGTGCATATGGAGGCATTTGCATACTATGATTCTCATTATCTCGGTCTTTATATGTCGGGTAATATTATATACATAAAAAATAATATTTAAAATTAAATTTTCAATGAAAATTAAGAATTTAAATTAATTATAAAATAATAATATAAATTTATAAAATTTAATTTAATATCAATAGATATAAAACATTTAAAATTTAATTTCGGAATTTTATTTTTGATATTTATATTATTTTCCTTATCCACTGTAGTTTCTGTCTTCCTGAAACTAGTGTTTGCCTCTCACTCCAAGGTTTGATTCAGGCGCCCTTTTTTTTTTTTATATAGTTGTAATTTTTTTAAACACTTTTATTATTGTGAAATATAATGAAATTAATTTTTTTAATTACAATATATTTTCTAATGTCATCCTGCATGCAAATCATTTTCCTACAATAAAAATATAGAGAAAAGAATGCAGATCAAAGATTAATGTAATTAAATATTGTAATATTGGAAATTCAAAATGAAAGGTATAATTTAAAAAAAATAAAAAATATCAAATGTAATTAGGTTAAATATAAAAAATTAATATAATTTGGCCCCTACTAGTTTTGCTTAAATCTTCACTCACCCGAAGAATGTCAAGTTAAATAAAGTTGCAAATATCAATTGACCAATGATCACGCTTCAACGTGTTGTTCCCGGATCCACATGTTATCCGCCAACATAACCCTATCAATGTCATAAAATTCAATTGAAAAAAGCATACATTAATGAGTATGGTTTTATCATTTTTCTCATTGAAAAACATATCCACATGACAATGCTTACATTTAATTATTATTTCATTCCCATAAAATAAGAAAGAAACTCATACGTAAACATTAGTTTTAGTCTATGTTTCGCCCACCTGATGTAGATTGCATGCGATACAAGAGTTGCACATGTGAAAATCTATGCGGAATGACTTAGATTCCTGCAAATATGTCGTGACTTAATTCAAAGTGGATCACATCAATGTCACAAACTTCGAAAATTTGCCGGATGGATCACAGTTTTTCATCCATATTATTTAAATGCATATAGTTTACATAGATAAATACACTGCATGATTTGTAAAATCCATTGCCTTTTGATTTGGAGGGACATCAGTTTTTGAATTATTTGTGGGGACAAATTTATTTTAGATCCAATTATTGTGAGAAGAGATTGAATTCAGATTATGAATTACGAATTGTTTTGTAGAAGGAGAATGAGAAGATAACATTAGGAGAATATTATACTTTAGATACATACGCTCAAATTATATCGATTAGTGCAATTATATACATAATAGTTATGTTGAAAATAAAAAATTAAATTCTAAATGCAAATAAAAGATTATTATGAAATATAAAATAATAAGATAAATTTATAAAAATTAATTCAATAGATATATAAAATTCAAAATTAAATGTGTTCGAGACAAGACAAATTTATATGGAATTCGTTTGACGTAGACATTTAATCTGAGTTAAATTCTAAACTCTAAATTGTGTTAAATATGTAGATCGGAATGCAAAAGAAGTATTTTGTAGTAAAATAATCATATAATTCGTATTGCTAATAAATCAGAGTACATATATTGATTATGACATGACGCCAGGAATTGTGCCCACTGCTTCACTCATTTTGGTCCAAATAAATGTGTTGAAGATTGACCAATAGTTGAAAGGTCATGTTCAAACATTATCTTCAAGTATATTTTCAGAAAAGAATTATCCTTCCAGCTCCTTGACTCAAGGAAGGGACCATAATATCCTCAAACCAAGGGCACCCTAGGTGGCTTTCTAGGTTACAAGCACATTCTTGATGGGAAACTTCAGTAAATTTCAATTCAAAAAAGCAACCGGAAAGCAGAGCTTATAGTGACTGCAAAGGAGTTCACAACTCATGGGTATTATCTAACTATTTGGAAAGTACTACCAAGAGGAAGATTTCTATGTGAATGGTATTACCAGTAATCATCACATGGCACATGGCCTTTGATTCTCACGATCGAGTAACTTCGAAATTGCGTTGGGAGATTGAATGAATGCTTCAAGATTCGCAAGGGATGGGAACCAATCATGACTCTGAGAGTCAAACTCAATATGCAGCGGACAACAGTTTAGTTATACAGTATTCTTTTCCAAAGTTCATCATCAAACATGATGGGCATCGTCTGAGGAGTCCATTTCTTTACTTCCTTTTGGAAAAAAAAATACTTATTTAAATCAACGGTATCTAAGCCCTCATGATTAAACTAAACAGAAAAGTACTATGAAAAAATAATCTGACGAGAGTTCGGGGGACTCTTAAAATATTAGCAAGAAGTAGATGAATTAATCTCAAAAGCTGAGAAGGAAAAAAAATGAGTTTTTGGTGTCAAATTAATCCTAAAATTTGTCATTTAATGCACACAACAATTTTTCTCCCGAAAGGTATACATAATATCTACTTCCCAATTTTTATGAAGCAAACATTGGATAATCTAGATAAGACGAGGACCTTTATGTCATATGTATTTAAATAAAAGAAAAAATATAAAGCACTCTTTTTAATTTTTGGAAGGTTACATTTTATACTTTTCAACTTTGAAAATTTAGAAATCATCTCTTTAAATTTTATAAAAATTTTAAATAAAAATTATAATATTATAAAATATTAATTTATTTTATTATTTTTTACTTATAAATTTTGCACCTTATATATAAGTATTTAATTAAAATTATTTATATATAATTTAATTTTTGTTAATTATATAATATAAAAATTACATGAAAAAAAATGATCCAAAAAATTAACATAATATAATTATGATTCTTGTTACAAACTTCATGAAAAAGGCACATAATAAGATAAAATAATTAATTGAGTGGATGATGTGTTACACTTGTAAGAATTAAAGTATTTTATGAGAAAATAAGTAGTTAATTAAAATAAAATACAAGTATGTATTATTGCCAAAAATCATTCATACACTATTACAAAAATGAAATACTATAATGTTACATAAATGTTAGCATAAGTGAATACTGATGTTTATATTAATATAATGATATTTTTAAAAATATTTAAAAAATTAAAATAACAGGTCATATATATAACAGACATTAATTTACATGTAGTAATATTTTTAAAATTATTAAAAATTTAAAATATCAACTTTTTACTTAATTGACATCATTATATAAGACATTAAAAAATTAAAGAAACATGAGATGTCAATTTTAGAATTAACGGACGTTAATTTGAGTGTATTGATATTTGTAAAATCATCAAAAAATTTAAATTATTAATTTCTTACTTAACTAATATCAAATTGTATAACATTTAAAATTTGGAAGGAAAAAATGGAAGTTTAAGATAGAATTAACTGATATCCATTTAGACACGATGATATTTTTGAAATTATTAAGAAACTTAAAATATTATTTTTTTTACTTAATTGACATCAAAGTGTATGATATTCAAAAATTGTTAGGAAAATGAAAAACTTAAGACAAGAATTTTGAAATTAATCCACGTCTAAAGGTATTAAAAAAAATTTAACTGACATATAAAAAGATGATATTTATAAGGTTACTAGGGATCTACAAAAACTCAAGATGTTAGTTTTGTTTATTGTCTAAAAGCATTTAAAACAACTAATTGAGAAATATAAAAAGTAAAGATGTCGACTTTGTACTTAACCATCATCTAATAGCATGGCTACAACTAGTTACTTGGAAAATAATGATATATATAAGATGTTAATTTTGTGTTAATAAATGACATCTAAAGTCAATGATATTTTTATGCTATAAGTATAGTATTTTTTTTCTTTATCTTCTTAACTTTCTTTTTTATTTGTTTCTAAGCTCTATCTCCATCTTTGTCAAGCTCCTCCATAAAACCATAGATGTCACTCTGTCCTCCACCACACCTAAGCGAGTTATTAATACTCCTTTAAATAACATCAAGCATAAAGCAAATCTTTTATTCTAGGCCATTGGTTTGAAACATTAAATGTGTCTTTCTTACTTCTATTTGTCAAATCTTTACCCCCTTTATTTCTTTAATTTTTATGAGATTTTTATTTGTTTTTCTTTTATATAATTTTTAAGATTGTATTTAAGTTTTACATAATTATTATATGTTCTATTAATGTTACAATGAACTCTAAAGTCACCTTAAATGCCTTTCTTACTTTTATTGTTTAGATCTTTATCTCTTCCATTTTTTTAATTTTTTTATATAGGTTTCTTTTAAGATATTTTTATTATTTTTCCCTTGTATAACTATTGAGATCATAACTAAGTTTTAAGTACTTATTATGTATTTGATAAAATATTACAGCAAAGTTTGAAATTAATCAAACAATAATGAAAAATGAACAAAAAGTAAAAAAAATTCATAAAAATAGTTATTTTTATTATTCTAGGAAAGGCAAAACCTCATTAGATTTTATAGATGGATAAATCATAAAAAATTATATGAAATTGATAAAAGATTTGCCCTAAATGGGTAATCAGGTGTAAAATTATGACCTTTAAATATTTTTAATTCAAAATACATATTTTTAGTAGAATGCTAAATTTATTCAAATTTTACTATAAATATATTAATACAAAAATAAAATTATTATTAAAAAATATTTTACAAACATTTCACATTAATTGCTTAGTAAAAAAATCAATGTCTTTGTAACTCATTACTAATGATCAAGTTGTACATGCACACAAAAAAATGTTGATGCTCTGATTAATATAATGTCATAACTTATTTATAATCATATTTGATAAGATGTTGGCCATATTCATACATGTAATTTACTAAACAGCTGACATTAATAAATTATTTTGTAGTGGTAATAAATTTAAAGTCAAATGTGATTAAGGGTGAGTATAAGAATTTGTAAAGGACCTAGGAAACTCATTTTCCCATGTTTTCTCCTAAAACTATACTTTTATACTCCTTAATTTCAACCCATTACCTAAACTCTACACCGTAAAACCATTCTTCCTCCCCTTCTCCATCTCAACCTATGACTCTAAATCCCTTCCACAATTTCTTTTCAAGGAAAGGATTCTTACATTTTAATCTTCGTAGCATTTCTTTCCTATTTCTCTTTCTTTATTATGAATGATTAAGGTTTTTTTTTAGATGGAATGAAGTTTTGGTGCCCTAATTCCAAAATTTTTATCTTTAGATGATTTGGAGTAAACCAACCCTTAACTTTACTCCTTATTGTCTCTTTTATAATTAATGTGTCACGATTCACTAAAGGCTATAACGAAAAAAGAATCATTAAACCTAATTTTACCCAAATGTGCTTATCAATCGGACTAGGCTAAATTCCATGTGGGTTTAATCTATTTAGGCCCATATTTTAAGTAGGCTAATTTTTGCTAGTTTGGTCCGTCCATACAGTTCATCGAACTATTCCATTTTCATTAAACTTCCTCGTCTTTCTTTTTTCTTTGCCTTTATAGTCTACAACTAAAAGACTTATTTCAGCCAACAAAATGCATTTGTCTTGTCCAAGAATAAATACAATATGCAATACCACTTTTTATCACCAAGCCAATTAATTGCATAATCTAATGGAAAGAAGCCTAAAGTATAGCATAAATATAAAAGATTAATTCTTTAATGTCATAATCATATAAAATTTCTCCCTAATTTAATTCATATATACAAAATAAATAAGTATACTCATCAAATACAAACCTTCGTAGGAAATGAAAGATAAACTTTATGGTAACTAAAGCCAACATAATTAAATTAACATCTAGTTATAAGATAGCAAATGATAAGGATCAAATAGTCAAATTCAAATTTGACAAACCAAAGTAAAAATCAAGTTCACATTGACATCAAGTTTTTTCCATTGGATGTTTTCTTTTATATTGAAATAATTAATCCTCTTCTTTTTTTGTCAATACCTAATTGTGGATCTCTAATCCTAGATTGTATAAGCTCAATGATCTTTACAAATAGTTCCAGAATGGCAATGCGAGAAACCATAAGACATTTAAAACAAATCACTTTTAATCAAAGTTCAATACATGATATATTGGTTATAAGAACAACAAACCTTGCTCATCCTTCCTAAGATCCTTTCCTTTCCACCCCATCTTTTGAAAAAACTTAAACCTAATATTATAAAAGGTTATCTGTATATCTAAAGATGCTTATTCCATATTATCCAAATTAACATTTTTAGTTGGCTTATTATTAATTGGTAAGCAAAAATCCTCTATAATGGATTCCTCATGAGCTTGTCAAATATAATTTAGTTGAATAAATAACTTAGGAATTACCAATATTTATACTCTAATTAATTTGAAGACTTATGAACTACCTTTTCCTTTTCAATTAACCTTCTATCACGTAAACCAATTGGTTAATCGATAGTCCATTTTTGTATTTATATATTTTTAAAAGTTTAAATTGTGAATTCAAAGAAATCAAAAGAAAAAAGATGAAATTTCTAGAGAAAAATGATTTCTAGATACCTTATTGAAGCTTTATTATAAAAAAAAACTAAAAATATATTAGATTAAAAAAACCATTGCTTACATAATGTTTAAGTAAATCACAAAAAAGTAAAGAGATTCAATTTTAAAATTAATAGCATTTTGTTATAAGACAACAAATGATAAGGATCAAATAATTAAATCCAATTTTGATAAACAAAGATAGAAATTAAGTTCACATTAAAAGGTAATCAAATTTTCTATATTAGAAAATGTTGAAGAAAGATATATACTACACCACATGGGCAATGCCATGTATTTGGATCATAACCACTAAGGTTTCTTTAAAGGCGAATATAAGACATACTCTTATACTTCATTTCACTAAGAACATTTGTATCAAATAGAATAACCTTTAGTTATAGAAAAGGAGATCACCTTCTTAACAAATGTACACATATAAAGCACTTACATAATTTTAAAAATACAAGAAGCTTAATCTTTAATATTTTGCTAACCAAGGTCATTATTCAAGTTACGATGAATGTAGTGTTGAAAAATTGACAAAACAACCATAAATTCAATTCTAGGAGTGGTTATATTGGAATAAAAAAACCTATGACTCCTCTTTAGAAGGAAGCTTTTTACCCTTTATCTTAAACTCCTCCCTTAATCTTGCTTCTTCAACATCCTTCCACATAATCAAGTAAATAGAAAAGCAAAAACAAATTATCATTATCACACAACAAGTTAACAACAAAAGACAAGAAAGGTTAGAAAAGGACAAATTACTTTCACTAGGTAGCTAATGACTGTTTGATAGCTAACGAGGTAGTGGTATGGGGCTACAATCTAGCAATGGCTATATAAGATCCCTGCTCTAACTTTAAATTGCTTTGCTAAGGTAAATAAGATTTAGGAGTTATTAAATTAGTGTTTTATTTCCAAATTAAGCTTAGTTTTCTATCAAATTGTGTAGGATGAGAAATAAGTAGGTTAATATTGGGTCAGTTGGGTAGAGTTAAAAAAAGATTGATTGTTTGCAAATCCGATTCATTTAGATAAAGGCCATCAAGTAGTCTGGTTTGTAAAAAACCTTATGGAGTAGTTTATTAGGCTTGTAGGTATAAAGCTCATTAAGCACTTTTAATTCTACTAACCTAAACTAAGATTAATATTAAAACAAATAGTATACTAGAAGTTAATGAGCCTATAGACTCATGATTATAGTAAAATAGAAGTAAAAATTAGAAATTCATTTCTTCCATTTATTAGTGTATAAAAGTTGCTCCAAAAAAGAAGTTAGACTAACTTATATACCCTTATTACATAAGGAATAAGTTAATTTAACTAAATTTTATATCAAATGTTTCTTATAAAATCTATATAATCATAATTTTGAATCCTATCAACTATAATCATAGCCTTGGCTAGTAAGTCTATAAATTACCATAATTACAAAATGATTACATATTTCAATATTGTTAAGCTCACAAAATAGAGAAAAACCCTGGAAAAGGCAAACCTATTTACTAAAATGGAAGTGGCAGCGGCGCATTAACCTAAGTATCTAAAAGATTAACTATAGAAAAGAAATTGTAAAAATTTAATGAGCTAATATTCCACCTAAACAATTCAATTTATAAAGTGATAATTGAATGATTTTATGAAATCATTAATAGAATAAATAATTTTGCTTGTAGACTTACTAAGAATAGTCAATACTCCATCTGCATAAAAATTCACAAGTAACATAATTACTTATCAGCCATAATGTCATGTCTACTAAAGAAAGTTGGCATATATAGAGTTGCACTAATAGATAACCTTCATTGTGACTTTTAGACATCCTTATCCCTTTAGAACCCAATTTTGTCTTTTTAAGATTAGCCTTATTCTTTCATAAAAAGGCATTTAAATTGCGTGTATCAATCTTATATAAGTAAAGTTCATCCCTTATCATCATTGCGCGATTATAACACGTATAAATACAAAAACACAATTATTTTTCCATGTAATTGGTTTCACAAGGATCACTAGGTTTACTTCACACTTATTTAACTCATAATAATAACATTTATTCTCATATGACCCATATAAAAGGGTACTGTGTAAGTAAAACCTTTAAAACTTTAAAATTTTAGAAATGTGTAAAGTGAATTGATTAAGAAATAGATTCATATCTTATAGATGACATTAGTCAAGGCTAAATTGATTGGGGAATTAATTTAGGCCATAAAAAGATCCTTTATTATAGCTAAATTAATTAAGAAATCAATTCATGTCATATAAGTGTACCTTGAGCCTATTGAATCAATTAGGGAGTTGATTTTATCAATGAATTCTAGCTAAATTAATTCACGAATTAATTCAAACCATATAAAAACAATTCTAGGCCTAATAAATTGATTAGTGAATCAATTACCTTTGAATTTTGCAAATTTTGCTCGAAAATCATTGTTCATCTTGTACATTTTAACACTAATCTTACTTATAACCTTAAATTTTTCAACCAAATCAGTATAGCTCATAAGAAACCTATAGTGACACTTAGAATCACCATAAAAATTACAATTTCTATAGTAAAAATAATGAATCCAAACTAATTCATTGAGAAAAACTACAATTTCTATTTTTTACATATCTGATTATTTAAATTATATTAAAAGATGCGATAAATTACTCCTAGGCATAATCTATGCTGCAATTTAAATTATATAAATCTTACTCATTAAATATATAATATTAAATCCATTTACAAAAATAAATTAAAAATAACATAAAAAATGTACAAATTTTTTATACATTCACCTCCTTTAAATTTTTATAAAATTACTTAGACATCTATTTTAATTTCAAAACTTAAATAAACCTTTTTTGATATATAAAAATCATATTAAACGTAAATTTAAATTAAAAAAGTCTTTAATAAAATGATGAAAAAATGACTATATATCCAAATCAAATAATATATATGAATATAAGTTATTTCTAAATATTTTTTTATTGCAAAAATATTTAATTACATTCATACAATTATATATGATAAAAGAAAAAGTTAAATTTTAATATAAGTATCATGTAATTTTAAACATTTGAGTTTAATCAAATATATCTTTAATAATAAAATACTTAAATTATTATATATTATTTAGTTTAAATTTATAATTATTTTTTCTCATTATATTATTAAAAATTAAATTCTAAATTTAAGTATAATATTATTTCATATTTCAAAAGAATTTTACATAGATTTTGAAGTTGAAGAGAAGCGTGTATATTCACTAAAACATTGAAGATGTCGTGTCAACCTATTTTCCTCAATTTTAATTTAATGCCAACTTATTGTTCCCTAACCAAATAAGAACGACAAAACACCTGAAGTGGATACACGAATTCGGTTGAAGATTAGAACACAACACATTCGCAATGGCGTAGCTTAAAAAACATTTACAGCCATTTAGGGTTAGAGGGGTTGTAATTGTGCATAAAGATGAATATACACAACAATTATCAATTAGTCTATTATCATATAACTATTACATTCCCTAAATTTTAAAATTAACATTAATAATTCTTTGACTTTGCATTTAATATAATTTGGAGTTGTTTAATATAATAATAAAAATATTTAATTATTAATTAATTGTAATGCATAATAATCATATTTTTTCAGTAATGACAGTTTTAATAATAATTAATTTTTTGAAAGATAATTGGCGTAAAAAAATTTATAAGAGAAAAATCATGATTAAATATTTAGCTATCTTATTGATGGCAATATATAATATTCATAATTTTTTTCCTATTAATGGTATGAGTTTTGATAGGAATTATTTTTCTTAAAAAATAATTGGTGTAAAAAATTTTGGTTAAATAAAAATTATAATTAAATAATAAGTTATAGAAAAATCAATTATTAGTATGACTTGTATCAAATATAGAATTATAATGTACGCTAAAATATATCAATAATTAATTATTTGAATCATTATGATTCTATCACTATATTGAACAAATTTTTATTA